>JARQOD010000003.1:377896445-377947160 GCA_033576555.1 Oophaga sylvatica | reverse complement strand
GTAAAATGGTAAAAAAAAATGCAGGTTACAAGTCATATAATGGCCAGAAATGTTGCTATTTCTGATGTACACGCACAACAGCTTACAGTCAACTGAAATAACAGATACTAACAATTATAACTAACAACTTTTTTATGTCTTTGAAACATTGAGATAACACTTGTTTTTAATCCACCTTTCCAAAATGTATTTCTTGTAGGCAGATGTCCAGGTTGTGCTCTAAATTCTGTACTGTTTGGGTCAGGGCTATACTATCCTTATTTTGTTCACCACTCAATGGTATCAGGGCTTAAAAAAATAAACAGATCAGGTTTGTAAATTTTCATCTGTCTTAGATTCTTGGATGTAAAAAAATGAACTAAAAAATTGTAAAAACTCAGTTTAATATTTCAAGTTTGTTTTTCCTTCTAAAACCCACAAACAATAACTGTCACAATCCCCAGTGTGGATTATTTAGGAAGCACCAGTGATTCAGACAGTCTTCCCAGTCTATACATTCTTCTACGTCTTTGCAACAGTTCTTACAAAACGTAAATTGAAGTCGAAATCACAAAATAAAACTACTTGATTTTTTAGAATATTTTCCAATATAAACATTTACAGTCATGGACAAAAATTTTGAGAATGACACAAATATTAATTTTTACAAAGTCTACTGCTTCACTTTTTCTAATGGCAATTTGCATATACTCCAGAATGTTATAAAGAGTAATCAGCTTAACAGCAATTACTTGCAAAGTCAATATTTGGCTAGAAAATGAACTTTATCCCCCAAAACACATTTCAACATCATTGCAGCCCTGCCTTAAAAGGACCAGCTAACCTCTTTTCAGTGATTGCTCCATTAACACAGGTGTGGGTGTTGATGAGGACATGGCTGGAGATCAATCTGTCATGATTAAGTAAGAATGACACCACTGGACACTTTAAAAGGAGGCTGGTGCTTGGCATCATTGTTTCTCTTCTGTTAACCATGGTTATCTCTAAAGAAACACGTGCAGTCATCATTGCAATGCACAAAATTGGCCTAACAGGGAAGAATATCGCAGCTAGAAAGATTGCACCTCAGTCAACAATCTATCGCATCATCAAGAACTTCAAGGAGAGAGGTTCCATTGTTGCCAAAAAGGCTCCAGGGCGCCCAAGAAAGACCAGCAAGCGCCAGGACCGTCTCTTAAAAGTGTGTCAGCTGCGGGATCGGGCTACCAGCAGTGCAGAGCTTGCTCAGGAATGGCAGCAGGCAGGTGTGAGTGCATCTGCACGCACTGTGAGGCGGAGACTCTTGGAGCAAGGCCTGGTCTCAAGGAGGGCAGCAAAGAAGCCACTTCTCTCCAGAAAAAACATCATGGACAGACTGATATTCTGCAAAAGGTACAGGCAGTGGACTGCTGAGGACTGGGGTAAAGTTATTTTCTCTGATGAATCCCCTTTTCGATTGTTTGGGACATCAGGAAAACGCCTCATTCGGAGAAGACAAGGTGAGCGCTACCACCAGTCTTGTCTCATGCCAACTGTTAAGCATCCTGAAACCATTCATGTGTGGGGTTGCTTCTCAGCCAAGGGAATCGGCTCTCTCACAGTCTTGCCTAAAAACACAGCCATGAATAAAGAATGGTACCAGAATGTCCTCCAAGAGCAACTTCTCCCAACCCTCCAAGAGCAGTTTGGCGATCAACAATGCCTTTTCCAGCATGATGGAGCACCTTGCCATAAAGCAAAGGTGATAACTAAATGGCTCAGGGAACAAAACATAGAGATTTTGGGTCCATGGCCTGGAAACTCCCCAGATCTTAATCCCATTGAGAACTTGTGGTCAATCATCAAGAGACGGGTGGACAAACAAAAACCTAAAAATTCTGACAAAATGAAAGCATTGATTGTGCAAGAATGGACTGCTATCAGTCAGGATTTGGTCCAGAAGTTGATTGAGAGCATGCCAGGGAGAATTGCAGAGGTCCTGAAGAAGAAGGGTCAACACTGCAAATATTGACTTGCTGCATTAACTCATTCTAAAGGGTATGCCACACTAAACAATATCGCTAACGGGATCGCTAAAAAACGTCACTATTTAGCGATCCCGTTAGCGATATTGTTCAGTGCGGCAGCTTCCAGCGACGAGCTTCCTGCTGTGATCTCGCTCGTCGCTGGAATCGTTCCGGACCCTATTTTCTCGTCGGCGCTCCCGCTGGGTAAGTATCTTATCGCTGTGTGGCACCTTTTCTTAGCGATTTAGCGGTACTTTTGTACCGCTAAAGTCGTTAAGAAGATCGCTAACGGCGATAGCGTGTTAACTATATCGCTAAATGCGGCAGCATTTAGCGATATAGAAACAATCCCGCTAGCGATCTCATTAGTATGCAACGCTAACGAGATCGCTAGCGGGATAGCTTAGTGTGGCAGTACTTTAACTGTCAATATAAGCTTTTGTTACTCATATGTTTGCAATTATATTTCTGTCTGTGATAAAAAAAAAAAACATCTGTCAAACACACATAAAAACCAGAGGGCAGCAGATCATGTGAAAATATAATATTTGTCATTCTCAAAACTTTTGGCCATGACTGTACAGGGCAAGATGTGTCACTGATGGCAGGGGCACATTCAAATTTTATTTTAGTTTTTTTTTTTGAGGATACGGTCAATCATTATTAAATATTATGAAAAAATATTTGATAATGCAAAAGATTTTCATTTCCCCAGACATAGTTTCAATAGAATCTTCAATTTTAGTTTCCAAAAATTAATGCTGAAACTTTACTTTTTCAAGGTGAGATTAATCCAGTAGGAAACATTAAAAATTACCAATATGTAGAATTTTATATCTATAAACTGGGGTCTAAGGGGTAACGTTTCTGTTTGTGCAAAGTGACAAGCCAAGCCTTTCCTGTAAGAATGAGGAGACTTATAAGCCATGCATGATCCTCTGGGAAATTGCATATGTAAATTGTCACTTGACATGAAAGAGGACTAGAATTCTAGTGCCACCTATTGGAATCAGCGATCCTAAAAGTAAGTATCGACTCATTAACATGCCTTGCCATATGACTTAAGAGCCATCCAGAACCTTAATTTGAAGATGCATGTTTCTGGTGTTGCCCCTCATCAGTGCAAAGTATGAGATCTGATTTGGCTAGGCAAGAGGCTCTGTACTGGGGTATAAGGGATAACATTTCTACTTGTGGAAATAAAGGTATCACTTTAAGAATGCTCTTGTCATAATTGGACGGAAAAGTATTTCACATCGATTTTTCTGGCTAACACAGTACCACAATATAATTTATTATTGTACTACTTGTGGAAAGTGACAAGTCAAGCCTGGCATGTCAGAGAGAGAAGTCTTATAAGTCATGAGTTGAGATGGACTTTTAGGATCGCTACTTCCAATAGGTGGTGCTAGAATTCTAGTCCTCTTCCTCTCTGAAGAGACAATTTGCATATCTATAAACCCAAAATAGAATTTTTTCTTTACTATTCGAGAAATTTTTTTTTTTACTTTAAATTCTGCACGGCCAGTAGATCATATATGCTGTTGTGTAAATCTGGAAAAGTATCTGGTAGCCCCCTGAAGTCATTAGAGCCTTTAACCCCTCAAGGGTGTTGCCGAATATGGGATTTTAGGATGTTGAAGTTTTCTTTTGTTTACACAATCTGATTCTGAGAACCATTGTTTAACATGGGTAAATCAGATACTGACGGGTACAAAGGGATCAAGGACCTTGCCAGTGAGGGTTTACAATGTACAAGTGATGATAGAAGGCGGGTAGAAGCTGCTCATTATAGAATGATGACAGCAGGGTTTTTAACAATGGAGGTAAAGATGAGTGATTAGATTCAAATTTCTATATTTTATGGAATTTTGCTCAACCTGGCAAATTAAAAAAGGGCAAAAAAAATGCCTGCAGCAGTTTTACAGAAAGTTGAAGATTTCATCAGCCAAAGAAAGCTCATATGGACTCTGGTGCTTCCGAGAGGTCTTCTCCATAATGACTGTGTTTATCACCAAGCACAATGCTGAGCATCAGATGGAGTGGTGTAAAGCCGCCACGACTGGACTTTGAAGGAGACTGTTCTGTGCAGTGACGGATCGTACTTCTCTATCTGTTATCTGATGGAGGAGTCTGGGTTTTGTATTTCCAGGAGAATGTTACCCCCGACTGCATTGTGCCTGCTGTACAGATGGTGGAGAAGGTTAATTTTATGGGCTATTATCGGGGATTGACCTTGACCCCTTGGTGCAGTGAAGAGAAATGTTATTGCTTCAACACAAGACATTGTGGACAATGGTGGCTTTGTGGGAACGGTTTGATGAAGACATTTTTCTGTTTCCCTGACTGTGCCTAGTGCATGAGGTTCATACAAATATGGTTGAAGGAAGAACATGACCAACCACATAAAGCCCACATCCAGACCGGAGATTTTGAGCCCAGCCTCTCCCCAACATCAGGGTCCGACCCCACAAATGCTCTTTCAGATGAAGGGGCAAAATTTCCCACAGACGCCTCCAAAATCTTGTAGAAATCCTTCCCAAAAGAATGGGAGCCGTTCTATCTGCAGAGGGACAACTCCATATTAATGTCTATGGAAGTAGAATTGAAGGGAGGAATGTGGAGGGGGCACATATTTTTGTCCATACATTGTACCTATAATTTACACACCACTATCTATAGATTTATCTATAAATGTGATTACAGGTCACATCATGCCTTAGGATTGACAGTTTCATGTTAGCGCCTGTCTAACTGCAGCAGGGCATCTCTTATTAATTATTTTCTTCCTTGAGGAAAGAAGCAAAATTATCTATTCCCTGACTAAAACAATAGTCAGACCGGCACAGAAATGTTTCCTATTTGTGTGTATTTTGTATTAGTCACATTATGTCTCCCGGAATGCAGAATATTATTACAGTACTTTGCATTATTTACGGTTTGTTTAGGAATGAAAACATCTGCAAATATTTGTTAATTTCGCAAACTGGACTTTCATGCAAGAGCAACCTGCCTATTAGCTCTAAAAGCCATTACAGCCCCGGTGACACAAATAACTTTGTCCTCTTGATAACTGGATTCTCGAATTCAAGTAATAATGGAACATGTTCAGCAGACACTATGGAGTTATTGTTGTCGGTTTTCATTATCTGTACTGACAAGTAAGCAAGTAAGTACACTGACAATTTAATATCTGATTGCTTAAATGGAAAAAAAAAAATAAATGCCTAAATAAAATTTTCATTTCGGAGCTGTGGACATGAAAAAGAGCCAAATGAAGCATCTAGTGGTAAGAGATTAATGGAATTTGGGGACGTTGTCAACTGACCAATAAACAAGACGCCAAGCTTCTTTCTGCTAACCATGCATGATTATCTAGGAACTGCTACAGTAGTCTATGGTAAATCTCATCAATAAATGCAAGGGGCACACAGAGCCTTTCTGCAGCCGGAGGAGGCCATTGAAATTATAGAAATTTCACATTTTAATCAGATTATCATTGATCTTTGAATATGAAAAAAACTATTGTTTTATTTAAAGTGGCTGTATTAAGCTAGAAAAAAATGTTCAACTTTTTTGGTTACCAACTTGCCTTCAAATTTCAGGGGGCTTTCTAGTAAAAAGTTAGTTATCTATTGGTGGGACAAGTACCGATCGGCAGAATGGGGCACTTTTATCTCTCTTAGTATTAAACAGCATACTCGACCACCGCTCCCTGCATTCTCTATGGAGCTGCCTTGCAAACCCCATAGAGAAAGATTATCGGCATTACAGCATATACACGCCCCTCCATTCTAGGGATAAACGTGCCCCCAATCTGCTAACTCTTGCAGGTCCAAGCAGTTACATTCATACCAATGTGTTTTCATATACGTTGATAGGTGACAAGCCCTTAAATGTTTAAATACAAAACTAGATTTTTTTAAAAAGTTTTTTTTTATTTTTAGTTGTGTGACTTTAGGCTTAAATAAATAGAAATATCCCAGTTTTCTGATTGCAACTAAAGTAGACTTTGCCTCATTCTTCAAGCTGAAGATTAACATCAGAGAAAGCTTTGGCCTACAACCCCACAACCCCTCTTCCTAACTACTCAGCCCTCCTCCTCCAAAACCAACTTCTCCAACATTACAGAACATCAACTTTCTGCTCTACTCTCAAGTTCATATCTCACCACCTGTGCACTTAATCCCAATCCTAACCCATCTCTTCAACCTATCACTAACAACTGGTGTCTTCCCTTCATACTTCAAACATGCCCCAATCACACTCATCCTCTGTATCTAGCTGTCGCCCCATATCACTTCTCCCCTATGCCTCAAAACTACTGGAACAACACATCCATCTTGAACTGTCCTTCCACCTCTCCCTGCTCTCTCTTCGCTTACAATCTGACTTTCTGACCACATCACTCCACTGAAACTGCCCTGACTATAGTCACTAATGACCTACTAATTGCCAAAGCCAAGCGACACTACTCTGTCCTCCTCCTCCTGGACCTGTCCTCTGCCTTTGACATAGTGGACCATTCCCTATTACTACAGACTATCTCATTTCTTGGCATCACAGACTTGGCCCTATCTTGGATCTTGTCATACCTAACAGACCGGATATTCAGCGTCTCCCACTCACACACCACCTCCTCATCTCTCCCCCTATCTGTCGGAGTCCCGCAAGCTTCAGTCCTAGGGCCCCTGCTCTTCTCCATCAGCCTGGGAAAGCTCATAGAATCTCACAGCTTGCAGTATCACCTCTATGCCGATGACACACAGATATACCTCTCTGGACCAGAAATTGCCTCCCTACCAACCAGAATCCCACAGTGTCTGTCCGCTATTTCATCCTTCTCAGCTGGATTTCTAAAACTTAATATGGACAAAACAGAATTCATCATTGTGAAGAAACCAGATTGAGTCTTATTTTCCCAGACAACCATGTTTTTGTAGACTTTTTATCTGTATATTGGCTTGTGGATTTAAGTGTTTATGTCTGGTGGGTCAAGAAGACAATCTTGCAAGTTGATATGCTAATTGTGTATTGTACTCTAACCAGTTTGAGCTATGAGGATAAACTGAAGGCTACTGAGTAAATCTAAAAATAGATCACATGCCTTGGGTATGAAAGAGACTTCTTTCCTTCTGGCTGGTGTCACTCTTGAGGGTCAGCTTAGGGTACTTCGGACCGGGCTGAAAGAACACCGGACTGCTCTCGGTTATCTCCCTATGCTTGTCGTACCTCTTCTCTGTGTGTGTGTACCACAGGTGGAATCTTGACCCTGGGAGCTCTGACATATCATCTACCATCATCTTGGCGAGACAGCGGAAGGGTAAGACCTTGTAATGTGCACCATCTTGGGGGTAATTGCTGGGAATGTTCTGTTTGCTATATGGTGTTGTGGTTCAATAAAGCATTGCCACACTGTTTTACCCTAACCCTGCGTTGTCTGTGTAGTATGTGCCCACGGGAAAATAGTGCGGGCATTGGTATGAGCCCTGGTCCATGCAGTCTTTCTAAAGGCAGCCAGGCCAGCAGACAAGAGCAACCACTGACCCCAATTATCCACAATCATCTTTCCCCCATCTCGCTCAACTCCCCCAAAGGACCTATCCATTAAAGTCAATGGCTACTCACTCTCCCCAGTCCCGAAAACTCGCTGGCTTGGGGTAATCCTGGATTCTGATCTCTCCTTCAAACCACATATCCAAGCCCTTTCCACTTCCTGCCAACTTCAACTCAAAAATATTTCCCGGATCTGTATATTCCTTAACCAAGAATCTTCAAAAACCCTAGTCCAGTGATGGCGAACCTTGGCACTCCAGCTGTTGGAGAACTACAACTCCCAGCATGCCTCAACTGCTGCCTCAACTGCTGCAGGTTGCAAGGGCATGCTGGGAGTTGTAGTTTTACAACAGCTGGAGTGCCAAGGTTAGCCATCACTGCCCTAGTCCATGCACTCATCAACTCCTGCCTTGACTACTGCAACCTCCTGCTTTGTAGTCTCCCTTCTAACACACTCGCACCCCTCCAATCTATTCTAAACTCTACTGCCCAACTAATCCATTATACCCCAATATTCCTTGGCCTCTCCCCTCTGTCAATCCCTTCACTGGCCCCCCATTACTCAGAGACACCAGTTCAAAACCCTTACCATGGCATACAAAGCCATCCACAACCTGTCTCCTTCATACATCTGTGACCTAGTGTCTCGGTATTTACCTGCACGCAACTGCCGATCCTCACAAGATCAACTTCACTACTTCCCTCTTATCTCCTCTTCACACAATGGCATACAAGATTTCTCCTGTGTATCCCCCCTACTCTGGAACTCTTTACCCCAACATATCAGACTCTTGCCTACCATGGAAATCTTTCAAAAAGAACCTGAAGACATACCTCTTTCAACAAGCCTACAACCAGCAGTAACCACCAAACTACTGCACGACCAGCTCTTCCCTCACTTACTGTATCTTCACCCTTCCCTTCTAGATTGAGAGCCTTTGCGGGCAGGGTCCTCTTGCCTCCTGTACCAGTTGTGACTTGTATTGTTTATATTTATTTATTTATTGTTTGTATTGCTTGATTATTGTACTTGTTTTTTATTATATATTCATAAATATAAAGCCTATAAAAAGTACCTCCACATATATACTCCAAAGAAGAAAAAAGAGGTTTTTCAATATAAAAAGGTAATGTTTATTTGAACAATCTTTTAAAATAAATTTAAAATATACATACATATACGAAAAATGGGGACCACAAATGCAACAGGAAAATATGCGTATCAAACCTAATAAGGGTATTTATGACATTAATAGTTGAAAGGGTCAGGTGTATAACTCAAGGGAAAAAGGAGGGCTGCTAAAGTGCGATATATCTATCTGCCATACAATGCAGCATAAGAATGTCCTCCCTAAATAACACCCCCAGTCAATTATGAATACATATCCAGCTCACATTAATATAGCCAAATGGCTTGTAAACATAGTATAGCCAAAGAAAGTGCATAGTGCATTGCGCTTAGCAGACAGCGTCTATATTAAATATCTGCCCAGTTAGTGTATTTGGACATATAAATCAAAATTTAAAGTAGCGCTCATAAAACAGCAAATTCATGGCTGGCAAAGTATTCCCATACCTCAAAAAATAGGTTGCAGCACCCCTGATGCGCGATCCGCTAGTCGCTTCTTCCAGAGGGATCATGCTACTATAGCTGCCTCTGAGTGTGGTTTATATAGGAGCGTAATCAATATTGGTAGCAGCTGCGGGATCGCATTGTGTTCAACAGACGCAAACCGCGTCGCTATGTGTCAGCGTCATATGCCCAATCATCTCCCCACCTACCATGGGCAGGAAGTGTAAACAAATCTCCATAGTAACGCGGTGTGCGCTATAGTTTCAGTCGCACCCTGCTGACACACCATGACCGCGCCATCAGTAACCGACGTCACGTGATGCCTCATTGGTCTCTCAGCCCGACGCGTCAGAGCCGGGAGTACAAATGGGCGGCACAGTGAACGCGTTACCCCGGCAACGCGATCCAGGCTGTCTACCAAGGAGCGATATAAGGTTTTGGACTCAATATATACTGCATATATCAGCAAGGGGAAATAGAATTTGCATCGATATATAGCATCTGCGCAAATAGGAGGAAATGCTGCCTGCATCTTTCTTTGTCTACCTTAGAAGTGCATTGCGTGCATATTATAAATAGGTGCCTAACATTAAGATGATTAGTCAAAATAGAGAATACTGTATATAGTAAATATACCTATGTACATAGTGAATGTGACCAATAAAGAAAATCGATAAATAAAATACAAAGTGAATATACCGTGTTTCCCCGAAAGTAAGACAGTGTCTTACATTCTTTTTACCCCAAAAGTACCAATATGTCTTACTTTCGGGGTATGTCTTATATTGGAAAATACACCGGATGTGTGAAAGAGGCCTAAGCGGTTCATGTGCGGTGGTACCCAGGGTCTGGAGCAGAGGAGACTCTCTCCAGGCCCTGGGTACCATATCCCAGGTAAAACAATAATTAAAATAAAAATAATGATATTCTCACCTTCCGGCGGCCCCGCAGCCTTCCCGCGGCCCCGCAGCCTTCCCGCCTTCAGCGACGCTCCCGGCAATTCCCGGTCCCAGTAATGCATTGCGAGATCACCAGATGGCATAGCGGTCTCGCGTGATGCTACGTCATCGGGGTGATTTGTCGCAAAGGACTCCTGGGACCGGGAGTTGCCGGGAGCGTCGCTGAAGGCGGGAAAGCTGCGGGGGCCGCCGGAAGGTGAGAATATCATTATTTTTTATTTTTTTTATTATTTTTCACAGAGGACAGCTATTTTCGTACAGTTTACTACCGGTATGTCTTACTTTCGGGGTACGTCTTACATTAGCCGATCCCCCTAAAACCCCCACTACGTCTTACTATCGGGGGTGTCTTACTATCGGGGAACACGGTATAAGTAAATATATATGACCATAGTGAATAGAAATGTAAACATTAAATGTAAACATATCAAAACATAGAAATATGATGATAATAATAAATAAATATAAAAAATAAGAAAATAAATAATAAATACAAAAATTTCATATAGTGTTTATCATGAGATACGGCAAAATTTCATCCTATTTATTTCTTTCTTCTATTTCGTTAGATAATTGATGCAACGCCCAGATTAACGCTCCGCCGAAGTTTCCAGTCGTGTTCAAGGTAAATAATGGTTATATAGCATCAAAAAGCATCACATGTATATATATGGAATCTAAAAATTAATAAGAATATGGGTTAAAATCAAAATTACACCAAATGCAAATCATAAATGACGTAAAAAAGAACAGACACTCAGAAAAAACTATCTAAAATTAAAATTACAGAAAAGGGGCATAACTTAAAATTTCATTGAGTCCTGCTGGTTGTACCGATTGTACTTTGGAGATCCAACGGGCCTCCAACTGCGCCAATTTCCTCCTCCAGTTGCCTCCTCGTATATTAATGTGCACTCTATCTATACCCTGACCTTGAGAAGCCTAGCATCACAATTATGGTGCGTTTTGAAATGCCTAGGTATGGATTTCAAAGCGGTTCAATCATCCTCATTGGCAGCTTTTTCAATGTCATGGAAATGCTCTCTCACTCGAATCTTAAGAGGTCTTGAGGTAAGCCCAATATAAATCTTCGGACAGGGACATGTGGCATAATAAACGACACCTATGGTCTCACAGGTTATATTCTGCGTAATATTAAATTCTTTTTGGCCATCACTAGCCAATAAAGTATTCGCTTGTGTCATGTTTGGACATGCGATACATTTTCCACAGGGGTAAAATCCCCATTTAGGTCCTTTTGTTTGGAATTTGTCTTTTGGTTGAGGTCCAGCATAATGGCTATGAATCAAAATATCCTTGAGATTGGGTGCTCGCCTATATACAATTGAAGGTTGCATCGGAATATATTTCACAAGTGTTCGATCTGTCTGCAAGATGGGCCAATATTTATTCAGAGCTTCCTTCATTTTCATCCACTGTCGATTATAGTCAGCTATGAATCTCACTTTAGTGTCATCTTTACTGGCTGACCTCCCTTGTAATAATTAATTTCTATTTGTCCTCTTAGCCCTATTAAATCCCCTCTTGATGCTCCTTTTGGAGTATCCACGTTGTTCAAATCTAGCTGCTAAGATGTCCGCCTGCTCTAAGAAGGATTGGTCATTTGAACAAATTCTTCTGGTTCTTAAGAATTGCCCAGTGGGTATTCCATTAATCAAAGGGAGTGGATGTGCTGAATTGGCATGTAGGATGGAATTAACTGCCGTCTCCTTCCGAAACACTTTGGTTTCCAAAATTCCATTATCACCTTTTGAAATTAGAACATCTAGAAAATCGATGCTATCCTGGCTATATTTGCAAGTAAGTTTGATATTGAGATTGTTATTATTTAGAACATCCACAAATGCCAATAGGTCCTGTTCTTGTCCTTGCCAAATTAATAGAACATCGTCGATGTATCTTGCCCATAAAAGGGCTCCCTCGATGTGCGCTATGGGGTGGGTGAAAAAAATATTTTCTTCCCATTGCCCCAAAAAAAAATTTGCATATGAAGATGCATATGCCGCACCCATGGCTGTACCCTGTTTTTGCAAATAGATGCCTCCTTTAAAAGTAAAATAGTTATGCCCTAATGCAAAGCGTAAGAGCCTGAGGAGGAATTTCTTAAAGGGTGCATCGTACTCAGAAAGATCCAAAAGGCTTCTACTGCCGCAATACCATCTGTGTGGTGTATCGAAGTATATAAGGACTCAACGTCCATTGTGACTAACCACATGTCATCTTCTAATGGTATGCCCTCAATCTTCCTTAAGATGTCACTCGTGTCCTTGATGTAGGAAGGAAGTTTATTAACCAAAGGTTTCAGGTAAAAATCTAAATACTGGCTAACTATTTCGCATAAATTGCCATTGCCCGATATGATCGGGCGACCTGGTGGACTGGTAGCATTTTTATGCACTTTGGGTGTGAAATATATACATGCCATTTTGAGATGTTCAGGTATTAGGTATTTCTGTAAATCCTTATTAATTATTCCCTCCTCAAAGGCCTCATCCAAGATGCCTTGAAATTCTTCATGATATTTGATGGTAGGATTAAATGTCATTTTTTGATAACATTTACCATCCTTCAACTGCCGAAAGGCCTCCTTCTCATACATTGCCACCAGCCAGACTACCACATTGCCCCCTTTGTCCGCCGGCTGGATAATTATTCCCTTAATTTGTTTGAGTTCTTTGAGAGCATTCCTCTGACCTCTGGTAAGATTGTCCTGCTTAATCCCATGCGGATATTCTCGAAGGCTTGTGTTACTAATTTAACGAATATTTCTATATTAGGGTATAAGTGCAAAGGGGGAAATTTTTTTGGTTTCGGTGGATTAAATTTACCTACCATGGTGTTATCAATTTGTTCATCCTGGAGCTCTTCCAGGGTAGCCATAGCCTGTAATTCCTGCTCTGTCCATATTTCTCCCATAAGCGTTTTTTCATGCAATTTTTTCAATACTAATTTCCTGGCAAATAGATGGAGGTCTTTCACCGCTGTAAATGAGTCAAAAGATGCAGTAGGTGAGAAGGTTAGACCCAGGCTTAAAACCTCGACTTGCTCAGCAGATAGCTGTATATCAGATAAATTTATCACCTGTAATTTAGATGTTGATGCCTTTTCAGGGAAACGATCCCGTCTCCTTGGTGTGTCATATCTTCTGCCATAATTCCTTCTCAGATTCTCCCTTTGCACTTATACCCTAATATAGAAATATTCGTTAAATTAGTAACACAAGCCTTCGAGAATATCCCGCATGGGATTAAGCAGGACAATCTTACCAGAGGTCAGAGGAATGCTCTCATAGAATCATAGAATCATAGAATGGTAGAGTTGGAAGGGACCTCCTGGGCCTTCTGGTCCAACCCCCTGCTCAAAGCAGGATTCTCTAAATCATCCCAGACAGATGTCTATCCAGCCTCTGTTTGAAGACTTCCATTGAAGGAGAACTCACCACCTCTTGTGGCAGCCTGTTCCACTCATTGATCACCCTAACTGTCAAAATTTTTTTTCTAATATCTAATCTGTGTCTCCTCCCATTCAGTTTCATCCCATTGCTTCTAGTCTTTCCTTGTGCAAATGAGAATAAAGATGAACCTTCTACAATGTGACAGCCCTTGAGATATTTGTAGACAGCTATTAAGTCTCCTCTCAGTCTTCTTTTTTGCAAGCTAAACATTCCCAAATCCTGCAACCGTTCCTCATAGGACATGGTTTGCAGACCGGTCACCATTCTGGTGGCTCTTCTCTGAACTTGCTCCAGTTTGTTGATGTCTTTTTTAAAATGTGGTGCCCAAAACTGGACACAGTATTCCAGATGAGGTCTGACCAAAGAGGAGTAGAGGGCAATAATGACCTCACGTGATCTAGACTGTATGCTTCTGTTGATACATCCTAGAATTGCATTTGCCTTTTTTGCTGCTGCATCACACTGTTGACTCATGTTAAGTCTGTGATCAATTAGTATACCCAAGTCTTTTTCACATGTGCTGTTACTTAGCCCTATTCCTCTATTTTGTATATGCTTTTTTCATTTTTATTGCCCAATGTAGTACTTTGCATTTTTCCCTGTTAAAATCCATTCTGTTAGTTGCTGCCCACTGCTCCAGTTTATGTATATCTTTTTGAATCCTCTCTCTCTCTTCTCTAGTATTAGCTACCCCTCCTAGCTTTGTGTCATCAGCAAATTTGATCAGTTTACCCTCAATTCCTTCATCTAAATCATTGATAAAGATGTTGAACAATACAGGGCCCAAAACAGAGCCTTGTGGTACCCCACTTGAGACATTCTTCCAACTGATGTGCAGCCATTTACAACCACTCTTTGGGTCCGATCACTAAGCCAGTTATGAATCCACCTAACAGTTGCCTTGTCCATTCCATACTTAGTCATTTTTTCAATAAGGATTGTGTGAGATACTTTGTCAAATGCTTTGCTGAAGTCAAGATATACTATATCTACAGCATTTCCCTGATCCACCCAGTCAGTGATTCTGTCATAGAAGGAAATTAAGTTAGTCTGACATGACTTATTAGTTACAAACCCATGCTGACTCTGTTTAATCACTTCATTCTTATCCAGGTACTTGCATACATGTTCTTTAATAATTTGTTCAAAGATCTTTCCTGGTATAGAAGTCAGACTCACCGGCCTGTAGTTCCCTGGGTCCACCTTCTTCCCCTTTTTGAAGATAGGAACAACATTTGCTCTTCTCCAGTCTTCTGGGACTTCTCCTGTTCTCCAAGAATTTTCAAAGATTATGGACAGTGGTTCAAGAATTTCTTCTGCTATCTCCTTCAGTACCCTGGGGTGTAATTCATCTGGACCTGGAGACTTGAATTCATTTATGTTAGCTAAGTGTTTCCTCACTGTCTTTCTGTTTATAGATATCCTGGATTCCTCTATTCCTTTAATAGGACAGTGAAGATCAGTTGATGTTACATTTCCTTTCTGAGAGAAAACAGATGCAAAATAGGAATTTAAAAGTTCAGCCTTCTCAACATCCTGACTTACCATTTCATCATTTTCATCCTGTAAAAATCCTATAGCATCTTTGACTTTTCTTTTACTTTTGACGTATCCCCAAAATCCTTTTTTGTTGCTTTTGACATCACTTGCAAGCCTTAATTCATTGTCAGCTTTAGATAATCTGATTTGTGCCCTGCAGGTTCTGCAGACGGCATTATATTCTTCTTTAGATATGCCTCCTCTTTCCATTTGATAAACATTTCTTTCTTCCTTTTTAGCATGTGTTTAAGTTCTATGTTCATCCATCCTGGTTTCCTTAAATGCTTCCCATTCTTCCCTCTTTTCGGAATTGTTAACGATTGTGCTTTGAGAATCTAATTTTTCAAGATTTTCCATCCTTCCTGGACATTTTTGTCCTGAAGGATATCCAGCCATTGGATCCCTCCAATTCTCTTTCTGAGTTCCTTAAAATCTGCCTTTCTGAAATCTAACCTTGACGTCTGAGTCTTCACAGGTCTTCCTCCTCTTGTTATCCAAAATTCTAAAATAGCATGGTCACTACCTCCTAGAGTCCCAGCCACTCTTACCTCCTCCACCATTTCCTCCCTGTTTATGAGGATTAGATCCAAGGTAGCAGATCCCCTTGTTTTCTCCATTACCTTTTGGAAGATAAAGTTGTCAGCAAGAGAGGATAAGAATTTCCTGGACCTGTTAGTTTTGCCTGAGAGAGATTCCCAACAAATGTCTGGATAGTTGAAATCTCCCATGACCACTATGTCATATTTTTTGGAGAACTTGGCCATTTGATGCATAAAGAGTTCATCCATATCTTCAGCTTGCACAGGCGGCCTGTAGTAAATGCCTACAATGGTGTCCTTTCCATTGTTCTGTCCTTGTATTCTTACCCAAACAGTTTCCACAGAACTCCCAGTCTCTGAAGCGTCAATCTCTGTGCAGATATACGCTTTTCTAACATACAATGCAACACCTCCTCCTCGTTTATCAAGTCTGTTTCTTGCAAATAAGTTGTATCCTTCTAGCCTTGTATTCCAATCATGTGTATCGTCCCACCAAGTCTCAGTGATTCCAATGACATCATATTTCTTCTCCTGCGTTAGTAGCTCCAGTTCTCCTTGTTTGTTGCCCATGCTATGTGCATTCGTATAGAAACACTTTAGTTTGTGATTGGTTTCTCTTCCTTCAATATTTTTATTATGTAAATTTTTTTGTCTTTGTTCTTCCCCTTCACTTCTAATAGCAGAAATCTCAATAGTATTTGTCAAGTGTATGGCTTTTGCTGGCGTTTTGCTTCCCTTCTCCCTCTCAAAGAACTCAAACAAATTAAGGGAATAATTATCAAGCCGGCGGACAAAGGGGGCAATGTGGTAGTCTGGCCGGTGGCAATGTATGAGAAGGAGGCCTTTCGGCAGTTGAAGGATGGTAAATGTTATCAAAAAATGACATTAATCCTACCATCAAATATCATGAAGAATTGCAAGGCATCTTGGATGAGGCCTTTGAGGAGGGAATAATTAATAAGGATTTACAGAAATACCTAATACCTGAACATCTCAAAATGGCATGTATATATTTCACACCCAAAGTGCATAAAAATGCTACCAGTCCACCAGGTCGCCCGATCGTATCGGGCAATGGCAATTTATGCGAAATAGTTAGCCAGTATTTAGATTTTTACCTGAAACCTTTGGTTAATAAACTTCCTTCCTACATCAAGGACACGAGTGACATCTTAAGGAAGATTGAGGGCATACCATTAGAAGATGACATGTGGTTAGTCACAATGGACGTTGAGTCCTTATATACTTCGATACACCACACAGATGGTATTGCGGCAGTAGAAGCCTTTTGGATCTTTCTGAGTACGATGCACCCTTTAAGAAATTCCTCCTCAGGCTCTTACGCTTTGCATTAGGGCATAACTATTTTACTTTTAAAGGAGGTATCTATTTGCAAAAACAGGGTACAGCCATGGGTGCGGCATATGCATCTTCATATGCAAATTTTTTTTTGGGGCAATGGGAAGAAAATATTTTTTTCACCCACCCCATAGCGCACATCGAGGGAGCCCTTTTATGGGCAAGATACATCGACGATGTTCTATTAATTTGGCAAGGACAAGAACAGGACCTATTGGCATTTGTGGATGTTCTAAATAATAACAATCTCAATATCAAACTTACTTGCAAATATAGCCAGGATAGCATCGATTTTTTAGATGTTCTAATTTCAAAAGGTGATAATGGAATTTCTCCTTCGTCTCATTGGGGGACACAGGACTGTGGGTGTATGCTACTGCCGCTAGGAGGCTGACACTAAGTAAACATAAAAAAAGGTTAGCTCCTCCTCCGCGTATACACCTCAGCACTGGCCGCAGGCAAACCCAGTTCATGCTTAGTGTCTGATGGCGGCACACGTCTGGTTTTCTCCAGACCATTTTTTTTTTTTCCCACGAAGATGAGATAGGGGCGACGGACCCTTTTGAAGGGGTCCGATCTCCCCAAACCATCAACGGGCGAGCACGTGGAGTGAAGCCTCCACGTATCCTTTCCCGCTACGTGGGACATGATGCCGGACTCAGCCCTGACCACCCTGGGGTTTGAAACCTCAGGCTGTACAGTGGCATGATATAGTCCGTGCGGCCCCCACTGCACCACCAATGCTAGACTGCGGTGCTGCAAGGAGGCGGACGGTCCCTCTCCTCATCCCCTGAAGGGGTGATGGAGTTAGGGTGCCTGCACCGTCCCCCTTTTTTTGCTGCAAGCCCCCCTCTAATACCACGGGAGACGCTGGACTAATGTCTGGGAGCGCCGCGAGGCTGTCTGTGAACCCCCCGGAGCAGAGTTCACTGCAGCAAGGAAGACCCACCATTAGAGGTCGTGGAGCTGGAGCGAAGAGCTGCGCAAGTAGGCGACAGTGAAGAGGAGTTCTGCAAGAATATTCACGTCTCTGAGGGGATTCAGCCTGGCTTCAGCAGGTTAGGCGACTCCCCGTCTCGAGCTCCGCCCCCTAAGGGTGCATCCTCTTCCGGCGGCTCGCCCCCCGACTCCAGGGCGGCGGCCGCCAAAAATTTAGCCCCCGGCTTCGGCTGACGCTAGGTCGCGGGCAAAATTTAGGCCGCGGCGAGTAATTTAGCTCCCGGCTTCGGCTGGAATATAGGCCGCAGTCTCAGGCTCCACCCCCGGCAGCGTCACCTCCGGCGGGCCCGCCCCCGGATTCTCGGGCGGCCACTGCCGAAAATTTAGGCCGCGGCTTCGGCCAGCGCTAGGCCCGCGGCCGGAATATTGTGTCACAGGCTTCGGCCGGCGCTGAGCCACGCATCGCAACCCCTCCCCCTAAGGCTTGTCTATTTTAAGCACGCCTCCTGGAAAGAAGAGCGCGTTATTTGGAAGTCTGGAGTCCTCCGTCTTCTTTTTTGCGCCAATACAATCCATGTGCTTCTATACCGTGAAAGGACGTTCGGGGATACAGGACTGGGGTAAGTGCTACTTCCTCCAGCCTGGTTGCTCTGCTTCGCTACGCTCCACTCCGCTACATCCGCACCGCCACATCCAGATTATTGCGACAGGAGGGACTCTGTGATAGATCCAGTATGTCCAGAAGGGCCAAGTCTCACACGGTGCTGTATACCGCATGCATTGCCTGTAGGTCCCCTTTTCCGCACGCCCAGACTAATCGGGTCTGCGAAGCCTGTGACTCCGAACGGGCGCAGGAGCCCTCACCTATAGTCGAGCCCAGTGCGTCAGGTCCTCCGGAATGGGCCTTGTCTCTGTCTCAATCTGTGGCATCATTAACCAGAGCAATCGAGTTCCTTCAAGCTCCCGATAGGAGCAGGGACAGTGGTTCACCTGGCTTGACTACGCCTCAGGAACCTCCGGCCTGCAGGGGCCGCGCTCTTACCAGGCAGACGCATGGGAAGCGAACCCACACTGCGTCGCCTATGCCGTCCGGGGCCTCGGCATCCTTTAGCTCAGTTTCTCGCTCTCCCTCACCTTTAGGGGCAAGTGATCAATATTCAGATTCCGATTCTGAAGGGTCCCTCAATCTAGAGGCACTGAATTGTCAGGAGACAATTGACAGTCTTATTGAAGCTGTCAATCAATCCCTGGGAGTAGACGATGAATCCACCTTGGCCTCCGGTCATAAGGTGTCCTTCAAACGAGCCAGACAAACTCATAAGGTTTTTGGTGCTCATCCTGAGTTTGAGGAGCTAGTGCAGCGCCACCGGAGAAAAACCGGACAAGCGCTTTGCAGGACAAAAGGCTCCTAATACCAGATATCCCTTTGCTCCCGAACTTCTGAAGAAGTGGGCGGAATCTCCTACGGTTGATCCTCCTGTGTCGCGTTTAGCTTCTAAAACGCTTCTCTCTCTTCCTAACGGTTCCTCGATCAAGGATCCAACGGATCGTCTGGTTGAAAGCTTGGCCCGCTCGGTGTTTGAGGCATCAGGCTCTGCACTCTCTCCTTCCTTTGCAGCGACTTGGGTTGCTAAGGCCATGATATCTTGGTCGGAGTCTCTAAATAGAGCTCTCCATGGTATAGAGGTGCCATCTGAGGTAACGGAAATCTCCAATCAGATAGCTGTTGCAGGAGATTTTTTAATTAACGCTTCCATGGATGCGGCAAATTGCGCGGCATTAGCTGCAGCTAATGCGATTGCTATCAGGAGAGCTTTGTGGTTGAGAACTTGGCGAGCGGATTCAACCTCAAAGAAATCACTTACGTCTTTACCGTATCAGAGCGGCCGACTATTTGGCGAGAAGTTGGATCAGCTCATATCTGATGCGACGGGGGGAAAGAGCAGCTTCCTTCCTCAGCAGAAGGTTAGACAGCCTTTTCGCCGACAGCTTCAGCCCCGCTTTAGGGCCTTTCATAACCCAGGTTGGACCGCACCAGCCACCTCCGGCGGCTCAGGTCGACCTAATCAGGCCAGAGATCGCCAGGTCTCCTACAAGACCAACCCTTTGGGAAGAATGCGATCTCAACAGCCAAGATCTAGAGGGTCTAAACCCCAAAGATATTCGGATAAATGACTGGAGGCAGAATCTGGTCAATTTATCCAGAGTAGGCGGCCGCTTACTCTGGTTTCGCCCCACTTGGCTATCGGTTACTCACGAGAGTGGGTCAGGGAGTTAGTCTCCTCGGGGTACAAAATAGAATTTATCAGCCTCCCGTCAAATTGGTTTTTTCCCTCGCGTCTTCCCAAAAAAGAATCCCGTGTTCACGCCTTATTCAAGGCGGTTGAATCTCTTCGGCGCAGCGGGGTCATTGTTCCTGTTCCAGAGGTCGAAAGGGTCAAGGGTTCTATTCCAATCTGTTCATAGTGCCCAAGAAGGACGGCACTGTCAGACCCATTTTGGACCTAAAACGACTGAATCAGTTGTCAGAGTTCGACGGTTCCGAATGGAGTCTCTCCGCTCGGTCATTGCAGCTATGGAAAAGGGGGAATTTCTAGCATCAATAGACATTCAGGATGCTTATCTTCACATCCCCATATTCCCTCCTCATCAGAGGTTTCTTCGGTTTGCCGTAGGCAGCCTTCATTTTCAGTTCATAGCATTGCCCTTCGGCCTAGCCACAGCCCCCAGGGTGTTCACAAAGGTTATGGCTGCTGTTGTGTCCATTCTGCACTCCCGGGGATAGTCATCGTGTCATACTAAGACGATCTCCTCATCAAGGGTCCGTCCTATCAGGCTTGCGAGAGGAGTGTCAGCATTACGCTAGACACCCTTGCTCGCTTGGGGTGGCTGGTGAATCTAAAGAAATCATCTCCCGTGCCATCTCGAAGGATTACCTTTTTAGGGATGATTTTCAACACTGCTCAAGGGTTGATAACTCTTCCTCAGGACAAAGCCTTAGTTCTCCGTCAGGAGGTACGGATCCTTCGCCAACCAATACCTCACACCATCCGGTTTTGCATGAGGGTCCTAGGAAGGATGGTGGCAGCGATAGAGGCTATTCCATTTGCCCAGTTCCATCTCCGCTCCCTTCAGCTTGCACTCTTGGCAGCATGGAACAGGAGCCCTTACTCGCTCAATCTTCGGTGCCGTCTGCCCCTGCAGGTCAGACAGACACTTTCGTGGTGGACAAGGGACACCACTCTTCGCCAGGGGCGATATTTTCCTCCAGTCCATTGGCTGATAGTCACAACGGACGCCAGCCTTCTCGGATGGGGAGCAGTGTTTCGTCACTATACAGCCCAGGGGACTTGGTGTCGGCAGGAATCGACCCTCCCGATCAATATTTTGGAGATCCGAGCTGTTCGGCTGGCTCTGAGGCGTTTTCACCATCATTTGGCGGGCCGCCCTGTCCGAATACAATCGGACAATGCCACGGCGGTGGCATACATAAATCATCAGGGGGGTACCCGCAGCAGGGCAGCCATGCGCGAGGTAGGACACATTCTATCCTGGGCAGAAAGAAATCACTTTCTGATATCAGCGGTCACATTCCAGGCGAGGAGAACTGGGCAGCGGATTTTCTCAGCCGTCAGGGGATAGCGTCAGGGGAATGGTCGCTACATCCCGAGGTCTTCCAGCAGATATGCCTACGCTGGGGAACCCCAGATGTGGACCTGATGGCCTCCAGGATAAACGCCAAGGTGTCCAACTTCGTCTCCCGATACCGAGATCCGCAGGCAATTGCAGTGGACGCCCTGGTTCTACCATGGAATCAGTTTCATCTTCTATACTTGTTTCCACCAATGGCTCTGCTCCCAAGGGTGATCAGAAAGATCAGGTTAGAGGGGGTCCCAGCGATATTGATCGCTCCGGATTGGCCGCGTCGCTCATGGTACGCAGAGCTGGTACAGTTGCTCACCGACGCACCCTGGCGTCTGCCAGAACGCGTGGATCTTCTCTCCCAGGGCCCAGTTTACCACCAGAACTCAGCGGTCCTGTGTTTGACGGCCTGGCCGTTGAATCTTGGATTCTGACTAGGGCTGGATTCTCCAAAAAGGTCGCCGCCACAATGGCTAGCGCCCGAAAACCCGCCTCGGCTCGCATCTACCACGGTACTTGGAAGGTCTTTTTTACATGGTGGAGGGAACATGGTTATTCCCCACTTCACTTTTCAGTTCCCAACATTGTCATTTCTCCAAGCAGGCTTAGATTCAGGTCTAGCACCAAGTACTCTTAGGCGTCAAATTTCAGCCTTATCGGTTCTTTTTCAGCGAAGGATCGCGTCTAATTTACAGGTCAAGACCTTTATTCAGGGGTTGTCCATATAGTGCCCCCCTACAAGGCTCCCTTAGACGTTTGGGATCTCAATCTTGTTCTGGGAGTTCTGCAAGAATCTCCTTTTGAGCCTCTTCAGGAGAGGTTTCCCTGACATACCTTTCCTGGAAGGTGGTGTTTTTAGTGGCCATAACATCCATAAGGCGGGTTTCGGAGCTGGCAGCACTATCCTGCCGAGCTCCGTACTTACTTTTCCACCGTGATAAGGTAGTGCTTAGGCCAGCACCTCCTTTTTTGCCTAAAGTCGTGTCCTCATTTCACATCAATGAGGACATTGTTTTGCCCTCTTTTTGCCCAGCTCCGACGCACCGGGTGGAGAAGGCTCTCCATACGCTGGATCTGGTGAGAGCACTCAGGAGATATGTATCTCGGACGGCATCCTTTCGGCAGACGGACACGCTGTTTATCCTCCCTGAGGGTCGCAGGAAGGGACTCGCTGCTTCTAGGTCAACTTTAGCCAGATGGATTCGGGTAACCATTCAGGAGGCCTACCGCATCAGAGGCGCGGTGGTTCCCGCAGGAATCAGGGCTCACTCCATCAGAGCAGTGGGTGCCTCCTGGGCTCTTCGGCATCAGGCTTCGGCGGAACAGGTTTGTAAGGCGGCAACCTGGTCCAGTTTGCATACTTTCTCAAAACATTATAATGTCCATACTCAGGCGTCAGCGGATGCTAGCCTGGGTAGAAGGATTCTTCAGGGCGCGGTAGCGCACCTATGAGCAATGCCTATGTATAATTGCACTGTGGAGTCGGTTTCCCACCCAAGGGGACTGCTTTGGGACGTCGCACAGTCCTGTGTCCCCCAATGAGACGAAGGAGAAATACGGATTTTTGTGTTACTCACCGTAAAATCCTTTTCTCCGAGACGCTCATTGGGGGACACAGCACCCTCCCTTATAGCCGGATGGCTTTGTTTTCTAAGCTAATTTTATTTGCTTGGGTCTATATCAGTAGATTTACTTCTGGATATATTGTACCTGTATTAACACTGATTTTTGTTTTAGCCTCCTACTGCTTTTTGCACTAAACTGGGTTTGCCTGCGGCCAGTGCTGAGGTGTATACGGCGGAGGAGGAGCTAACCTTTTTTTATGTTTACTTAGTGTCAGCCTCCTAGCGGCAGTAGCATACACCCACAGTCCTGTGTCCCCCAATGAGCGTCTCGGAGAAAAGGATTTTACGGTGAGTAACACAAAAATCCGTATTTTGGAAACCAAAGTGTTTCGGAAAGAGACGGCAGTTAATTCCATCCTACATGCCAATTCAGCACATCCACTCCCTTTGATTAATGGAATACCCACTGGGCAATTCTTAAGAGCCAGAAGAATTTGTTCAAATGACCAATCCTTCTTAGAGCAGGCGGACATCTTAGCAGCTAGATTTGAACAACGTGGATACTCCAAAAGGAGCATCAAGAGGGGATTTAATAGGGCTAAGAGGACAAATAGAAATTAATTATTACAAGGGAGGTCAGCCAGTAAAGATGACACTAAAGTGAGATTCATAGCTGACTATAATCGACAGTGGATGAAAATGAAGGAAGCTCTGAATAAATATTGGCCCATCTTGCAGACAGATCGAACACTTGTGAAATATATTCCGATGCAACCTTCAATTGTATATAGGCGAGCACCCAATCTCAAGGATATTTTGATTCATAGCCATTATGCTGGACCTCAACCAAGAGACAAATTCCAAACAAAAGGACCTAAATGGGGATTTTACCCCTGTGGAAAATGTATCGCATGTCCAAACATGACACAAGCTAATACTTTCTTGGCTAGTGATGGCCAAAAAGAATTTAATATTACGCAGAATATAACCTGTGAGACCATAGGTGTCGTTTATTATGCCACATGTCCCTGTCCGAAGATTTATATTGGGCTTACCTCAAGACCTCTTAAGATTCGAGTGAGAGAGCATTTCCATGACATTGAAAAAGCTGCCAATGAGGATGATTGTACCGCTTTGAAATCTATACCTAGGCTGTGGTTCCACGGTCCGGAACCACAGCGCTTTGGACGGAGCGGAAATTCCGCTCCGTCTAAGCCCCGCCCCTTTCTGACGCGCGCTCTTTCCAGAGGTTCAGGACACCTCCGGAACACCTCCGGAAAGAACGCAGGGCTACATAGCCCTGTGTTAAATTCTGTTGCGGCGACGCACCGTCGCCGCAACACGCGAGGACATGCTGCGGTCTGAAAAGACGCGCCGCATGTTCGTTTACGCAGGTCTGCCACCTGCGTGTTGTTACGCATAGTGGAGACGGGATTTCTTGAAATCCCCTCCACTATGCTGTAACATCTGGACGCTGCGTGTTTGGCGCTGCGCCAGCGCACAGCGCCAAACACGCAGCGTTTACTGATCGTGGAAACTCACCCTTAGGCATTTCAAAACGCACCATAATTGTGATGCTAGGCTTCTCAAGGTCAGGGGTATAGTTAGAGTGCACATTGACATACGAGGAGGCAACTGGAGGAGGAAATTGGCGCAGTTGGAGGCCCGTTGGATCTCCAAAGTACAATCGGTACAACCAGCAGGACTCAATGAAATTTTAAGTTATGCCCCTTTTCTGTAATTTTAATTTTAGATAGTGTCTGGTCTTTTTTACATGTCATTTATGATTTGCATTTGGTGTAATTTTGATTTTAACCCATATTCTTATTAATTTTTAGATTCCATATATATACATGTGATGCTTTTTGATGCTATATAACCATTATTTACCTTGAACACAACTGGAAACTTCGGCGGAGCGTTAATCTGGGCGTTGCATCAATTATCTAACGAAATAGAAGAAAGAAATAAATAGGATGAAATTTTGCCGTATCTCATGATAAACACTATATGAAATTCTTGTATTTATTATTTATTTTCTTATTTTTTATATTTATTTATTATTATCATCATATTTCTATGTTTTGATTTGTTTACATTTATTGTTTACATTTCTATTCACTATGGTCATATATATTTACTTATATATTCACTTTGTATTTTATTTATCGATTTTCTTTATTGGTCACATTCACTATGTACATAGGTATATTTACTATATACAGTATTCTCTATTTTGACTAATCATCTTAATGTTAGGCACCTATTTATAATATGCACGCAATGCACTTCTAAGGTAGACAAAGAAAGATGCAGGCAGCATTTCCTCCTATTTGCGCAGATGCTATATATCGATGCAAATACTATTTCCCCTTGCTGATATATGCAGTATATATTGAGTCCAAAACCTTATATCGCTCCTTGGTAGACAGCCTGGATCGCGTTGCCGGGGTAACGCGTTCACTGTGCCGCCCATTTGTACTCCCGGCTCTGACGCGTCGGGCTGAGAGACCAATGAGGCATCACGTGACGTCGGTTACTGATGGCGCGGTCATGGTGTGTCAGCAGGGTGCGACTGAAACTATAGCGCACACCGCGTTACTATGGAGATTTGTTTACACTTCCTGCCCATGGTAGGTGGGGAGATGATTGGGCATATGACGCTGACACATAGCGATGCGGTTTGCGTCTGTTGAACACAATGCGATCCCGCAGCTGCTACCAATATTGATTACGCTCCTATATAAACCACACTCAGAGGCAGCTATAGTAGCATGATCCCTCTGGAAGAAGCGACTAGCGGAACGCGCATCAGGGGTGCTGCAACCTATTTTTTGAGGTATGGGAATACTTTGCCAGCCATGAATTTGCTGTTTTATGAGCGCTACTTTAAATTTTGATTTATATGTCCAAATACACTAACTGGGCAGATATTTAATATAGACGCTGTCTGCTAAGCGCAATGCACTATGCACTTTCTTTGGCTATACTATGTTTACAAGCCATTTGGCTATATTAATGTGAGCTGGATATGTATTCATAATTGACTGGGGGTGTTATTTAGGGAGGACATTCTTATGCTGCATTGTATGGCAGATAGATATATCGCACTTTAGCAGCCCTCCTTTTTCCCTTGAGTTATACACCTGACCCCTTCAACTATTAATGTCATAAATACCCTTATTAGGTTTGATACGCATATTTTCCTGCTGCATTTGTGGTCCCCATTTTTCGTATATGTATGTATATTTTAAATTTATTTTAAAAGATTGTTCAAATAAACATTACCTTTTTATATTGAAAAACCTCTTTTTTCTTCTTTGGAGTATTGTTTTTTATTATGTATACCCTCACATGTAATGCGCCATGGAATAAATGGCTGTATAATAATAATACATAATACACACACACACACACACATATATATACAGTACAGACTAAAAGTTTGGACACACCTCATTTAAAGATTTTTCTGTATTTTCAGGACTATGAAAATTGTAAATTCACACTGAAGGCATCAAAACTATGAATTAACACATGTGGAATTATATACTTAAAGTAAAACAACTGAAATTATGTCTTATATTCTAGGTTCTTTAAAGTAGCCACCTTTTGCTTTGATGTCTGCTTTGCACACTCTTGGCATTCTCTTGATGAGCTTCAAAAGGTAGTCACCGGAAATGGTTTTCACTTCACTGGTGTGCCCTGTCAGGTTTAATAAGTGGGATTTCTGGCCTCATAAATGGGGTTGGGACCATCAGTTGTTAAGCAGAAGTCTGGTGGATACACAGCTTATAGTCCTACTGAATAGACTGTTAGAATTTCTATTATGGCAAGAAAAAGCAGCTAAGTAAAGAAAAATGAGTGGCCATCATTACTTTAAGAAATTAAGGTCAGTCAGTCCGAAAAATTGGGAAAACTTTGAAAGTGTCCTCAAGTGCAGTTGCAAAAACTATCAAGCGCTACAAAGAAACTGGCTCACACGAGGACCGCCCCAGGAAAGGAATACCATGAGTCACCTCTGCTTCTGAGGATAAGTTTATCCGAGACACCAGCCTCAGAAATCACAGGTTTACAGCAGCTCAGATTAGAGACCAGGTCAATGCCACACAGAGTTCTAGCAGCAGACACATCTCTACAACAACTGTTAACAGGAGACTTTGTGCAGCAGGCCTTAATGGTAAAATAGCTGCTAGGAAACCACTGCTATAAGGACAGGCAACAAGCAGAAGAGACTTGTTTGGGCTAAAGAACACAAGGAATGGACATTAGACCAGTGGAAATCTGTGCTTTGGTCTGATGAGTCCAAATTTGAGATCTTTGGTTCCAACCACCGTGTCTTTGTGCAACGCAGAAAAGGTGAATGGATGAACTCTACATGCCTGGTTCCCACCGTGAAGCATGGAGGAGGAGGTGTGGGGGTGCTTTGCTGGTGACACTGTTGGGGATTTATTCAAAATTGAAGGCATACTGAACTAGCATGGCTACCACAGCATCTTGCAGCGGCATGCTATTCCATCCGGTTTGCGTTTAGTTGGACCAGTATTTATTTTTCAATAGGACAATGACCCCAAACACACCGCCAGGCTGTGTAAGGGCCATTTGACCAAGAAGGAGAGTGATGGGGTGCTACGCCAGATGACCTGGCCTCCACAGTCACCAGACCTGAACCCAACCGAGATGGTTTGGGGTGAGCGGGACCACAGAGTGAAGGCAAAAGGGCCAACAAGTGCTAAGTATCTATGGGAACTCCTTCAACATTATTGGAAGACCATTTCCGGTGACTACCCATTGAAGCTCATCAAGAGAATGCCAAGAGTGTGCAAAGCAGCCATCAAAGCAAAATGTGGCTACTTTGAAGAACCTAGAATATATGACATATTTTCAGTTGTTTCACACTTTTTGTTAAGTATATAATTCCACATGTGTTAATTCATAGTTTTGATGCCTTCAGTGTGAATGTACAATTTTCATAGTCATGAAAATACAGAAAAATCTTTAAATGAGGTGTGTCCAAACTTTTGGTCTGTACTATATATATATTATATATATATTATATATATATATATTATATATATATATATATATATATATATATATACATACACTGTGTTCCAAATTATTATGCAAATAATATTTTCTCAGATTTTCCCAAATTACCTATATGAATTGCAGTCATTGTAATTTTCCAGTCAAATAACTATTAGAGTATAATTGAAATGTTTTTGTACAAGCTGCCTATGATAACAGTATATTTTTAAAAAAATAAAACACTCAAACTGCACTCAACGTGCATGTTCCAAATTATTATGCACAGCAGAGTTTTCAACCTTTTCATTTTAATAAAGAACAAAAAAAATGGTCATTTTTGAAATTATAAGCATTAGCAGGTTATTACAAACTGAAATCAAACAGTTTTCAACTCAAAACTTTATTCTAGGTGATGTTACATTTGCACATAGGACCCCTTGTTCGAAAGGAGCTTCTGAACTCTCTCGCCCATTGAATTTGTCAGGTTTTGGATGCTTTCTGCTTCAATTGTTTTGCATGAGGACAGAATACCCTCCCAGAGCTGTTGCTTAGATGTGAACTGCCTCCCGCCATCATAGACACTCCTTTTGATGATGCTCCAGAGGTTCTCAATGGGGTTGAGGTCAGGGGAGCATGGGGGCCACACCATAAGTTTGTCTCCTTTTATGCCCATAGCAGCCAGAGATGCAGATGTGTTATGTGCAGCATGAGACGGTGCATTATCATGCATGAAAATGATCTTGCTGCGGAATTCACAGTTCTTCTTCTTGAACCATGGCAGGAAGTGCTGTTTGAGAAACTCAACATACACTATGGAGTTCATCTTTACCCCTTCAGGGATCCTAAAGGGGCCGATAATCTCTCTCCCCATGATTCCAGCCCAAAACATTACTCCACCTCCTCCTTGTTGGTGCCGTAGCCGTGTTTGCATGGGGTGTCCATCAACTAGCCATCCTCCACTCCATCCATCTGGACCATCGAGCATTGCACGACACTCATCAGTGAACAAAACAGTTTTGAAGTCAGTCTTCATGTACTGTTTGGCCCACTGGAGCCGTTTCTGCTTGTGTGCAGTGGATAGAGGAGGTCGACAGGATGGCTTACGCACAGCTGCAAACCTCTGAAGGACCCTGCATCTTGTTGTTCGGTGGACGTTGGAGGCACCAGCAGCTTCAAAAACTTGTCTGCTGCTATGACAAGGCTTTTTTGCCGCTGCTCTTTTAACCTGACGTAATTGCCTGTAGGAAAGAGTCCTCAATTTTCCCTTATCAGCACGCACACGTGTGTACTGTGAATCAACTACATACTTCTTGATTGTGCGATGATCACGATGAAGTGTCTTGGTAATGTTGATTGTAGTCATGCCTTGACCTAAACACTCCACAATTTGTTGCTTCTCAGCAGTCGACACATCCTTTTTCTTTCCCATTTTGGCAGAAAATGTAGGCTGATTAATAATGTGGGACTGCCTTCTTAAGTAGTCTTGCCTATCATTGGACACACCTGCCAAACTAATTAGCACAGGTGTCTGCAATTGCTTACAGTGATATAAAGAGCCCTGACACACATCACCATCAATGAGTTTAACTGACAAAAAAATTCTTACCTTATCACTCCTAAACAATTTTTGCATAATAATTTGGAACACAGTGTGTATGTGTGTGTGTTATATATATATATATATATATATACATATATATATATATATATGTATATATATATATATATATACAGGTCCTTCTCAAAAAATTAGCATATAGTTCAAAATTTCATTATTTTCCATAATGTAATAATTACAATTAAACTTTCATATATTTTAGAATCATTACACACCAACTGAAATTTGTCAGGTCTTTTATTGTTTTAATACTGATGATTTTGGCATACAACTCCTGATAATCCAAAAAACCTGTCTCAAAAAATTAACATATTTCAACCGTCCAATAAAATAAAAGTGTTTTTTAAAAACAAACAAAAAAACCATCAAATAATAAAGTTCAGTTATGCACTCAATACTTGGTCGGGAATCCTTTTGCAGAAATGACTGCTTCAATGCGGCGTGGCATGGAGGCAATCAGCCTGTGACACTGCTGAGGTGTTATGGAGGCCCAGGATGCTTCGATAGCGGCCTTAAGCTCATCCAGAGTGTTGGGTCTTGCGTCTCTCAACTTTCTCTTCACAATATCCCACAGATTCTCTATGGGGTTCAGGTCAGGAGAGTTGGCAGGCCAATTGAGCACAGTAATACCATGGTCAGTAAACCATTTACCAGTGGTTTTGACACTGTGAGCAGGTGCCAGGTCGTGCTGAAAAATGAAATCTTCATCTCCATAAAGCATTTCAGCCGATGGAAGCATGAAGTGCTCCAAAATCTCCTGATAGCTAGCTGCATTGACGCTGCCCTTGATGAAACACAGTGGACCAACACCAGCAGCTGACATGGCACCCCACACCATCACTGACTGTGGGTACTTGACACTGGACTTCAGGCATTTTGGCATTTCCTTCTCCCCAGTCTTCCTCCAGACTCTGGCACCTTGATTTCCGAATGACATGCAAAATTTGCTTTCATCAGAAAAAAGTACTTGGGACCACTTAGCAACAGTCCAGTGCTGCTTCTCTGTAGCCCAGGTCAGGCGCTTCTGCCGCTGTTTATGGTTCAAAAGTGGCTTTACCTGGGGAATGCGGCACCTGTAGCCCATTTCCTGCACACGCCTGTGCACGGTGGCTCTGGATGTTTCTACACCAGACTCAGTCCACTGCTTCCTCAGGTCCCCCAAGGTCTGGAATCGGTCCTTCTCCACAATCTTCCTCAGGGTCCGGTCACCTCTTCTCGTTGTACAGCGTTTTCTGCCACATTGTTTCTCTGGGAACAGCCTATTTGTTGAGAAATTTCTTTCTGGGTCTTACCCTCTTGCTTGAGGGTGTCAATGATGGCCTTCTTGACATCAGTAAGGTCGCTAGTCTTACCCATGATGGGGGTTTTGAGTAATGAACCAGGCAGGGAGTTTTTAAAAGCCTCAGGAATCTTTTGCATGTGTTTAGAGTTAATTAGTTGATTCAGAAGATTAGGGTAATAGGTCGTTTAGAGAACCTTTTCTTGATATGCTAATTTTTTGAGACAGGTTTTTTGGGTTATCAGGAGTTGTATGCCAAAATCATCAGTATTAAAACAATAAAAGACCTGACAAATTTCAGTTGGTGTGTAATGAATCTAAAATATATGAAAGTTTAATTGTAATCATTACATTATGGAAAATAATGAAATTTTGCACTATATGCTAATTTTTTGAGAAGGACCTGTGTTATATATATATATTATATATATATATATATATATATACACACATGCATACAGTGGGGAGATAAGTATTTGATCCCTTGTTGATTTTCAAAAACAAAATCCAGAAAAATCACATATGTATAAATTATTTAAATTTATTTGTATTTTGCAGTGAGAAAAAAGTATTTTATCTCTCTGCCAAACCAGACTTAATATTTGGTGTCAAACCCTTGTTGGCAAGCACAGCAGTCAGATTTTTTTTGTAGTTGATGATGAGGGTTGCGCACATGTCAGGAGGAATTTTGGTCCGCTCCTCTTTGCAGATCATCTCTAAATCATTAAGATTTTGAGTCTGTAGCTTGGCATCTCAGAGCTTCAACTCCCTCAATAAGTTTCCAGACTCTGGGACCTTGATTTCCAAATGAAATGCAACATTTACTTTCATCTAAAAACAATACCTTGGACTACTGAGCAACAGTCCAGTTCTTTTTCTCCTTGGTCCAGGTAAGATGTGCATTGTCTATTGGTCATGAGTGGCTTGACACAAGGAATGTGACACTTGTAGCCCATGTCCTGGATATGTCTGTGGGTGGTGGCTCTTGAAGCAATGACTCCAGCAGCAGTCCACTCCTTGTGAATCTCCCCCCAAATTTCTGAATGGCCTTTTCTTAACAATCCTTTCAAGGCTGCGGTTATCCCAATTGCTTGTACAACTTTTTCTACCACACTTTTTCCTTCCACTCAACCTTCCATTAAGATGCTTGGATACAGCACTCTGAGAATAGCCTGCTTCTTTAGCAATGACCTTTTGTGGCTTACCCTCCTTGTGGTGTGTGTCAAAGACTGCTTTCTGGACATCTGTCAAGTCATCAGTCTTCCCCATGATTGTGGAGCCTACTGAAACAGACTAAGGAACCTTTTTAAATGCTTAGGAAGTAGAGATGGGCGGACACCTGGATGTTGGGGTTCGGCCGAACAGTTACAAAAAGTTTGGTTAACAGAACAGTACCTGGACCCGAATCTGGACCTCATTCACTTGGATGGGGGCAGGGCCGCCATCAGGGCATTACTTCCCTTACTGCTGTATGGGGCCCGGTGAACAGCAGTACAGAAGGGGGGCCCGCAGGTCAGGGGCCCCACTCCTGTGCTTCTAGACATCGGGCCCCAAGTGCTGTGTGTCATCGGGCCCCAAGTGTTGTGCCTGTGCGCTGCGGCCGGGCCTGCGGCGCACACATCAGCAGAGCCGCCACAGCGCTCGACATCAGAGAGAAGTGAAAATAGCTGAAGGACCTGTGGTGAGGTCATCATTATCACAGGCATTCACCGTTCATTAGCTCCGCCCCCTGATCACATGACGATGGTGTCACCACAGGTCCTACAGCTCACACAGCAACAGCTGCATCTTCGCCACAGGACCGTGGCCAGGTAAGAAGAAAGTTTGTTTATTTTATTATTGAAAGGGGGAGAATGAAGACACTTTGGCAGAGATACTGAGGCAGGATGGGAGACACTGGAGCAGGATGGGAGACACTTTGGCAGAGATACTGGGGCAGGATGGGAGACACTGGGGCAAGATGTGGATACTGGGGCAGGATGGAAGACACTGGGGCAAGATGGGAGATACTGGGCAGGATGGGAGATACTGGGGAAGGATGGGAGAAACTGGGCAGGATGGGAGACAAGGGGCATAATGGGAGACACGGGGCAGGATGGGAGATACTGGGGAAGGATGGGAGACACTGGGGCAGGATGGGAGAAACTGTGGCATAGACACTGGGGCAGGATAGGAGACACTGGGTAGAGACACTGGGGCAGGATGGGAGATACGGGAGCAGGATGGGAGACACGGGGGCAGGATGGGAGACACTGGGGCAGAGACACGGGCAGGATGGGAGACACTGTGGCAGAGCCACTGGGCAGGATGGGAGACACTGGGGCAGGATGGGAGACACTGGGGCAAGATGGGAGATACTGGGGCAGGATGGGAGACACTGGGGCAGGATGGGAGACACTGGGGCAGGATGGGAGACACTGGGGCAGGATGGGAGACACTGGGGCAGGATGGGAGACACTGTGGCAGAGACACTGGGGCAGGATGGGAGACACTGGGGCAAGATGGGAGATACTGGGGCAGAATGGGAGATACTGGGGCAGGATGGGAGACACTGGGGCAGGATGGGAGACACTGTGGCAGAGACACTGGGGCAAAATGGGAGATACTGTGGCAGGATGGGAGATACCAGGGCAGGATGGGAGAAACTGGGGCAGGATGGGAGACACTGGGGCAGGATGTGAGATACTGGGGAAGAATTGGAGACATTGGGGCAGGATGGGAGACACTGTGGCAGAGACACTGTGGCAGGATGGGAGATACTGGGGCAGGATGGGAGACACTGGGGCAAGATGGGAGATACTGTGGCAGGATGGGAGATACTAGGGCAGGATGTGAGAAATGGGGCAGGATGGGAGACACTGGGGCAGGATGGGAGACACTGGGGAAGAATTGGAGACACTGGGGCAGGATGGGAGACACTAGGGCAGGATGGGAGATACTGGGGCAGGATGGGAGAAACTGGGGAAGGATGGAAGACATGGGGGCAGGATGGGAGACACAAGGGCAGGATGGGAGACACAAGGGCAGGATGGGAGTCACGGGGCAGGATGGTAGACACTGGGGCAGGATGGGAGACACTGTGGCATAGACACTGTGGCAAGATGGGAGATACTGTGGCAGGATAGGAGATATCAGGGCAGGATGGGAGACACTGGGGCAGAATGGGAGACACTGTGGCAGAGACACTGGGGCAAGATGGGAGATACTGTGGCAGGATGGGAGATACCAGGCAGGATGGGAGACACTGGGGCAGGATGGGAGACACTGGGGAAGGATGGGAGACACTGGGGAAGGATTGGAGTCACTGGGGAAGGATGGGAGACACTGGGGCAGGATGGGAGAAACTGGGGCAGGATGGGAGATACTGGGGAAGGATGGGAGACATGGGGGCAGGATGGGAGACACAGGGGCAGGATGGGAGACACAGGGCAGGATGGGAGACACCGGGGCAGGATGGGAGACACAGGGGGCAGGATCATGGTGCAGGGTCTTGAGCCAAGATGGAGACACATGGTGCAAGATCATGGGGCAGATGGGACAGGATGTGGAAATCATATGAGGCGGGATGGAACATCACATGGGGGCAGAATGGATAATCATGAGGGCAGGATGGGAGAACATATGGCTGAAGCCAGGAATGAGACACACGGGGCCAGGATGGGGGATATTATTACCATAGGGGCTAATTAAGGGATATTATACTGCAGTGATGTATTTATTTTATTTTTTGAGGATACTGTTATAAATGGGGGGTGGTCCTGTTACTGTGCAGAGCAACACTATGTCGCCTTTTTTTCTTAATCTGGTGTACTTTAGAATTTGGGGAAAAAATAAGTAATGTGCTCTACAAGCCGTGCTCTACATAACTGTGTTATTTCCTGCAGAGACAAGCCCTGCCTGGAAGAAGTGATGGCGGTTTGTGCTGGATGAAAGATGAAAAGCGAAGATGAAGGACTTCACCTAGAGACGTCACTGGTGAGTCAGTGTGTTACCTATACACTGACACTATACACTGTATACTACATACAGTGTTCCTGTGTACAATGTCACCAGTGATCACTATATTACTTGTACACTGACACTATATACAGAGCTCCTGTGTACAATGTCATCAGTGATCACTGTATTACCTGTACACAGACACTGTATACTAAGCACAGATTTCTTTTGTATAATGGCACTTATGGTGATATTAGTATTGTGGGTTTTTTTTTATTAATGATCAGTATTGTAGTATTCAGTCTCTATGTGGTGGTAATATGTTGTCCAGCAATAGTGTGGTGGTATTTGTTCCTTGTATGTGCTATTATTCAGTCACTGTGTGTTGGTAATATGTGGTATGGTCATGGTGTGGTGGTATTTGTCCCTTGTATGTGGTATTATAGGTTACTATGTGGTGGTAATATGTGGTCTGGTCATGGTGTGGTTGTATTTGTCCCTTGCATGTGCTATTATTCGGTCACCATGTGGTGGTAATATGTGGTCTGGTCATGGTGCGGTGGTATTTGTCCCTTGTATGTGATATTATTCGGTCACTGTGGTGGTAATATGTGGTCTGGTCATGGTGGGGGTATTTGTCCTTGTATGGTATTATACACTGTGTGGTAATATGTGTTGGCATGGTGGGTATTTGTCCCTTGTATGTGGTATTATAGGTCACTATGTGTAGGTAATATGTGATCTGGCATGGTAGGTGGTATTTGTCCCTTGTATGTGCTATTATTCGGTCACCATGTGGTGGTAATATGTGGTCTGGTCATGGTGTTGCGGTATTTGTCCCTTGTATGTGATATTATTCGGTCACTGTGGTGTTAATATGTGGTCTGGTCATGGTGTGGCGGTATTCGTCCCTTGTATGTGGTATTATAGGTTACTATGTGGTGGTGATACGTGATCTGTCATGGTGCGGTGGTATTTGTTCCTTGTATGTGATATTATTGGTAATTTTAAAAATTTAAAAATAAATAAAAATATACCTAAATTGTATTGCATATTTTAACAAATGATTAATAGGACAGAGAAGAGTAGAGCTCGGCCAAAAGAGTCTAACTTGTTGTGTAGGCGGCTTAAATAATCTTCTGGCCAAAATAAAAGCTGCCGGCTATATGTGTGATCTGGTGATGGGAACTGTTAATGTGTGATTTGTGAGAAGTGTAGTTTTTCCAAGAGAGAGCGGTTGGACTGTGGACAATTCAAGGGGTGGAGGAGGGCTTGGGTGGAGCCTGGGCGGAGTCTCAAGGGGGCCCCGAAAATTTTGCCAGTATGGGGCCCCGAAACTCCTAGTGGCAGCCCTGGACGCAGCAAACACCGCTTCTGATCAGTGGTGAAATCATCCCCGCCGGTCAGAGAGCTACGGTTCCCAAACTGTCAAAAGACAGCGCGAGTGCTAAGCTATAATCGGAGGTATACAGTTTACCTCTGGTCACTATTGTCAGCTGATGGGACTACAGCTCCCATCATCTGACACCTGCTGCCGCTAATAACAGTGAGAGCAGGAGCGGGGAATGGGAGTATTCATCCACCGCTCCTGCGCTGTAACCAAATAATTAAAAAAAAAAAAACTGGCGTGGATTCCCCTGTATTTTTGATAACCAACGAGGCAAAACTCACAGCTGGGGGCTGCAACCCTCAGCTGTCGGCTTTATCAAGACTAGAGGGGTCCCCATGCTGTTTTTTTAAATTATTTAAATAAATAATTTAAAAAAATGGCATGGGGCCCCCCCATTTCTGGCAACCAGCCTTGCTAAAGCTCACAGCTGGGGGCTGGTATTCTCAGGCAGTTAAGGGGCCACAGATATTGCCCCCTAGCCTAAAAATAGAAGCCCTGCAGCTGCCCAGAAAAGGCACATCTATTAAATGCGCCATTCCTGGTGCTTTGCCTAGCTCTTCCCATTTGCCCTGTAGCGGACTCAAATGAGGTTAAATTTGTGGGGTTGATGTCACCTTTGTATTGTTAGGTGACATCAAGCCCACCGCTTAGTAATGGAGAGGCGTCTATAAGACACCTCTCCATTACTAATCCCATAGTCACATTGTAAGAAAACACAGACACCCAGAAAAATTCCTTTAATTGAAAGAATGACACACTCCTTTAATAATCTTAATTAATCCATACTTACGACTTGCCTAATTCCACTGACGTCTTGTAATAAAGCAAAAATAAAAAACAACAATATACCATACCTGTCCGTCGTTATGTCCCACACTGTAATCCATATCTGGGGGATAAACCATCTTCAACCTGGACAGTGCCAAGATGCGACCATCCAGGCTGGGAACCACTGGTGATTGAGCAACCCTCAGTGACTGGTGGTGATGTCACTGAGGCTCCGTTCCCAGCCGGGCTGCACTGCAATGACCTCAGTGAGATCCCCGCTAGCACCATGAGAAAAACCACGCTGCTAGCGGGGATCTCACTGAGGTCACCGCAGTTCAGCCCGGCTGGGAACGGAGCCTCAGTGACATCATCACCAGTCACTGAGGGCTGCTCAGTCACCAGTGGCTCTCAGCTTGGATGGTCGCATCTTGGCACTGTCCATGTTGAAAACTGTTTACCCCCCAGACGTGGATTACGACGTGGGACTGAACGACCAATAGGTATGGTATATTTTTTTTTTTATTTTGGATTTATTACAGGAGATCGAGGGCTTTGGTAGAATTAGGCAAGGTCGTAAGAATGGTTTAAATAAGATTAATAAAGGAGTCTGTGTCATTCTTTTAATTAAAGGACTTTTTTCTGGGTGTCTGGTTTCTTACAATGTGACTATGGGATTAGTAATGGAGAGGTGTCTTATAGACGCCTCTCCATTTCTAAGCCGTGGGCTTGATGTCACCTGACAATTCAAAGGTGGGAAGAGCCAGGCAAAGCGCCAGAATTGGCGCATTTAAAAAATGTGCCTTTTCTGGGCAGCTGCAGGCTGCTTTTTTAAGGCTGGGGTGGCAATATCCATGGCCTCTTATCAGCCTGAGAATTCCAGCCTCCAGCTGTGTGCTTTATCAAGGCTGGTTGTCAAAAATGAGGGAACCCCACGCCGTTTTTAAAATTATTTATTTAAATAATTAAAAAACAGCATGGGGACACCTCTATCTACTATATAATTGTCTAACTAGATGTTTGTCTGTAACGGAAATCCTGCGTCGCTGATTGGTCGCGCCTGGCCGGACGCGACCAATTAGTGACAGGCACAGTCCGGCCGCAAATTGGCGCAGGATATCAACCACGCACACCACCGTTATCGTTGGGAGATCAGCAGCGCTAGCCGCTGATCTCCCGGCGGTAGCTGCGGGTCATCTCCACGTACAGACTCACCTTCCGTCCATGCAACCCTGTCCCGGCGTGTCTGCTCCTTCCTGTGCGGTGCGGTCACGTAGTACTGCTCATCAAGGTCATGAATATGGACGCGACTCCATTCCCATAGGCGTGGCATCCATATTCATGACCTAAATGAGCGGTACCATGTGACCGCACCACAGAGGAAGAAGCTGACGCGCCGGAATAGAGATGCAGGGATGTGCAGCGATGGTGTCAGGGTAAGTATGATGGGGGAGGACGGGAGAGCCCAGCGGAGCCATGAATACAGGATGGGAGGGTGGAAGCCATGTATACAAGCATGGGAGGGTGGGAGTGGAGCCATGTATACAGGATGGCATAGTGCGGGATGTTACAAAGATGGAACCACAACGAGGGAAAGAATTAAAGTAAGCCGAGGGCCGGACTGACGCCGGCCCTGCTACCGGTGCATTGTGGGAAATGTAGTGTTGGTGCCAGGGCCAGCTCCAGGTTTTTATGGGCCCCGGGCGAAAGAGCCTCAGTGGGCCCCTTTAACACAGACCACGATTCATGATGCACAGATACAGCAGAGAAATATGGGTACAGTACAATGCCAAATACTTCTCTTCTTCCATTACATGAGTGATATCTATTGTAAATTGTACAATAGCTCAAAAACCGCCAAATCCTCACAGCGCACAGTACAGACTGGACAGTACAGTCCTCCATACAATATTATGGGCACCACAGTCTCCCCCTCATCACCCATATAATACCCCATGCAGGATGTCACCCCGCATATAATGCTCCATACAGAATACTGGACCCAATATAATGCTCCATACAGAATACTGGACCCAATATAATGCTCCATACAGGATACTGGTCCCCATATAATGCTCCATACAGGATACTGGTCCCCATATAATGCTCCATACAAAATATGGAGCTCTCCTCTGCGCTGTACTGCGTTCTGCACTGTTACAGCTCAGGAAAGGGCGCTGTGGAAAGACTCCCCATTATCATCATCATTGCCTCCCCATCATCATCATGGCCTCCCATTATCATCAATGCCTGCCCATCATCATCATCTCCTCCCCATCATCATCATCAATGCCTGCCCATCATCATCTTCTCCCCATCATCAATGCCTGCCCATCATCATCATCTTCTCCCCATCATCATCAATGCCTCCCCATTATCAGCAATGCCTGTCCATTATCATCTTCTCCCCATCATCATCATCAATGCCTCCCATTATCAGCAATGCCTGCCCATCATCACACACAGACAGCACACAAGCACTCTCTCACATACTTATACACACACACACACAAAGCACCGCGCTACATACACACAGACACACACAGAGACATACACACACACACGTCTTAGGCTACTTTCACACTTGCGTTTTTTTGCGCAGCGCATCTTGCGCTATCGGACGCATGCGCAATGTTCCCCTATCTTTAACATGGCGGGCGCAGGGTCTAGCGCTTGTACGCGTTCATGTGCGTTTGTCGTGCGCTGCGCATTTTCCCGGTGTGCGCCCATACGCGCCAGACGCTACATGTTGCATTTTTTTTTCCGCCCCAACCGCTTTAAAAAAAACGCGTGCGCACGTGTGCGCATGCTATGCGCAAAAAATAACATTGCAGTCTATGGGGGCGCTGGCGTGCGCATGGCTTTGCGCTCGTCAGCGCTTTTGCACGCATGCGATTTTTCTGTAAATAATGGAGCCAGAGATGATGGAGCCAGAGATGATGGAGCCAGAGATGATAGAGGCAGAGATGATAGAGGCAGAGATGATAGAGGCAGAGATGATAGAGGCAGAGATGATAGAGGCAGAGATGATAGAGGCAGAGATGATGGAGGCAGAGATGATGGAGACAGATGATGGAGACAGATGATGGAGACAGATGATGGAGACAGATGATGGAGACAGATGATGGAGACAGATGATAGAGCCAGAGATGATAGAGCCAGAGATGATAGAGCCAGAGATGATGGAGGCAGAGATGATGGAGGCAGAGATGATGGAGGCAGAGATGATGGAGCCAGAGATGATGGAGCCAGAGATGATGGAGACAGAGATGATGGAGACAGAGATGATGGAGACAGAGATGATGGAGACAGAGATGATGGAGACAGAGATGATGGAGACAGAGATGATAGAGCCAGAGATGATGGAGCCAGAGATGATGGAGCCAGAGATGATGGAGCCAGAGATGATGGAGCCAGAGATGATGGAGCCAGAGATGATGGAGCCAGAGATGATGGAGACAGAGATGATGGAGACAGAGATGATGGAGACAGAGATGATGGAGACAGAGATGATGGAGACAGAGATGATGGAGACAGAGATGATGGAGACAGAGATGATGGAGACAGAGATGATGGAGACAGAGATGATGGAGACAGAGATGATGGAGACAGAGATGATGGAGACAGAGATGATGGAGCCAGAGATGATGGAGCCAGAGATGATGGAGCCAGAGATGATAGAGCCAGAGATGATGGAGGCAGAGATGATGGAGGCAGAGATGATGGAGGCAGAGATGATGGAGGCAGAGATGATGGAGGCAGAGATGATGGAGGCAGAGATGATGGAGGCAGAGATGATGGAGGCAGAGATGATGGAGGCAGAGATGATGGAGGCAGAGATTGATAGAGCCAGAATTATAGAGCCAGAGATTATGAGCCAGAGATGATGGAGACAGAGATGATAATGTGACAAATAGAAAACGCATGCGCCAAAAAAAACGCAAACGCATGCAAAAACGCATGAAATCGCAGACAAACGCTGCGTTTTTGTCGAAATGCGCATGCTGATGCGACTAAATATTGCAGCGTTTACAAGCGTTTGCATGCGTTTTTTTAATGCGCTTGTGTCGCTTCGAAATGCAGGCATATAATCGGAGAGGTGTTTATAGTACGCCTCTACCATTTCTAACGTCCGTGGCTTGATGCCACACAAGGGAAACCGCAAAGCCAGAATTGACGCATTAAAATGTGCCTTTTCTGGGCAGCTGCAGGTGAAGGCTGGGTGGCTCCGGCCCTTCGCCTGGATAGCCCGGTGTGCTTTACAGGCGTGCAAGAGGCACGCCGTTAAATTATTATAAAATTTAGAAAACAGCATGCGGGCCCTACACATAGCTAAGGGGGGAGCGCCAGATTGGTCGGCCTGACACCGCCTCCTATGACAGCACACGCGGGCGCGTGCCGCGGAGTGCCACCCCCACCGCCTGGGTCAGGCGCCCGCAGATGCCCGGGTGTGCTGGGGGTGCTACCCACCCAGGTATTCCGTCCAAAACCCTGTCCGGTGTGCTCTTCTGTGCGTGCGGTCACGGTATCTAATCAAGTCATTAATATACATCCATCCAGGGGGCCCATAATGACTAAATGACTAATTTGCGCACCGAGGAGAGCTGGCCCGAGAGTGCCATTGACTTTGGAAATGATGGGGGCGATAGGTGGTGGAAGCCATGTATACAAGCATGGGAGGGTGGGAGTGGAGACATGTATACAGGATGGGATGGGGAGCCATGTATAAAGGATGGGAGGGTGGATGAGCCATGTATACAGGATGGGAGGTTGGGAGTGGAGCATGTATACAGGATGGAGTGTGGGAGCGGAGCCATGTATAAGGATGGGAGGGTGGAGCGGAGCCATGTATCAAGGATGGGAGGGTTTGGAGCGGAGCCATGTATAAAAGGATGGAGGGGGGAGCCATGATACAAGGATGGGAGGGTGAGCGGAGCCATGTATACAGATGGGAGGGGGGGAGCGGAGCCATGTATATAGGATGGGAGGGTGGGGAGCCATGCATACATAGGATGGGAGGGTGAGCGGAGCCATGTATACAGATGGGAGGGTGGGAGCGAGCCATGCATACAGGATGGGAGGGTGGAAGCGAGCCATGTATAAGGATGGGAGGGGGAGCGGAGCCATGTATACAGGATGGGAGGGTGGCGGAGCCATGTCATACAAGGAGGAGGGGGCATCCATGTATACAGGATGGAGGGTGGAGCGGAGCCATGTATACAGGATGGGAGGGTGGGAGCGCATGTATACAAGGTGGGAGGTGGAGCAGCCATGCATACAAGGATAGGAGGGTGGAGCGGAGCCATGTAACAGTATGGGAGGTGGAGCGGAACCATGCATACAAGTATGGGAGGGTGGAGCAGAGCCATGTATACAGGATGGGAGGGTGGGAGCGGAGCCATGTATACAGTATGGGAGGGTGGAGCGGAGCCATGCATACAAGGATGGGAGGGTGGAGCACAGCCATGTACACAGGATGGGAGGGTGGAGCGGAGCCATGTATACAGGATGGGAAGGTGGAGCAGAGCCATGCATACAAGGATGGGAGGGTGGAGCAGAGCCATGCATACAAGGAGGGGAGGGGGGAGTGGAGCCATGTATACAGGATAGGACAGGGGAGCCATGTATAAAAGGATGGGAGGGAGAGCCATGCATACAAGGATAGGAGGGTGGGAGCGGAGCCATGCATACAAGCATGGGAGGGTGGGAGCGGAGCCATGCATAAATAAACTACATACATATCCTAGAATACCTGATGCGTTAAAATCAGGCCACCATCTAGTTCTTGATAGCTAGCCTTGATGAAGCCGACAGCTGAGGGTTGCAGCCCCCAGCTGTGAGTTTTGCCTGGCTGGTTATCAAAAATACAGGGGAACCCATGCCATTTTTTTTTTATTATTTATTTACAGCGCAGGAGCGGCTGATGAATACTGCCGTCTGCCGCTCCTGCTCTCACTGTTATTAGCTGCAGCAGGTGTCAGATGATGGGAGCTGTAGTCCCATCAGCTGACACCAGTGACTGGAGGTAAACTGTATACCTCCGATCACAGCTGAGCGCTGTGGTGTTGTTGTGCAGATGAAGGGAACTCCAGAAGGCCACACAGAGATGCTGGATGGTAGGTTTAAACAGCCATACTTTATTTCGATTCGTCTCTCTTGCTCCCCTTACCCAGGACTTACTGCTCCTGCCTAGTCTCCTCCTCCCCATTACATCATTGTTACTAGGCAGAAACTGAAACAAGAATAACAGCAAGCCAATCACAGATATAGTAACAACATCACATCTCTCCTCTTTCACCAAACAAAACAACATTATAACTGGATAACGGTCCAAAAGTTCACATTAGTACGAAGGATTTTTTTTTTTTTTTTCTTTTTACTGCAGAACATAGTCCAAGAGGTGGGCTGGCGGTCTACGATTTGCCCTCGCTGGATAGCGGTGAGACATCACAGTCCCAGATGAACTTTCTGAGTCCCCTGAGGTATCCTCCCTTGGAACTGCTGAGCTCTGGGGATCCGGCAGGACGTCATCGCTATCTGCCTCGTCTGTTTCTGGGACATAGTCGCAAAGTTTTTTAAAATGGGACACGTTCCTTGTGACCTGGCGACCGTGATCTTGAGCAGTAACCATGGTGCCTTTGACTTGTGTGACCTGAAAGGGTTCAGGATAGTATTGTGATGCAAACTTGTCTCTAGGTTTTAGCCTTTTTACCAGGACCCAATCTCCCACCAATCCTTCCGGTGGCTTGCAACGATGACTGCTCTTATCTGCATACCTCTTCATCTTCTGTTTGGATATGGCATCCTTAGTAGCAATTGGGGTTTGAACAGGGCTCTGCGGAAAGCTCGGGAGTTTGACACGCATAGGCCTGTTGAACAGCGCAGTGGCAGGTGGTATCCCAGTAGTAGAATGGGTGTAGCTCTGTACTGTCTAAGAAATCTGTGTAACTCTTGCTGTAAGTCCTTGTGCTCCATGGTAGCGATCCTCAAAGTTTTGTCGATTGATTGCATTAACCGTTCCACTTCACCATTGGCCTGAGGCCAGTAAGGAGTTATTTTCCTGTGAGTGAAACCAAGATAGGTTGCGAATAGTGTTGAGCATTCCGATACTGCAAATATCGGGTATCGGCCGATATTAGCTGTATCGGAATTCCGATTCCGAGTTCCGATATTTTCGTCTTATCGGATACCGGAATCGGGATTGTCACTGTCACTGTCAGTGTCCGTCGGTCGGGTCTGTCAGGAGTCAGCGGCACTTACCTGGCAGAAGATCTCCGGCGGTCACGTCCTGCACTGCTTCATGGCCGCCATCCTCTTCTCCCCGGCGGTCACATGCAGTTTCTCGCGATAACTGCAGTGACTGCTGGGTAATCCCGGCCGTAAAGCAGTCAGTCCGATGACGTCACCGCCGGGGAAGCAGGTAATCAGCTGTGCTGCGTCGCGATGACAGGCTCTGCCTGTCATTGCGATGTAGCAGAGGTGGATCGTCGTGGGACTATCGTTACTATGGACTGCGTCGGACAGGTGGTATACTGTTGGTTTGTTTTTTTTCTTTTTTTACAGGAGATCGATGGCGTCGCAGGAATGAGAGAGTAATAAAAGAAATGAAAACTGTGTTGTCTCTTTTATTTCAGTAAAATACTTTTTTCTTGCTGTGTCTTTTTTTTATACATTTAATAACTTTGGGATTAATAATAGATCGGTGTCTTATTGACGCCTCTCCATTATTAACCGGGCTTATTGTCACCGTGCAATCAACGGTGACATTAACCCCTTATTACCCCGCTTGCCACCGCTACAGGGCAAGTGGGAAGAGCCGGGTAAAGTGCCACAATTGGCACATCTTTTGATGCGCCAAATGTTGGGCTGCTGTAGCCTGGTATTATCAGGCTGTTGAGGGCCAAAATCCATGGGCCTTGACAGTCTTTTAATACCAGGCTGCAGCAGTCTGCATTTTACTTGGCTGGTTAACAAAAATAGGGGGGATCCCCACGCCGTTTTTTTTTCGAGGGGATCCCCTATTTTTGTTAACCAGCCAAGCTAAGCAGACTGCTGTGGCCTGGTATTATCAGGCTTGCAAGGTCCATGGATATTGGATCCTTACCAGCCTGAAAAACCAGGCCTCAGCGGTCTGCTTCATCTGGCTAGTTAACAAAAATAGGGGGGACCCCACGCCAATTTTTTTCGAGGGGATCCCCTATTTTTGTTAATCAGCCAAGATATGCAGACTGCTGTGGCCTGGTATTATCAGGCTGGCAAGGTCCATGGATCTTGGCTCCTTAACAGCCTGAAAATCCAGGCCTCAGCGGTCTGCTTCATCTGGCTGGTTAACAAAAATAGGGGGGACCCCACGCCAATTTTTTTCGAGGGGATCCCCTATTTTTGTTAATCAGCCAAGATATGCAGACTGCTGTGGCCTGGTATTATCAGGCTGGCAAGGTCCATGGATCTTGGCTCCTTAACAGCCTGAAAATCCAGGCCTCAGCGGTCTGCTTCATCTGGCTGGTTAACAAAAATAGGGGGGACCCCACGCCAATTTTTTTCGAGGGGATCCCCTATTTTTGTTAATCAGCCAAGATATGCAGACTGCTGTGGCCTGGTATTATCAGGCTGGCAAGGTCCATGGATCTTGGCTCCTTAACAGCCTGAAAATCCAGGCCTCAGCGGTCTGCTTCATCTGGCTGGTTAACAAAAATAGGGGGGACCCCACGCCAATTTTTTTCGAGGGGATCCCCTATTTTTGTTAATCAGCCAAGATATGCAGACTGCTGTGGCCTGGTATTATCAGGCTGGCAAGGTCCATGGATCTTGGCTCCTTAACAGCCTGAAAATCCAGGCCTCAGCGGTCTGCTTCATCTGGCTGGTTAACAAAAATAGGGGGGACCCCACGCCATTTTTTTTTCGAAGGGAACCCCTATTTTTGTTAATCAGTTCCCTCTGACGTCACTGATTGTGTCCCTGGCTGACCTGAAGTGAAAGTGGAAAGCAATCAATTAAGCTTTCCACTTAAGGGCCCGTCTCACATAGCGATATCGCTACCGAGATCGCTGCTGAGTCACTAGTTTTGTGACGCAGCAGCGAGCTCACCAGCGATATCGCTGTGTGTGACATTCAGCGACGATCAGCCCACCTGCCGGGTATCGCTGATCGTCGCTGAAATGTCAGGACCTTTGATCGCTGGTTTCCCGCTGACAGGCACACATCGCTGCGTGTGACAGGCGGGAGACCAGCGATCCGCTGGTAACCAAGGTACACAGCGGGTTTCCAGGCGCGGGGCTGTGCCTAGAAACCCGCTGTGTACCTTGGATACCAGCGCCCTGATGCAGGGAGCTGGTATCCAAGGTACACAGCGGGTTTCCAAGCGCTGCGCGGTGCCTGGAAACCCGCTGTGTACCTTGGTTACCAGCGGATCGCTGGTCTCCCGCCTGTCACACGCAGCGATGCGTGCCTGTCAGAGGGAAACCAGCGATCAAAAAAAGGTCCTGACATTTCTGCGACGATCAGCGATACCCGGCAGGGGGCTGATCGTCGCTGAATGTCACACACAGCGATATCGCTGGTGAGCTCGCTGCTGCGTCACAAAACTAGTGACTCAGCAGCGATCTCGGTAGCGATATCGCTATGTGAGACGGGCCCTTAAGCGATGTTACCCGCAGTGTCGCTGTCCCAGATCGCTGCCTGAGCTGCCTGTTTGGCAGCTCAGCAGCGATCATGTAGCGATACACCAGCGATCCTGACAAGTGCATATCGTTGTCGGGATCGCTGGTGTATCGTTATGTGACACCCAGCCTTACTCTCCTGTCAGGCAGGAGAGGAACTCATTCATTTGGGGTTTACTGTGAGGCTGCAGCATTAGCTGCGGTCCCTGCAGTAAACATTAACCCTTTCTGAAGGATTACACCGTGGGACCTGACTGTGCATGGGATAGGTAAGAATAATTTTGCTTTTTTATTTTATTTTTATTACAGGAAATGGTTTTTGCAGTAAAATAAAAGATGGTCAAAAACATGTGTCTTTATTTCATTAAAATGATTTTTAATTAAAGTGTGTGTGTTTTTATTTTTCTTTCATACAATGGGATTAATAATTGATAGTTGCCTAATTGACAGCTATCAATTATTAACCTGGCTTAAAGTGACCTTTCAATTGCAAGGTCATTTTAAACCCCTTATTAACCCATTCGCCACCGCTACAGGGCAATGGGAATAGACGGGCAAAGGGCCAGAAAGGGCGAATCTAATTATAGATTTGCCTTTCTGGGGTGTCTGGGGGCAGATGTTAGTAGCCAGGGGGGGCACAAAAAAAATGTACCCTCCCTAGGCTATTATTATCTGCCCCACTCGCTTGCTTTGTCCTGTCTGGTGGAGAAAATACAGCGGGAGCCCACGCATTTTTTTTTAACGAATTTACCCCTTTTTAATTAACCCTACATGTCTGAAATTTAGCACACATATACTCATGTAATTGTATGTTTCAAACATATATAAAAATATATGAAATTACATGGTTAAATGTGTGGAAACAATGTATCATTTCATGTCGGCTTCTGTGATTTCACTGAACCCGGGCAATTGAATTAGCGGCTATAACAGTATGTAGAAGTGTAAGAACTATAAATATATGTATAATATATGTCACAATGACATATAAAATATATATATAATATATATATAATATATAAGTGCTCTAATGTGTATATATCAATTCTTTCTTTTGGCATTTAAATACTATTCTTTTGGATCCATTATATGTCAGTTTTGCAAGCCTGCGAGAAAATCTCGCAAGTGGATGAAAATCGGATGTTACAAGGTACACACACATGCGATTAAATCGCATCTTTGAAGGAAAATCGGATGCCAGAAGGATGTGTGATGTTTTTATTTGACCCGATTGTCGACCGTCAAAAAACGGACCGATTTTTTGTGGTTGTGTGTGACTCCAGCCTAATTTGCACAAACAATTAAATCAGACTATGTTGTGCAAAATTTCACCCCTTAGGGGTTAATAAAAGGTGTAAATTCGTAGCAAAAAAAGTCCGTTTTTTTTACAACGAATTTACACCTTTAATTAACCCCTACAGGGTGAAATTTTGCACACATAGTCTGATTTAATTGTTTGTGCAAATCAGATAGCAAACGACATGAAAAGACATGGTTAACCCTATGTACACCAAGTGTCATTTCATGTCGGGTGCTTCTGTCTTTTTCACTGAAGCCGGCTTTACCCGCAATTGAATGAGAGGATATTTACTATGTAGAAGTGTATAAACTATACATATATGTATATATATATTATATGTCACAATGACATGTATATATATATATATGTATTCTATGTGTGTATATTTAGTGTTTACAAGGAAAGAATGGTTTTTTTTAGTTGCGATATTTTGTTCCCATAGACTTACATGGGACTTTCCGGTATCGGTATCGGTATCGCCGATATTTTAGTGATAATCGGCGATACCATTCCGATTCCGATACTTTAGGATATCGGAAAGTATCGCTCAACTCTAGTTGCGAATGATCGAAAGTCTGTGCTATTAAAAGGTGGTCCATTGTCGGACTTCACTGTTTCCGGTATGCCATATGCCGAGAAGATCTTGTCTAATTTTGGTATAACAGCCAGGCAGAGGTTGTCGAAACATGTTCAATGACTGGGAACCTCGAATAGTCATCCATGACAACCAGCAGATAGGAGTGATCCGGTAAAACACAGAAATCAACACTAAACAGCAGACCACGGGCCCTCTGCAGGGGTGTCATTTGTAAGGGTGCGCGTCTATGGTCAATTGTAGTTGCTTGGCAAGGTATGCAATTTTCAATGAGTGCCTCTACTTTTTTGTCTAGTCCTGGAAACCAGACTTTCTCTCTCAGTAATTGCTTTGTTTTCACCACCCCTTGATGAGACTCGTGGGCCAGATCCAGTACTCTGCTTTGAAGTTTCTGGGGTATCACCAACCGATTGTTACGCAACAGTAGATTTGAATCAGACACGGAGAGATCATGTCGTGCATTAAAGAAGGCTGTCAAGTAGGTTGTTTGATCCGATGTTTGGAGGCGGGCTTCAGCAAGAAAATTGCTCCAATTTTTAGATCGAACAGTCTCTATAACTAACTGAAGTTGGTGATCGGAATCCACCGTTTGTTGTATTTCCTCCATAGTCATAGCTTTGGCACAGAATGTGCAACAATAAAATTGATATGTTCCTCGCAAGGATAGTTGCTGGGATGTCGTCCTTGGTAGTTTGTGGTGTTGGGTGTCTCGAAAAGTAGTCAGCCGGATTACCAGCTCCTGCCTCGTATCTCAACCGAAACTGGTGTTCTGTAGGGGAGCAACCAGCGTTCAAGTCGTGGGGAGGCTTTGAAGAATGTTTGTTGAAAAGCGGAATGAGCGGTTTGTGGTCGCTATATCACGTGAATTTATGTCCCATAAGGTACAGATGAAAATGAAGGCATCCCCACACAACCGCAAGAGCTTCCCTTTCAGTTTGTGAATAGCGTTGTCTGTCTCTGTTAAGGCTTTGCTTGCATAGGAAATGGAGAAACGGCCTTCTTTGGACACTTGGTGAGAATTGCACCCAGGCCCACGGACTAGCGTCCCCGCAGCTCGTGGACTTTAGAGGGTCAAAATAGGCCATGACGGGTCGCCAGCAGACCGCTTCATGGAATCGAATGCTTTGGTGTTCCGTAGTCCATGTCCAAGGAGTGTCTTTTTTCTTGAAGTCGCAGGGGTTCGGAGATCGTGGGCCCAAACAGGCATAAATCGCCCAAATAGACGTACTATCCTAGAAAACTGCGAACCTCTACACATTTTGAGGTTGACTAGCTGACTTTAAAGGCAGCAACTTTCTGAGGATTGCGAAACTCCTTGCTCCAAAAGATATATCCCAAGAAGCTTAATGACTTTTGGTTAAACTCACATTTTGACGGATTGACAGTTAGATTGCAGGCTTGCAGTCTCTGAAAACTTGCTCTAAGTGACTGTCATGCTCCTCTTGGGTTTACCATATATAAGAATTCATCACGACTTTTTTAAAATCCTGCTATTCCAATAGAACCGACTGATAAGTTCTGAAATTTTTCTGCCGCAGAGAGATACCAAAGTTTAACTCTTGAATCGTCGTAAGCCCATAGGGCTAAAAGTTGTAATTACCGGAATCTGGATGCAACTCAAGTTGATGAAACCGATTTTAAACATTTAAAAATACTTTTTTACCATTCAGGGGGGTATAATGTCATCAAATGGGCGGAGTGCCTTTCTTTTAAAAAAGGCAGCCGCATATCCACACATACCGGGGTTTTTCCAGGGGCTTTTTGGTTTTGGGGGAACAACAATGGGCGATACCCAAAGGGTCGGGGGCCCTTAAATCGTTCAAAAACATCAAAACCTTCCAGACCTGCAGTTCTTGCTCCACAAGTTTGCGGGGATGAAATGGATGCGCCTGTGAGGTTTTAAAGAAGGCTGTATTGACTGGTAATAGCAATTTTAGAACGTTTTTAGCTTTTCCGGACCTTAAAGAGATTTGGATCTCGGATATGTGTTAGTTTCGGAGCTAGGAGT
>JARQOD010000003.1:377819976-377896345 GCA_033576555.1 Oophaga sylvatica | reverse complement strand
CCCTGTCCAAGAGACCATGGACCCATATCTCTATGGATTTCATTTCCGATCTTCCTGTTTCTCAGAGAATGACCACCATCTGGGTAATTTGTGATAGGTTTTCCAAAATGATACATCTTGTGCCATTACCTAAGTTGCCTTCCTCCTCTGAATTGGTGCCGTTGTTCCTTCAGCACGTGGTTCGTTTACACGGCATTCCTGAGAACATTGTGTCTGACAGAGGAGTCCAGTTTGTTTCCAGATTTTGGAGGACTTTTTGTTCTAAACTGGGTGTTCAATTGTCTTTCTCCTCGGCATTTCATCCTCAGACCAATGGTCAAACTGAGAGAACAAACCAGACATTGGAGACTTATCTAAGATGCTTTGTGTCTGCTGATCAGGATGACTGGGTCTCTTTTTTGCCTTTGGCTGAGTTTGCTCTTAATAATAGGGCTAGCTCTGCCACTTTGATGTCTCCGTTTTTCTGTAATTCTGGGTTTCACCCTCGATTTTCTTCAGGACAGACGGAGGCTTCTGTCTGTCCAGGTGTTGACTCTGTTGTTGAGCGTATGCAGCAGATTTGGGACCAGGTAGTGGAGAGGTTGTCCCTCTCTCAGGAGAAGGCCCAGCGGTTTGCTAACCGGCATAGGACTGATGGTCCTCGGTTTAAAGTGGGGGACTTGGTCTGGTTGTCCTCAAAGAATATTCCTATGAGAGTAGCATCTCCTAAATTTAAGCCTAGGTTCATTGGACCTTATAAGATCATGGAGATTATTAATCCTGTTTCTTTTCGTTTGCTTCTTCCAGGGACATTTAAGATCCATAACGTGTTCCACAAGTCCTTGTTGAAGAGGTTTGTTGAGCCAGTGGTTCCTGCTGCTGTGCCTCCTGACCCTGTTTTGGTTGAGGGCAATCTGGAGTATGTGGTTGAGAAAATATTGGATTCTCGTTTTTCTAGACGAAGACTCCAGTATTGGTTAAATGGAGAGGTTATGGTCAGGAAGATAATTCTTGGGTGTTTGCTTCGGACATCCATGCTAGGAGACTTATCCGTGCGTATCATAGAACTCATCCTGACCGACCTGGTTGCTCAAATGAGGGTTCGGTGACCCCTCCTCAAGGGGGGGGTACTGTTGTGAATGTGTTTGAGATGAGTTCTGAGCAGAGGCTCCCTCTGGTGGTTACAAGCGGTACTAGTGAGGATTGGGAATCAGGTGTTACTGATTGGTCTTATTTAAGGGAATCATTTTCCCATCAGGGTTGCCGGTGATCAATTGTTCTGGTCTGAATCCTTCTTTCCAGTTTCCCTTGTAGCCTGCTGTGTCGTTTCTGCATCTCCTGCTATCAGATAAGACAATTTCTTATTTTGTGTTTTTGCTATATTTTTGCATTTTGTCCTGCACTTCTGTGGGGCCTTCTGGGTCCCCTCCGGGGGCTTTTGCCCTCTCAGTTTAGTCCAGCCACTGTGTTTTGTACTTTTGCTTTTTGCAGTTTTTTCAGTGGCTGCTGTTTTTGTTACACCAGAGAACTAATTTAGGTGGTAGAGGTCGTGTGATCTCAGGTGATTTTGAAATTAGTAGAGTTGGTGTTTTTCAGGGTTTTCTGGGATTGCAGTAAGTACCCTTCCTGTCCTTTTCTATTTAGATAGTTTGGGCCCCAGCGTTTGCTCATACTATTTTCTTTCTGTGTCAGTATTTCCTCTTGTCTAACCACCATTACATGTTTGGGGGCTTTCTATTATCTTTGGGGTTCTGCTCCGGGGCAGATAGCTTTCCTATTTCTATCTTTAGGTGTAGTTAGTTTCTCAGGCTGTGACGAGGCGTCTAGGACCATCGTAGGAACGCTCCACGGCTGCCTCTAGTTGCGGTGGTTAGTCAGGGTACTGCAATCTCATAGATTCCAACTGCTCTGGTGTATTTCCTTTTTACCTGCACTCCTCAGCTACCGTAACATAACAGATTGGACTCTTTATGCCACTCCGTCTACCCAAGACGGCGATCCCGGAGCTAAACCCCCTGAACAGTCTACAATTGGTGCTCGAATGCGGGCAGCACAGTGGCTAAAAACAGCAGCAAAGAAACGTTTGTCCAAAGCAGCCTTAAAGAGACAGTAGCCCTAATAGTGTCTGCACAGCAAAGCTGAACTGGCTGTGGTAAAGACTGTGGTGTGTGCATGTCCTGGGTAAAGGCTGCCATTGCTGGGACAGACAAGTCTGACAGTATGGAGGAGCTGCTGAAACATATGGCGAGAGCTAGTGTGCAACAGCAGGAGACTAATCGACTATTAATGGAGCAGGTTCTCAGCACCTCGTCCCAGAGTGATGACGCAAGGTCACCAGCGTTGTCCGCGGTAAAAAAAGCGGTAAAACAGACTCTGCAAAAGATGACGCCTCATGATGATGTGGAGGCTTATTTAGCCATATTTGAAAGACTGGCAGAGAAGGAGAATCTGCCACCATCCGAATGGGCCATGGTGGTCGCACCCTACCTGACTGGGGAACCTCAAAAGGCCTATTATGACCTTAGCGAGCAGGACAGCAGAGACTATGCCAAGTTGAAAGCGGAGATTCTTGCCCGCCTGGGTGTGACGATCGCAGTCCGTGCCAGGAGAGTCCATAACTGGAGATACAGTGGGGACAAGCCAGCTCGCTCACAAATGTACGATCTAATTTATTTAGTGAAGAAGTGGCTGGAGCCTGACGTCAGCACCCCTGCCCAAATGATCGAGAAGGTAGTGGTGGACCGGTACATCTGGGCGCTTCCTCCTGAGGTGCAGCTCTGGCTCGGACAGGGAGACCCCAAAGACGCCAATCATCTGGTCAGCCTGATAGAGAGGTACTCCGCCACTAAAGACTACCTCCGCAACCAGCCGTCCGAGCGGTCGTCATTTCGGAGTACCCGGCCTCCGACATCTCCCGGTAAGAGAGTTCCAGCTGTTGGGGCCAGGGGGGCTGCTGATACACGGGTTCAGGCCCGAGGGGACATGTGTGAGGCAAGGGCCGATGCTTCCCTGTCGGGAGTCCCCAGGCCTAGAAAGGTCTCTCCGTTTGAACCACCAGACCTGAGACAGTGTTGGAGATGCCGTGAAAGGGGTCATATTTCAGCCAACTGTCCACTAGTGGGGGAACCTATGGACTGTGATGCTGGAAGGTCTCTCTCTCTCCTCCCGGAACCAGTGTGCGTGGCCACCCCAACCAAGGAGAATGGCCCACAGGTGTACCAGGTGGTTACAAATGGCTGCCCCGTACAAGTCCTCCTAGACTCTGGGAGTCGAGTGACTCTGATACATGCCAGCCTGGCTGATAGGGACTTCATTCCCGATAAACACCTGAACGTGGTGTGCATCCATGGAGACACCAAAGTCTACCGGGTAACTTCCGTGGACTTTGTCACAAAACTCGGGGAGATCCCGTATGAAGTGGGGGTAGTGAAGAACCTGATGCACCCCGCCATATTGGGTCGTGACTTTCCCCTGTTTTGGGATCTTTGGGGAAAAAACGGTTCTACCGGACAGTGTGATGAAGCTCCTACGGTGGTTGCGCGGTCCATAGGGGCGGAACACAATGCTAGTGTGTTGTTGAACGTAGGGGATGATAATGATAATGATGATGATGATAATGATAATGATGAATTTCCATTTCAAGTGATGTTGGGGGAGGGGGATAATGGTTCTCTGGAACAGAATGTCCCTGACCTACCTGTGTCCCGTGGCAATTTTGGGAGTGAGCAATTGCGAGACCCCACTCTTAAACATGCCCGGGAAAATATAACTGTTCTGAATGAGATCCCACAAGAGCCCGGCTCTGATGAAAGATTTCCCCATTTTGCCATGAACAATGACCTGTATATAGGGTCACTAAGGTAAAGGGAGAGGCCGTGAGTCAGCTCCTTGTACCTAAGCCATATAGAAGTATGGTGCTAGGTTTGTCACATAACCACGTGCTTGGTGGGCACCTGGGGATGGACAAGACCCAGGAAAGAATCCTCCAGAGGTTTTACTGGCCAGGGGTTTATCGAGATGTGGAGGATTATTGCAAAACCTGCCCCACGTGTCAGATAAATGCTCCGGTTTCCCACTTCTGCAGTCCATTAGTCCCGCTGCCGGTTATTGAGATACCATTTGAAAGGGTAGCGATGGACTTGGTAGGTCCTATTGTGAAATCAGCCAGGGGGCACCAATACATACTAGTGGTACTTGATTATGCAACCCGGTACCCCGAGGCTGTCCTTTTAAGAAATATGGCGTCCAAAAATATTGCACGGGAATTCTTTCATATGTTTTCCAGGACAGGAATCCCTAAAGAGATCCTCACGGACCAAGGCACACCTTTTATGTCCAAGGTGATGAAGGAACTGTGTAAGTTGCTTAAAATCTCGCACATTCGGACATCCGTGTATCACCCACAGACGGATGGGCTGGTTGAACGTTTTAATAAAACGTTAAAACATATGTTAAAGAAAGCAGTGGAGAAAGATGGTCGGGACTGGGACTACCTGTTACCCTACCTAATGTTTTCGGTCAGAGAGGTGCCCCAAGCCTCTACGGGGTTTTCTCCCTTTGAGTTGGTATATGGTCGGCACCCGCGGGGCTTGCCAGACATAGCCAAGGAAGTATGGGAGACCGAGGCAACCCCATACAAGAGTGTTATAGAGCATATTGCCCAGATGCAAGATAGAATTGCTAAGATTATGCCATTGGTTAACGATCATCTGCAGAGAGCCCAAGAAGCTCAAAGCAGGATATATAATAAATTAGGACTTTCAACCCCGGGGATCGAGTCCTAATCCTAATTCCTATGGTGGAAAGTAAGTTTTTGGCCAAGTGGCATGGTCCATACGAGATAGTACAGAAAGTGAGCGAGGTCACCTACAAAGTACACCAACCCGGGAGACGGAAGCCCTACCAGGTCTATCATATCAACTTGATCAAGCCCTGGAGGGATAGAGAGTCATTATTGGCCTCTGGTGAAGTAGAGAAAGGGTTAAAACCACCTCTACCTCCTGTGACAATTGGTGAGACATTGTCCGTACACCAAAAACAGGAAGTACGGGAGTTTCTGCAGAAAAATCAGCAGAGGTTTTCAGACTTGCCCGGCCAGACTTCTCTCGTGAAACACCATATTGAGACCGAGCCCGGTACTAAGGTCAAGCTGAAGCCGTACAGGATACCGGAAGCCCGCAAGAGAGATAGTCTCTACTGAGATCAAACGGATGCTAGACCTCGGGGTCATTGAGGAGGCCCAAAGCGAGTGGTGTAGCCCGATTGTCCTGAACTCAAAACCTTATGGAACATGGAGGTTTTGTAATGATTTTAGAAAGTTGAACGACGTGTCAAAGTTTGACACATACCCAATGCCACGGGTAGACGAGCTAATCGAGAGGTTAGGGTGTGCCCGTTATATTACAATCCTCGATCTGACAAAAGGGTACTGGCAGATACACCTGTCTGATGAGGCAAAAGAAAAAACGGCCTTTGCAACCCCTGAAGGCTTGTTTCAGTATCTTGTGATGCCATTCGGGTTGCATGGAGCCCCGGCTACCTTTCAGAGGCTTATGGACCTGATCCTGCGCCTGCATCAAGCCTATGCAGCTGCCTACCTGGATGATGTGGTAATTTTCAGTTCCGATTGGGAGAGCCACCTCGCTAAGGTACAAGCCGTCTTAGACTCGATAGGCGGAGCTGGGTTGAACATAAACCCAGAGAAATGTGCAATTGGCCTAAAAGAGGCCAAGTACCTGGGCTACGTCATTGGCAGGGGGCTGATTAAGCCACAAATCGATAAGGTAGAGGCGATTCAGAACTGGCCTATACCCCTCACAAAACGACAGGTCAAAGAGTTTCTGGGCATCACTGGATACTATCACAGATTTGTACAAAGTTATGCCTCAATTGCTGCCCCGTTGACCGACCTGACAAAAGGTGGGAAGTCAAAAATGGTAGAATGGAATCCAGAGGCAGAAAAAGCATTTCAGTCTTTGAAAATGACTTTATGTCAAAGACCAGTTCTGCCAGAAAGGGTAGCACACTGTAGCGCTATAGCTTGCAAACACGAAATATGAAAAATGAATTGCATCACTGCCTTAGAAATATGAAAAATTGAGAAGTCTTAGCGCATAAGATGGCCAAATTATGTGTGCCTGATAGCCACGTCAAAGCTCTTCTCGTATATCAGGTCCTAACTAATGCCAATCCTCGCTTTAGAAAAGTCTGTCTGCATGGGAACATATGAATCCTCTCTTAAGACTAAAATCTACATCTCTGTGGAGGGGTAATGAACCTGGTGGTAATTAAAAAGTCTGTGACCAACAGGTGGAGTGCTCAGGTAAAAGGTAAATGAATACATATCAAAAAACTGACCGGCACATCCAAACATAGATCCAGTGTGAACAGGTGCTAAACCCAGAGTCACCAACTCATGCACATACAAGAAAGAAAGGGTGGCACACTGTAGCGCTATAGCTTGCAAACACGAAATATGAAAAATGAATTGCATCACTGCCTTAGAAATATGAAAAATTGAGAAGTCTTAGCGCATAAGATGGCCAAATTATGTGTGCCTGATAGCCACGTCAAGGCTCTTCTCGTATATCAGGTCCTAACTAATGCCAATCCTCGCTTTAGAAAAGTCTGTCTGCATGGGAACATATGAATCCTCTCTTAAGACTAAAATCTACATCTCTGTGGAGGGGTAATGAACCTGGTGTTTGGATGTGCCGGTCAGTTTTTTGATATGTATTCATTTACCTTCTACCTGAGCACTCCACCTGTTGGTCACAGGCTTTTTAATTACACCAGGTTCATTACCTCTCCACAGAGATGTAGATTTTAGTCTTAAGAGAGGATTCATATGTTCCCATGCAGACAGACTTTTCTAAAGCGAGGATTGGCATTAGTTAGGACCTGATATACGAGAAGAGCCTTGACGTGGCTATCAGGCACACATAATTTGGCCATCTTATGCGCTAAGACTTCTCAATTTTTCATATTTCTAAGGCAGTGATGCAATTCATTTTTCATATTTCGTGTTTGTAAGCTATAGCGCTACAGTGTGCTACCCTTTCTTTCTTGTATGTGCATGAGTTGGTGACTCTGGGTTTAGCACCTGTTCACACTGGATCTATGTTTGGATGTGCCGGTCAGTTTTTTGATATGAAAGACCAGTTCTGGTCACACCTAATTTCAGGGACGAGTTTCTTGTTCAAACTGATGCCTCTAATGTGGGGTTAGGGGCGGTGTTGTCGCAGTTCGTGAAGGGTGATGAGCACCCGGTCATGTATCTAAGTCGAAAACTGACATCGGCTGAACAAAATTATGCCATTTTGGAGCGAGAGTGCCTCGCAATCAAATGGACGCTGGACTCGCTGCGTTATTACCTCTTGGGCAGGAAATTTAAATTGCAGTCAGACCATGCTCCTCTGGCATGGATGAAGCAGAACAAGGAAAGAAATGCCAGGGTGACAAGGTGGTTCCTTTCGCTTCAAGAATTCAATTTCTCGGTAGAGCATAGACCTGGGAAGTTACAGGGTAATGCCGATGCCTTGTCCAGAGTTCACTGTCTCTTTGGAGTTATTGACCAGCCCTCCGGTCTGGAGAAGAGGGGGGGGATATGTGAGACAGTGAAGGGGTGCGTACTGGACGGGGTGTATATCTCGCCCAGGTTTCATAGCTGGGTCGCATAAGGAATATAGGAGTGAAGGTAGGATGGCAGTATGACGTTCACTCCACTCCCCATCCAGTACAGGCTTGCAGCTCAACCCTGAGTACACACAGCTGCCTAATTAAGCAGCCAGAAGTAGGTGGTAGAGTTACACAGACAGAGCTCTCAGTCTGAATCTGGCTTCAGACGCGGCTGGAGTCTCCTGAAAACTTATCTCTGGTAATTATAAATTTGTGTTGTTGTGGCCAGGCTGCTAGAGCCTAGTTCACAGTAGTGAGGTAACTGACTGTGTTTAGCTAGCAGCCTGACAGGCTTAGGATTTTATTTTATGGTTTGTTTTGTGTGTATTGCTGTGGACTTTCAATAAAACTGGTTGCGGCCAGTTTACACCAGTGCTGCTGTCTGTGATTGGACTCTTTATGCCACTCCGTCTACCCAAGACAGCGATCCCAGAGCTAAACCCCCTGAACAGTCTACAGTATATACACACATTGCTTTTTCCCTTGGTTTTGCATCTCTCTGCTAGCCATATGAAGCTTTGCAAAGTGTAGGAGAAGCTTTGTGATTCATTTCTTTAACCATCCATGAAAAACACTGATGACCTGACTGACGGTAAAAACGGAAGCGCGGATTAGGTGATGGACGCAGATGACACACTGATGGTAAAAACATGCACAAGCATGACAAACTGGTAAAAACAGAAACACTGATTACATGACTGACACATGGATGACATACTGATGGTAAAACCGGACATGCGGATGACATACTGATGGTAAAACCGGACATGCGGATGACACACTGATGGTAAAAACGGACACATTGATGTAAAAACTGACACATTGATGGTAAAAAACGGGCACAAGGATGACACACTGATGGTAAAAACAGGCACAAGGATGACACACTGGTAAAACAGAGGACACAGATTACATGACTGACACATGGATGACATACTGATGGTAAAACCAGACACGCGGATGATGCACTGATGGTAAAACCGGACACGCGGCTGACACACCGATGGTAAAAACTGACACATTGATGGTAAAAACTGACACACTGATGGTAAAAAACGGGCACAAGGATGACACACTGAAGGTAAAAATGGGCACAAGGATGACACACTGGTAAAAACAGACACACAGATTACATGACTGGCACATGGATGACATAACGGACACGGAAGATGAACTAATGGTAAAACCGGACACGCGGATGACGCACTGATAGTATAACTGGACACGTGGATGACACGCTGATGGTAAAAACTGACACACTGATGACACACTGATGGTAAAGCTGGACACACGGACGATGCGCTGATGGTAAAACCGGACATGCAGATGACACACTGATGGTAAAACCAGACACGCAGATGACGCACTGATGGTAAAACCGGACACGAGGATGACGCACTGATGGTAAAACCAGACACGAGGATGACGCACTGATGGTAAAACTGGACACGCGGATGACACACTGATGGTAAAAACTGACACACTGATGTTAAAAACGGGCACAAGGATGACACACTGATGGTAAAACTGGACACACGGATGACACACTGATGGTAAAAACGGGCACAAGGATGACACACTGGTAAAAACAGACACACAGATTACATGACTGGCACATGGATGACGTAACAGACATGGATGACGCACTAATGGTAAAACTGGACATGCGGATGACGCACTGATGGTAAAACCGGACATGCGGATGATGCACTGATGGTAAAACTGGACACGCAGATGACACGCTGATGGTAAAAACTTACACACTGATGACACACTGATGGTAAAAATGGGCACAAGGACAACACACTGATGGTAAAGCTGGACACACTGATGGTAAAACCGGACACGCAGATGACACACTGATGGTAAAACTGGACACGCGGATGACGCACTGATGGTAAAACCGGACACGAGGATGACGCACTGATGGTAAAACCGGACACGCGGATGACGCACTGATGGTAAAACCGGACACGCGTAAAAACTGACACACTGATTTTAAAAACGGGCACAAGGATGACACACTGGTAAAAACACACAGATTACATTACTGGCACATGGATGACATAACGGACACGGATGACGCACTAATGGTAAAACTGGACACGCGGATGACGCACTGATGGTAAAACCGGACACGCGGATGACACACTGATGGTAAACCTGGACACGCGGATGACGCACTTATGGTAAAACCGGACATGCGGATGATGCACTGATGGTAAAACTGGACACACAGATGACACGTTGATGGTAAAAACTGACACACTGATACACACTGATAGTAAAAATGGGCACAAGGACAACACACTGATGGTAAAGCTGGACACACGGGCGACGCACTGATGGTAAAACCGGACACGCAGATGACACACTGATGGTAAAACTGGACACGCGGATGACGCACTGATGGTAAAACAGGACACAAGGATGACGCACTGATGGTAAAACAGGACACGAGGATGACGCACTGATGGTAAAACCAGACACGCAGATGACGCACTGATGGTAAAACTGGACACGCGGATGACGCACTGATGGTAAAACCGGACACGCGTAAAAACTGACATACTGATTTTAAAAACGGGCACAAGGATGACACACTGGTAAAAACAGACACACAGATTACATTACTGGCACATGGATGACATAACGGACACGGATGACGCACTAATGGTAAAACTGGACACGCGGATGACGCACTGATGGTAAAACCGGACACGCAGATGACACACTGATGGTAAACCTGGACACGCGGATGACGCACTTATGGTAAAACCGGACATGCGTATGACACACTGATGGTAAAAACTGACACACTGATGACACGCTGATGGTAAAAACTGACACACTGATGGTAAAAATGGGCACAAGGACAACACACTGATGGTAAAGCTGGACACACGGACGACCCACTGATGGTAAAACCAGACACGCAGATGACGCACTGATGGTAAAACTGGACACGCGGATGACGCACTGATGGTAAAACCGGACACGCGTATGACACACTGATGGTAAAAACGGACACACTGATGGTAAAAACGGGCACAAGGATGACACACTGATGGTAAAACTGGACACACGGATGACACACTGATGGTAAAACCAGACACGCGTATGACACACTTATGGTAAAAACTGACACACTGATGGTAAAAACGGGCACAAGAATGACACACTGATGGTAAAACTGGACACACGGATGACACACTGATGGTAAAAACGGGCACAGGGATGACACACTGGTAAAAACAGACACACATATTACATGACTGGCACATGGATGACATAACGGACATGGATGACACACTAATGGTCATAGAATCATAAAATCACTGAATGGTAGAGTTGGAAGGGACCTCCTGGGCATTCTGGTCCAACCCCCTGCTCAAAGCAGGATTCTCTAAATCATCCCAGACAGATGTCTATCCAGCCTCTGTTTGAAGACTTCCATTGAAGGATAAATCACCACCTCTCGTGGCAGCCTGTTCCACTCATTGATCACCCTAACTGTCAAAAAGTTTTTTCTAATATCTAATCTGTGTCTCCTCCCATTCAGTTTCATCCCATTGCTTCTAGTCTTTCCTTGTGCAAATGAGAATAAAGATGATCCTTCTACAATGTGAAGCCCTTGAGATATTTGTAGACAGCTATTAAGTCTCTTCTCAGTCTTCTTTTTTGCAAGCTAAACATTCCCAAATCCTGCAACCGTTCCTCATAGGACATGGTTTGCAGACCGGTCACCATTCTGGTGGCTCTTCTCTGAATTTGCTCCAGTTTGTTGATGTCTTTTTTAAAATATGATGCCCAAAACTGGACACAGTATTCCAGATGAGGTCTGACCAAAGAGGAGTAGAGGGCAATAATAACCTCACGTGATCTAGACTGTATGCTTCTGTTGATACATCCTAGAATTGCATTTGCCTTTTTTGCTGCTGCATCACACTGTTGACTCATGTTAAGTCTGTGATCAATTAGTATACCCAAGTCTTTTTCACATGTGCTGTTACTTAGACTTATTCTTCCCATTTTGTATATGCTTTTTTCATTTTTATTGCCAGATGTAGTACTTTGCATTTTCCCTGTTAAAATCCATTCTGTTAGTTGCTGCCAACTGCTCCAGTTTATTTATATCTTTTTGAATCCTCTCTCTCTCTTCTCTAGTATTAGCTACCCCTCCTAGCTTTGTGTCATCAGCAAATTTGATCAGTTTACCCTCAATTCCTTCATCTAAATCATTGATAAAGATGTTGAACAATACAGGGCCCAAAACAAGTAAAACAAGACAAGCGGATGACGCACTGATGGTAAAACCAGACACGCTGATGACGCACTGATGGTAAAACTGGACAAGCGGATGACACACTGATGGTAAAAACGTACACATTGAAGGTAAAAACTGACATACTGATTTTAAAAACGGGCACAAGGATGACACACTGGTAAAAACAGACACACAGATTACATTACTGGCACATGGATGACATAATGGACACGGATGACGCACTAATGGTAAAACTGGACACGTGGATGACGCACTGATGGTAAAACCGGACACGCGGATGACACACTGATGGTAAACCTGGACATGCGGATGACGCACTTATGGTAAAACCGGACATGCGTATGACACACTGATGGTAAAAACTGACACACTGATGACACACTGATGGTAAAAACGGGCACAGGGATGACACACTGGTAAAAACAGACACACATATTACATGACTGGCACATGGATGACATAACGGACACGGATGACACACTAATGGTCATAGAATCATAGAATCACAGAATGGTAGAGTTGGAAGGGACCTCCTGGGCATTCTGGTCCAACCCCTGCTCAAAGCAGGATTCTCTAAATCATCCCAGACAGATGTCTATCCAGCCTCTGTTTGAAGACTTCCATTGAAGGATAACTCACCACCTCTCGTGGCAGCCTGTTCCACTCATTGATCATCCTAACTGTCAAAAAGTTTTTTTCTAATATCTAATCTGTGTCTCCTCCAATTCAGTTTCATCCCATTGCTTCTAGTCTTTCCTTGTGCAAATGAGAATAAAGATGATCCTTCTACAATGTGACAGCCTTGAGATATTTGTAGACAGCTATTAAGTCTCCTCTCAGTCTTCTTTTTTGCAAGCTAAACATTCCCAAATCCTGCAACCGTTCCTCATAGGACATGGTTTGCAGACCGGTCACCATTCTGGTGGCTCTTCTCTGAACTTGCACCAGTTTGTTGATGTCTTTTTTAAAATATGGTGCCCAAAACTGGACACAGTATTCCAGATGAGGTCTGACCAAAGAGGAGTAGAGGGCAATAATAACCTCACGTGATCTAGACTGTATGCTTCTGTTGATACATCCTAGAATTGCATTTGCCTTTTTTGCTGCTGCATCACACTGTTGACTCATGTTAAGTCTGTGATCAATTAGTATACCCAAGTCTTTTTCACATGTGCTGTTACTTAGACTTATTCCTCCCATTTTGTATATGCTTTTTTCATTTTTATTGCCCAGATGTAGTACTTTGCATTTTCCCTGTTAAAATCCATTCTGTTAGTTGCTGCCCACTGCTCCAGTTTATTTATATCTTTTTGAATCCTCTCTCTCTCTTCTCTAGTATTAGCTAGCCCAAAACAAGTAAAACAAGACAAGCGGATGACGCACTGATGGTAAAACCAGACACGCTGATGACGCACTGATGGTAAAACTGGACAAGCGGATGACACACTGATGGTAAAAACGTACACATTGAAGGTAAAAACTGACACACTGATTTTAAAAACGGGCACAAGGATGACACACTGGTAAAAACAGACACACAGATTACATTACTGGCACATGGATGACATAACGGACACGGATGACGCACTAATGGTAAAACTGGACACGCGGATGACGCACTGATGGTAAAACCGGACACGCGGATGACACACTGATGGTAAACCTGGACACGCGGATGACGCACTTATGGTAAAACCGGACATGCGTATGACACACTGATGGTAAAAACTGACACACTGATGACACGCTGATGGTAAAAACTGACACACTGATGGTAAAAATGGGCACAAGGACAACACACTGATGGTAAAGCTGGACACACGGACGACCCACTGATGGTAAAACCGGACACACAGATGACACACCGATAGTAAAATCGGACACGCGGATGACGCACTGATGGTAAAACCTGTCACGCGGATGACGCACTGATGGTAAAACCGGACATGCGGATGACACACTGATGGTAAAAACGGACACATTGATGGTAAAAACCGACACACTGATGGTAAAACTGGACACACGGAAGACACACTGATGGTAAAAATGGGCACAAGGATGACACACTGGTAAAAACAGACACACAGATTACATGACTGGCGCATGGATGACATAACGGACACGGATGACACACTTATGGTAAAACCGGACATGCGTATGACACACTGATGGTAAAAACTGACACACTGATGACACGCTGATGGTAAAAACTGACACACTGATGGTAAAAATGGGCACAAGGACAACACACTGATGGTAAAGCTGGACACACGGACGACCCACTGATGGTAAAACCGGACACACAGATGACACACCAATGGTAAAATCGGACACGCGGATGACGCACTGATGGTAAAACCTGTCACGCGGATGACGCACTGATGGTAAAACCGGACACGCGGATGACACACTGATGGTAAAAACGGACACATTGATGGTAAAAACCGACACACTGATGGTAAAACTGGACACACGGAAGACACACTGATGGTAAAAATGGGCACAAGGATGACACACTGGTAAAAACAGACACACAGATTACATGACTGGCGCATGGATGACATAACGGACACGGATGACGCACTAATGGTAAAACCGGTCATGCGGATGACGCACTGATGGTAAAACCGGACACGCGGATGACGCACTAATGGTAAAACTGGACATGCGTATGACGCACTGATGGTAAAAACTGACACACTGATGACACACTGATCATAAAAATGGGCACAAAGATGACACACTGATGGTAAAACTGGACACACGGATGACACACTGATGGTAAAAATTAGCACAAGGATGACACACTGGTAAAAACAGAAACACAGAATACATGAATGGCACATGGATGGCATAACGGACACGAATGATACACTGATGGTAAAACCGGACTCATGGATGACACACTGATGATAAAACCGGACACATGATGACACATTGATGGTAAAAACGGGCACAAGGATGACACACTGATGGTAAAACCTGACACGCGGATGACCGACTGATGGTAAAACAGGACACTCGGATGACACACTGATGGTAAAACTGAACATACAGATTACACACTGATGGTAAAACCGGACCCAATTATGGCAAAATCAGACACATGGATGATACACTGACATGCTGGTCTAAAACAATGATGGCACCAGTGCCGGTTTTCCACGTATGTGTTTAAACGCGGATGTGTGATGGAGGTCTAAGTAACGTTTGCCATATGGTCGATTAAAAGTGAGCTAAAATTAATCTAAAATCCTGGCAACTTTTTTTTGTTTACATATTAAATGCACATATATTAACATGTAGATAAATGTGGATCTTCAAGGATTTGGGACAGCAGACACCGGAGTAATGAGACAGGTCTTCATCTGAAATACTTCTTTGGAAAGAAAACTAATAATTTGTATTCGGAGACATGTGTCAGACATCCTCAGTTTTAGTCTGCGCCCGATCATCTGCCCATTAAAGTTGTTTCTCTTGGTTATATTTATCTCAGCTGGACGCCAACACCTTCTGTGTCACGGCACCAGGTATGTATGTGTGCACGCAGAAGATAGCAAGCAGCCGGGGGCTTCCTCATAATTAGTAGAGAAATCATTCTGTTTATTTAGTTTATATGTGCGTTCTACACCCCCCTCCATCCAGCTATATCTATCTAATAACTGTTCTGTGGAAACACTCATTCATCATACACAGGGAATATCTGACAAACCGGATGAAAAAAAAATTTAGAAAACAGATTGTTGTGGTAGGCGCTCCCTGCGGAGATGCTTCAGCGTTATCTCCCAAACTGCGCGCCGGAGCGAGTTGTGAGGGTGTGCGATGAGAGTGGAGAAAGGATGTGACAGCAGGAAGCTGAAATTCTGCTCTCCCGCCATCCCAGCTCGCATTAATCGACTCCTGGAAAAAAAAAGTTTTTCATTTGCAGAGATTTTTTTTCCTATGTGGATTGTCTGAAGAGGCCCCTGTTGCAACCTGTTAAGGAATAACTGCGTGGTAGGCTCCCAATGTGCACTCACGAACAATGAAAAGCGCTTTAAGGCTTGGAAAGTAGAGTTGAGCCGCCCGAAATAAAACCTCAAAGAGCCCTCACATCTGTGCGCCATCAGAGGGAAGGGTTAATGACTTTCTGAAGAACTAAGGGAGGACTCTGTGAATCACAGGTAACAAGATGCTGAGTATCAAAAACCTGATAACTGCTCAATTATTTAATGCCTTGTAATTCAGACGGAGGACGGGAACAGATGTTTGTGTTTGTGTTTGGAATTCCTGAGGCGGTTCTGAAAAATAACAGCGGGAGACAGTACAACTGATTTATCTGATTCACTCCTTGTGGCGGTGCATCGGGGAGAACCTATGCAAGTGTGAGTATGAGTGTCGGGAATAAGGTTTTGGAGCTTCTGAGAGACCAAGCTTTATTACACCCACTTAGAAGCTATGAGTAGTGATATACTATTCCAATCTCAGACTCACCACAAAAAAACAAAACTGACGACTCTTCGACCTCACAATGGCCACATAATTCCTTTTATGGTCAATTTTAAACTAAATCATAGGATCAAAACAAAAAATGTGTTAATGAGCTTACAAGAAACCCACAATAGATAGATATGTCCAATTGAGAAGTTCTTAGGGCTACCAAATTGTCATTTGGTTTTTTGACTTTGAGAAAGGTGCCGAAACACGTCGGCATGAATCAAAACCTTTTCTGAAGCGCCGAGTCTCCAAGCTTACAAGAAATCTACAATGGGCAGAAATGACCAATGGAGATGTTCTTAGGGCTACCAAATTGTCATTTGGTTTTTTGACTTTGCGAAAGTTTCCGAAACATGTTGGCATGTATCACCTTTTCTGAAGCTCCGAGTCTCCAGGCTTACAAGAGATCTACAATGGGCAAAAATGACCAATCGAGATATTCTTAGGGCTGCTTACTTGTTGGCCATGTCATAGGCTAGCAGGCACTCATTTTGGGGATACGTGCATCATCAAACATATTGAAAACCTAATGTTTACAAAGATAAAGCGGTTGTTCAGAACTTCGTCCTTCCTGCACCATCTGATATTGTGATTGGAGAAACCTTATTGCATCCTGGGTGGGACAATTGCCAACGCAATTCTGACACTAAGCACATATTGTCTACATGTTTAACTATGTTAGGACGATAACTGCTGGGGTGTTGGACATTTGCCTTAGTAGTAGCATCTTAACACTGGAGCAGAACTTTGTTAAATGACCAATACAAGTAGGAAGGAAAGGGTTAGCAATCCTCTTGTTTGACGACACCTGAAAGGTGCATCATGGCAAAGTCTTTCGGTAGACCAGCCTTCAGCAGACCTGTGTAGACATCTTCATCTATTTCATGACTTGGTCTTGACTCAATCCTCTCTAACAGTTCAGACCACGCTCTATGTACACAGTCATGGTGGTAGAGCCAAAAGTTTGAGAAGACTATTCGAAGGCATCAAACAAGTTGATCATGGACCAGTCCACAAGCCGAAGTAGTTTTCTGAGATCTTCTGGCACAGGTGGGCACAAAAGAGGGCCTCAGCAGAGTAGGGTTTTGGGGGGATGCCTTTCCTAACATTGCAGGGCTCCTTGTACATTGCTTGTCTATTTTACAGTCCAAAACTAAGTGAAACACAGCACTAATAATGGCCAGGTAGCATGGAGAAGACAAGTCTGCGCACATAAGACAGATATTGACTTGCAGAGTAGCTATGTACAAGTGGGAATGGGACTAGAGAGACCGTTTTCCTCCTTCTGGAGAAAAGCTAATTTGCATATAATGGGAGCATTGTAATGTAATACTTCATATACAAGTCCACAAGAAAAAAACAATACTTTCCAAGAAATATGTTTGACCATCTGTCTTCCCTGTGTTCTAACTCATGACTTTGCAAAAAAATGTAATTACCATTTGGGTCCGTGTTCCTAGACTCCGGACTCTGGTCACCTCTATGCTTCCACTGAACTGCCTGCGATGTTCCTTTATAGATTACTCTAATTTTAGCCTTCAGCCTCGTAAGGATTGTCTCTGTACTGTCAGAGGAGCTGTCAAGGGCAGCTGTCTGCAGCACGCATGCACAGTAATATACCAGTCACTATAGGTGGAGTGAGTGGACTTAGGAGGGTGTTGCATTGTGCGTTTATAGCACTTGCTTGAATGCAAGCTCTAGAAGCCTAAAAAAATGTAGTGATCAGTAGACCTAAAACGATGCACAAAAAGTGCAGAATCCTAAAACTGGATACAGCAAAAAAGACCAGAAAAGATCATATGAATGTCAAAAAAGGCAGTGGCCTACCGCTAAGCGCAGCAGACCATGTGATCTCTATTGGGTCCAGCAGTTGGGGGATATTGCCCTTCCCTCACTTGGGATCTCCACTTCAATGGCATCTGTATCCTCAAGATGCAGCTACAGTTTAATACAATGGTGGAACAGAGAGCCATATGTACCCTGCTCCACCATTCAGTCTGTCCTTCTGCGTCTCAGCACCGCAGTTGCAATTACACCATCAGATTGCACCTGCTGTGTAGAGCCTCTGTCCGCATGCCACACAGATTGGAGCAGCGCATAGAGGGAATGAGCCTTGCTGGGTAGCTTGCCGCTCAGTGGGGGTCCAACCACTCAAACTCAAACCATTTGTGAGAACGGGGCTTTGAAATAACCAACTGGAATGAAGCTGTGACTGTGCATGTGTGAGCAGGTAACGGGATGCAGTAACGGACAAGAGGCAGACCAAGAGTTAACAATGGGTTTAATTTACAGGAGGTTACTCCTCGCAGGGAGATATTTAAATGAAGGGGCGAGTTCTTCCCTAAATACAAAGAACACTTCTAAGGGGGTTTTAACTAATAGGGGAAGATAATGTAAACTATGCACTGAACACTTTGCGCTCCAGTCCCAGATGTGCCCCTCTCTTTAACTGGGGCCACTTGGAATGAGCCACAATGGGGATTTTTTACAGTCCTGTGGAAAATGAGGGAAGCTTTTCTGGCATTGAGAATGTCCTCTTGTGATCCTGACGGTGTCTTCTTTTCAATCCTGTCGCTGGCGGTGATTGCCCGGGGTTCTAGCATGGGCACTGGCCCCAACAGATGCATGGAAGAAGGAGGGGTAGACTCTTCCCTCAACAATGAGAATCCTTGTACTATCGGGGCCTGGGACACAGTCCTGAAACAGTTCATGGTGGCCTGTTCAGTCTGCTGAGTTGTACCATTGAGCACCGCTATCCCTCACACAGACCTTGCCTTCCCAGTCAGTACCGTCGGTCGAGGCAGTTGTGTCAGGGTCAACGGCCAAATTTGCAGTCTCGTCAAGGTCCTTAACCCCTTCAAGACCCAGCCTATTTTGACCTTAAAGACCTTGCCATTTTTTGCAATTCTGACCAGTGTCCCTTTATGAGGTAATAACTCAGGAACGCTTCAACGGATCCTAGCGATTCTGAGATTGTTTTTTCGTGACATATTGGGCTTCATGTTAGTGGTAAATTTAGGTTGATAATTTTTGCGTTTATTTGTGAAAAAAATGGAAATTTGGCGAAAATTTTGAAAATTTCGCAGTTTTCAAATTTTTAATTTTTATTCTGTTAAACCATAGAGTTATGTGACACAAAATACTTAATAAATAACATTTCCCACATGTCTACTTTACATCAGCACAATTTTGGGAACAAAATTTTTTTTTGTTAGGAAGTTATAAGGGTTAAAAGTTGACCAGCGATTTCTCATTTTTACAGCAAAATTTACAAAACCATTTTTTTTAGGGACCACCTCACATTTGAACTCACTTTGAGGGGTCTATATGGCAGAAAATACCCAAAAGTGACACCTTTATAAAAACTGCACCCCTCAAGCTACTCAAAACTACATTCAAGAAGATTATTAACCCTTCAGGTGCTTCACAGGAACTAAAGCAACGTGGAAGGAAAAAATGGACATTTTAATTTTTCCAACAAAAATTTTCTTTTAGCATCATTTTTTTCATTTTTACATGGGCAACAGGATAAAATGGATCCTAAAATTTGTTGAGCAATTTCTCCTGAGTACACAGATACCTCATATGTGGTCATAAACCACTGTATGGGCGCACGGCAAGGCTCAGAAAGGAAGAAGCACCATTTGACTTTTTGAATGGAAAATATGCTGGAATATTTAGCGGTTGCCATGTTGCATTTGGAGAGTCCCTGTGTGCCTAAACATTGGAGCTCCCCCACAAGTGACCCCATTTTGGAAACTAGACACCCTAAGGAACTTATCTAGATGCTTAGTGATCACTTTGAACCCCCAGATGCTTCACAAATTGATCTGTAAAAAAAGAAAGTACTTTTTTTTCACAAAAATTTTCTTTTAGCCTCAGTTTTTTCATTTTCACATGGGCAACAGTATAAATTGGATCCTAAAATGTGGTGGGCAATTTCTCCTGAGTACACAGATACCTCATATGTGGTCATAAACCATTGTTTGGGCGCACGGCAGAGCTCAGAAGGGAAGGAGCGCCATTTGACTTTTTGAATGGAAAATATGCTGGAATATTTAGCGGTTGCCATGTCGTATTTGGAGAGTCCCTGTGTGCCTAAACATTGGAGCTCCCCCACAAGTGACCCCATTTTGGAAACTAGACCCCTAAGGAACTTATCTAGATGCATAGTGAGCACTTTGAACCCCCAGGTGCTTCACAAATTGATCCTTAAAAAAAGAAAGTACTTTTTTTTCACAAAAAATTTCTTTTAGCCTCAGTTTTTTTCATTTTCACATGGGCAACAGTATAAATTGGATCCTAAAATGTGGTGGGCAATTTCTCCTGAGTACACAGATACCTCATATGTGGTCATAAACCACTGTTTGGGCGCACGGCAGGGCTCAGAAGGGAAGGAGCGCCATTTGACTTTTTGAATGGAAAATATGCTGGAATATTTAGCGGTTGCCATGTCGCATTTGGAGAGTCCCTGTGTGCCTAAACATTGTAGCTCCCCCACAAGTGACCCCATTTTGGAAACTAGACCCCCTAAGGAACTTATCTAGATGCATAGTGAGCACTTTGAACCCCCAGGTGCTTCACAAATTGATCCTTAAAAAAAAGAAAGCACTTTTTTTTCACAAAAAATTTCTTTTAGCCTCAGTTTTTTTCATTTTCACATGGGCAACAGTATAAATTGGATCCTAAAATGTGGTGGGAAATTTCTCCTGAGTACACAGATACCTCATATGTGGTCATAAACCACTGTTTGGGCGCACGGCAGGGCTCAGAAGGGAAGGAGCGCCATTTGACTTTTTGAATGGAAAATATGCTGGAATATTTAGCGGTTGCCATGTCGCATTTGGAGAGTCCCTGTGTGCCTAAACATTGGAGCTCCCCCACAAGTGACCCCATTTTGGAAACTAGACCCCCTAAGGAACTTATCTAGATGCATAGTGAGCACTTTGAACCCCAGGTGCTTCACAAATTGATCCTTAAAAAAAAAGAAAGTACTTTTTTTTCACAAAAATTTTCTTTTAGCCTCAGTTTTTTCATTTTCACATGGGCAACAGTATAAATTGGATCCTAAAATTTGTTGGGCAATTTCTCCTGAGTACACAGATACTTCATATGTGGTCATAAACCATTGTATGGGCGCACGGCAGGGCTCAGAAGGGAAGGAGCGCCATTTGACTTTTTGAATGGAAAATATGCTGGAATATTTAGCGGTTGCCATGTCGCATTTGGAGAGTCCCTGTGTGCCTAAACATTGGAGCTCCCCCACAAGTGACCCCATTTTGGAAACTAGACCCCCTAAGGAACTTATCTAGATGCATAGTGAGCACTTTGAACCCCAGGTGCTTCACAAATTGATCCTTAAAAAAAAGAAAGCACTTTTTTTTCACAAAAAATTTCTTTTAGCCTCAGTTTTTTTCATTTTCACATGGGCAACAGTATAAATTGGATCCTAAAATGTGGTGGGAAATTTCTCCTGAGTACACAGATACCTCATATGTGGTCATAAACCACTGTTTGGGCGCACGGCAGGGCTCAGAAGGGAAGGAGCGCCATTTGACTTTTTGAATGGAAAATATGCTGGAATATTTAGCGGTTGCCATGTCGCATTTGGAGAGTCCCTGTGTGCCTAAACATTGGAGCTCCCCCACAAGTGACCCCATTTTGGAAACTAGACCCCCTAAGGAACTTATCTAGATGCATAGTGAGCACTTTGAACCCCCAGGTGCTTCACAAATTGATCCTTAAAAAAAAAGAAAGTACTTTTTTTTCACAAAAATTTTCTTTTAGCCTCAGTTTTTTCATTTTCACATGGGCAACAGTATAAATTGGATCCTAAAATTTGTTGGGCAATTTCTCCTGAGTACACAGATACTTCATATGTGGTCATAAACCATTGTATGGGCGCACGGCAGGGCTCAGAAGGGAAGGAGCGCCATTTGACTTTTTGAATGGAAAATATGCTGGAATATTTAGCGGTTGCCATGTCGCATTTGGAGAGTCCCTGTGTGCCTAAACATTGGAGCTCCCCCACAAGTGACCCCATTTTGGAAACTAGACCCCCTAAGGAACTTATCTAGATGCATAGTGAGCACTTTGAACCCCAGGTGCTTCACAAATTGATCCTTAAAAAAAAGAAAGTACTTTTTTTTCACAAAAAATTTCTTTTAGCCTCAGTTTTTTTCATTTTCACATGGGCAACAGTATAAATTGGATCCTAAAATGTGGTGGGCAATTTCTCCTGAGTACACAGATACCTCATATGTGGTCATAAACCACTGTTTGGGCGCACGGCAGGGCTCAGAAGGAAGGAGCGCCATTTGACTTTTTGAATGGAAAATATGCTGGAATATTTAGCGGTTGCCATGTCGCATTTGGAGAGTCCCTGTGTGCCTAAACATTGTAGCTCCCCCACAAGTGACCCCATTTTGGAAACTAGACCCCTAAGGAACTTATCTAGATGCATAGTGAGCACTTTGAACCCCCAGGTGCTTCACAAATTGATCCTTAAAAAAAAGAAAGCACTTTTTTTTCACAAAAAATTTCTTTTAGCCTCAGTTTTTTTCATTTTCACATGGGCAACAGTATAAATTGGATCCTAAAATGTGGTGGGAAATTTCTCCTGAGTACACAGATACCTCATATGTGGTCATAAACCACTGTTTGGGCGCACGGCAGGGCTCAGAAGGGAAGGAGCGCCATTTGACTTTTTGAATGGAAAATATGCTGGAATATTTAGCGGTTGCCATGTCGCATTTGGAGAGTCCCTGTGTGCCTAAACATTGGAGCTCCCCCACAAGTGACCCCATTTTGGAAACTAGACCCCCTAAGGAACTTATCTAGATGCATAGTGAGCACTTTGAACCCCCAGGTGCTTCACAAATTGATCCTTAAAAAAAAGAAAGTACTTTTTTTTCACAAAAATTTTCTTTTAGCCTCAGTTTTTTCATTTTCACATGGGCAACAGTATAAATTGGATCCTAAAATTTGTTGGGCAATTTCTCCTGAGTACACAGATACTTCATATGTGGTCATAAACCATTGTATGGGCGCACGGCAGGGCTCAGAAGGGAAGGAGCGCCATTTGACTTTTTGAATGGAAAATATGCTGGAATATTTAGCGGTTGCCATGTCGCATTTGGAGAGTCCCTGTGTGCCTAAACATTGGAGCTCCCCCACAAGTGACCCCATTTTGGAAACTAGACCCCCTAAGGAACTTATCTAGATGCATAGTGAGCACTTTGAACCCCCAGGTGCTTCACAAATTGATCCTTAAAAAAAAGAAAGTACTTTTTTTTTCACAAAAAATTTCTTTTAGCCTCAGTTTTTTTCATTTTCACATGGGCAACAGTATAAATTGGATCCTAAAATGTGGTGGGCAATTTCTTCTGAGTATACAGATACCTTATATGTGGTCATAAACCACTGTTTGGGCGCACGGCAGGGCTCAGAAGGGAAGGAGCGCCATTTGACTTTTTGAATGGAAAATATGCTGGAATATTTAGCGGTTGCCATGTCGCATTTGGAGAGTCCCTGTGTGCCTAAACATTGGAGCTCCCCCACAAGTGACCCATTTTGGAAACTAGACCCCCTAAGGAACTTATCTAGATGCATAGTGAGCACTTTGAACCCCAAGGTGCTTCATAAATTGATCCTTAAAAAAAAAGAAAGTACTTTTTTTTCACAAAAATTTTCTTTTAGCCTCAGTTTTTTTCATTTTCACATGGGCAACAGGATAAATTGGATCCTAAAATTTGTTGGGCAATTTCTCCTGAGTACACAGATACCTCATATGTGGTCATAAACCACTGTTTTGGCGCACGGCAGGGCTCAGAAGGGAAGGAGCGCCATTTGACTTTTTGAATGGAAAATATGCTTGAATATTTAGCGGTTGCCATGTCGCATTTGGACAGTTCCTGTGTGCCTAAACATTGGAGCTCCCCCACAAGTGACCCCATTTTGGAAACTAGACCCCCTAAGGAACTTATCTAGATGCATAGTGAGCACTTTGAACACCCAGGTGCTTCACAGAAGTTTATAACGCAGAGCCGTGAAAATAAAAAATCATTTTTTTTCTCAAAAAAATGATTTTTTAGCCCACTATTTTTTATTTTTACAATGGTTACAGGAGAAATTGGACCCCAAAAGTTGTTGTCCAGTTTTTCCTGAGTATGCTAGTACCCCATATGTGGGGGGGAACCACTGTTTGGGCACACGTCAGGGCTCGGAAGGGATGTAGTGACGCTTTGAAATGCCGACTTGATGGAATGGTCTGCGGGTATCTTGTTATGTTTGCAGAGCCCATGATGTGCCTAAACAGTAGAAACCCCCCCCAAGTGACCCTATTTTGGAAACTAGACCCCGCAAAGAAGTTATCTAGATGTGTGGTGAGCACTTTGAACCCCCAAGGGCTACACAGAAGTTTATAACGCCCGGGCATGAAAATAAAAAAATCATATTTTTTCCACAATCAGGATCTTTTAGTCCCCAATTTTTTTATTTTCCCAAGGGTAACATGAGAAATTAGACACCAAAAGTTGTTGTCCAATTTGTCCTGAGTACGCTGATACCCCATATGTGGGAGAAAACTACTGTATAGGCACACGTCGGGGCTCGGATGGGAAGTAGTGACGTTTTGAAATGCCCACTTGATGGAATGGTCTTCGGGTGTCATGTTACATTTGCAGAGTCCCTGATGTGCCTAAACAGTAGAAACTCCCCACAAGTGACCCCATTTTGGAAACTAGATCCCCTAAGGAACTCCTATAGATGTGTGATAAGCACTTTGAATCTCCAAGTCCTTCACAGAAGTTTATAACGCAGAGCCGTGAAAATATAAAATCATTTTTTTCCACAAAAATAATTTTTTAGTCCCCAATTTTTTTTCCCAATGTTAACAGGAGAAATTAGAACCCCCAAAGTTGTTGTGCAATTTTTCCCGAGTACGCTGATACCCCATATGTGGGGATAAACCACTGTTGGGCATACGTCGGGGCTTGGAATAAAGGGAGCACTGTTTGACTTTTTGAACGCAAAATTTGCAGGAATCAATGGTGGCGCCATGTCGCGTATGGAGACCCCCTGATGTGCCTAAATAGTGGAAATCCCTCAATTCTAACTCCAACCCTAACCCCAACACACCCCTAACCCCAACCCTAACCCCTACACACACCTAACCCTAATACAAACCCTAACCATAACCCTAACCCCAACACACCCCTAACCCTAATCCCAACTCTAACCATAAACCTAACCACAAGCCTAACCCTAATTCCAACCCTAACCCAAATTCCAGCCCTAACCCTAATTCTAACCTTAACCCTAATGCTAACCCTAACCCTAACGCTGGGTTCATATTGCGTTTTACCAGCCCGTTCAACACGTAGTGTTGACCGGCTGGTAACGGTATAGCATAACGCGATCGCGTTATGCTATACCCGCTAGCGCAGATGAATCAGCAGATGATTCATATGTGCTAGCGGTGACGGAACCCAGACGCTGCAGCCCGTGTCCGAGGCTCCTTCACTGAATGACGGCACGTCGCGAGGATCCCCAGCAATATCCGCCGCGGATCCGCAGCAAAATCAGCCGCGGATCAGCAGCAATATCTGCCGCGGATCAGCAGCAATATCCGCCGCGGACCAGCAGCAATATCTGCCATGGATCCGCAGCAGAATCAGCCGCGGATCAGCAGCAAAATCCGCCGCGGATCAGCAGCAACATCCGCCGCGGATCAGCAGCAAAATCCGTCGCGGATCACCAGCAATATCCGCCGCGGATCCGCAGCAAAATCCGCCGCGGATCAGCAGCAAAATCCGCCGCGGATCAGCAGCAAAATCCGCCGCGGATCAGCAGCAATATCCGCCGCGGATCAGCAGCAAAATCCGCCGCGGATCAGCAGCAAAATCCGCCGCGGATCCGCAGCAAAATCCGCCGCGGATCAGCAGCAATATCTTCCTCGGATCAGCAGCAATATCTTCCGCGGATCAGCAGCAAAATCCGCCGCGGATCAGCAGCAAATCGCCGCGGATCAGCAGCAAAATCCGCCGCGGATCAGCAGCAATATCTTCCGCGGATCAGCAGCAATATCCGCCGCGGTTCAGCAGCAATATCCGCCGCGGATCCGCAGCAAAATCAGCCGCGGATCCGCAGCAAAATCCGCCGCGGATCAGCAGCAAAATCCGCCGCGGATCAGCAGCAAAATCCGCCGCGGATCAGCAGCAAAATCCGCCGCGGATCAGCAGCAAAATCCGCCGCGGATCAGCAGCAAAATCCGCCGCGGATCAGCAGCAAAATCCGCCGCGGACCCGCAGCAAAATCCGCCGCGGACCCGCAGCAAAATCCGCCGCGGATCAGCAGCAAAATCCGCCGCGGACCTGCAGCAATATCCGCCGCGGATCCGCAGCAATATCCGCCGCGGATCCGCAGCAAAATCCGCTAGGAAAAAAAAAAAAATTCTTTCTTTTTTTATTTGTCCCTACCTATTATAAAGGGGGGGTTCATTTACTTTTTTTTATTTTGATCACTGTGACAGTTTATCACAGTGATCAAAATAAATTTTTGAACACTGGGGGGCGCACTGCGCATGCGCCCGCCATTTTCCAAGATGGCGGCGCCCATGAAGAGGCCCGGGCGGACGCCGGGACCGATCCAGGGACATCGGTGGATCGGGAGAGGTGAGTAGGGGGGTCGGAAGGTTAGGGGGGGGATAGGAAGGTGGGGGCAGCGGAGGCCAGGACGAGGGGAGCTGTTAGTGGCGGCGGTGACCGACCGCTGCCATCTTTCGGTGGCGGCGGCCGATCGCCGCCGTGAGTACGTGTGGGGGGGTCAGTGCTCGGTGTCCAGCCATGGCCGATGCTATTGCAGCATCGGCCATGGCTGGATTGTAATATTTCACCAATTAAATTGGTGAAATATTACACATTGCTCTGATTGGCTGTTTCACTTTTAACAGCCAATCAGAGCGATCGTGGCCACGGGGGGGTTAAGAAAACCCCCCTGTGGTGAAGCACAAAGGGTCCTGTAACTGCTGGTCGGGTGACCTTTCAGTGACCCCGGTCTCCCGGCCCGCAGGGACGAGATCCTTTCATGACGCAGGGTATGCATCATAGGTCGGAATGGCACCGACTTTCATGACGCATACGCTGTGTCAAAGGTCGGGAAGGGGTTAATGTAGGCGGAGACAGCGATGTTAGCGGAGACAGCGATGTTAACGGGGATAGCAGTACATGCGGCTTTTCAGCGGGACCCCGTTGGTCAGCTCCTATCGGCGCGTCCTCTCGCCTCTTGCCCCCTTAGCTCCGCCCCCTCACCTCACAGCTGAAATTACCTCACACGACTGACTCACGCTCAGCGTTCCTGCCTTCACAGTTTGAATTTCTGCGCACGCATTTTCTGTCTGCTTAGCCACACCCCCTTTTCTTGAACACAGGGAACATCCTGTTACTCTAAGCGCTCCCCCCTGTAACTGAGGTGACAGACCTGATGGTTCTGGGCCCGTTATGGATGAAACAAGCCTGGCTTGCTTCTTCTTCTTACACATGCATACTGTTACTCTCTTCATTATCTATAGGACTGCTGGTGAAAACTGAGCCTCATCGCCAGCAGAGATTCCTGCTCTTAGTTCCTTGGGTAGCACTCAGACAGAATCAGCAAAGGCATTAAGGACATTAAACAACAGTACTGAGCAATGTAGCTGTGAATCCAGCTCAGTTTCCTTTTCTCTTCCCCTCTTTATAGAATTCAATATGCTATGTGACCTGAACCTCGCTGTGCATGCAGTCCACCTTGAGCAAGGTGAATTTCAGCTGTTATATCAGAGTTAATGATAATTTTAAGAGGAAAGTGGATCGCAAGTGGAGAAAGAAGCTTGCTTCTCTGACCACTTATATCAAAAGGCTTCTTATCATTTGTACTATTGATTTCTGTAAAGTTTCTTAAGTATGGTCCTCATTTATTGTCTTTATCCATCATACTAATGTATTAGTGAAAAATTGATGAAAATATTACAAATTATTGTATTAATTCTCAAATAATACTCACAAATTCTTAAACAAAATCTCTTTTTTACAGAGATGTAACTGTAATGTCGAGTCATCCCTGTCTTACATGAAGTCTCCACAAAGATGTAAAATGTTATGTAAGATGAATACATAAAGGGTGATTTACTGGTGCAGACTACCCGACAGACCAATATAAATGATCGCTACAAGGTTAGTAAACTCTTCTGGACTACATCCCAGTAAATAGTTTGGGAAATATGCCAGTGCAGACAAGCTACAAACCAAGGGTCTTTTTCATTGATGAATGCATAGGCACACGAATAACATCACTAAAAGTAAATAAAATCCTCTATATTGTACTCGTCCAGGCTTAAAAATTTTGATTATCATGCACAGTCAATGAATCATGATCTTGGCTATGCAAATTGCTATACATTCCACACATACCCATTTCTGAGATGATTAAATAGTCTATAAATGTCTTAAATACACCATGGATTGTATGCATTAAAGTTAAGCCTACCTTTAGTGGACATTACCTAATAACCATAAGTATAGGGTAATGGTTAAAGCTAATGAATAAAGCCAAAAGCTTGCCGCATTAAATTGATAAATATTCTAGTAAACTGTGTCAAGCAGTTACGAAATGTTCTTACACAGCATTTTAAGGGTTTTTCGTTACAGAAACCCAATTGCACTGGGAATATAAATACACATATTACTGTAAAATATTGTTCAGTATTCCAGTGAAAGTAGTTGATAGAAGAAATGCATGTTATAGATCTGTTATGTCAAGAGTGAACAGCTAAAATGTCACTCCTGCCCCTACCCTGTTGTATAGCTTGGTAGACTTGTGGGGAACTTGTTCTGGGTGCTGGAGGCCAAGATGCCATTTGGTCTTTTGGAAGGGTATCTGCATAAAGGACTATGGGAAAAAGACCTGAAGCTTAAAACTCAAACATACCAGGGGTCTTCATGCAAACCTGATGACCATGTTGCAGAACTTCAACCAGATCTAACAGTAGACCATCTAACCAGTTCTTTATGCTTACTAGCTAAGGAATTATTGTGTTTGTAACAAATGTTCCTTCATGTTCCTCTCCTTCTTGACTTTGTATTTTGTCTTTTTTTCTCATTCAACCAGATCTAATAGTAGACTGTCTAACCAGTTCTTGATGCTTACTACCTAGGAGTTCTTGTGTTTGTAGCACATGTTCTTCATGATCCTCTCCATTGTGACTTTGTGTTTTGTCTTTTTTCTCATTCAACCAGATCTTACAGTAGACCGGCTAACCAGTTCCTGATGCTTACTACCTAAGAAGTTCTTGTGTTTGTAGCACATGTTGTTTTATGTTTGTCTCCTTCTTGACTTTGTGTCTTTTCTGATTTCTCATTCTGGCACTTTTTGGACCCCCAACCCTAACCTTTAACTACAAATGATACATTGATCAACTGATTCTTATGGTGTAGTTATCACCAATCGAAGACTGGCAAAAGTTTAGCAAAAATATAAATTAATCCCTTGGTTCTAATACATCTGCAGTAGCTTTGTGTTGCTGATGCAATATGGTTCACACCAAGCAGTGTAAATGTATTGTGCCAGGATGGTACCAGCTCAGAAGTTGACCTGATACTCTCTGCAGTGAATGTCAGCTGTATATTACAGCTTATAATGTGTCAAAGGCAAGGATTAGAGAGAACTCCATCATAACCTTTTAGATGCTGCAGTTAATATTGACCACAGAATCTAAGCGGTTAAACTATTGTAGGGAGCACCTTGGTCATCCAGTTGGCACCCCAACAGCATAATGGTTAGCAGTTAGCTACTGATGGATTTTCATGGTGTCTTTGAACTCTAATAAGGCATAGACCGTCAGAATTACATTGGCCATAATACATTGTATCAGTGATCAGGTACCTGTAAAATGCTAAAGACTAAAAAAAAGGTTAAATTTGAAAAGAAAGCACTTTCCTTTACAAAATGTGTTATCTTTGAGAACCCATGCTACAAAAAATTGATTATTTTATTGCTGGCTTTATCATGTCTTCCAAATAAAGGATAAAGTGACTAAAAGTTGTACATGACTGAAAATAAGTGAAAATACCAGCTCACCCCATAAAAACACCGTTAAAGTTATGGCTTCCTGAATTTGAGGACATAAGAACTAATATATCTTTCTTTTAAATGTCTTTATTATGCAAAAATACTACATAAAACAAATAACCCATGATAAAAATCAATACTCAAAAACGAATTACAATATTGCGATTTGTTTCATCCAACCCTAATTTGGGGAAGTTATTAAACCCTACCCAAAAAGCGTTGTATTAAAAATTGAAGCATAAGTAGTAAGATAATATTCAGCTCACCCTTGTAGGATTCCCAGCGAGTTCCATATAGCAGAGCACGATATGTCTTCTCTGCCAGATGTAGAAGCAAGATGCAAAAATGGAAGTGAAGATCCAGCTTCCGTAAAAATTGCAAACATTTTTTGGATCAGTTAAAACAATAGCATTGTCATGATGTAAGGGGGTGATGGAGTATTCTTGCCTTGACCTGCCCCCCTTAGGTGCTCTATATATGTGCTAATTATTGTGTTGTAAATATTTCAGTGGTACTGCTACATGAAACATGTATTACCACACATAGTAATGGTATTGCCACATCCCCTACTGTGTTACCATTTTATGTACAATAATTGTATATACATTGTGTTCTTTTAGTATAATGTATGTGATTGTTCTAAAGCGGTGTACAGTTTAGGGAAAGTTAGGGGCTGCCTTCTGGGGGACATGAAAGGAGGGCACCTTATGATATAGTCCTTACTTATACATTGGGTAAATGTAGTTCTGTTTTGGGCCACTAGATGGGGGCATAATAGTGGGCACTGTTAGGAACAGTTGATAGGATGTTTATAGAGGGTTAAGTATAGGAGGGGCTGCCAGATAGTAGTGAGAAGTTTCTAGGTAGTTAGTTCAGAAGGGTCCAGTGTGCCCAAGTGTCCGCATGTGCAACATATCAGTGGGCCAATACAGAAAAGGAAGATGTGGCGACTCATAGCTTGGGCGGATGCTTTAAGGGCAGGAGTTGGTTGGACTGAGGAACTGAAAGACGTTGGAGCTTCGACGAGATCAGTACAGACGGGCTGGATGCTTCATCGGGGGTCACCAAATGTAGTGATTGATGAATTCAGTTCTGGGGCGAAGCAGGCTGAAGGAAATGTCATAATCATGAGGTCAGACCTGGAAGGAACTGGGAAGCAGTCTAGTATGGTCCGGTCCAGGCGTGTACTGCACAGAAGTGACAGCAAAGCAGGGAAAGAAAAGGAAACAAGTGCAACCAATGATGTGCCAACTGTGGATGTAACATGTGAAATGTTAAGTAAAGAGAATGTTCAAGTTATCCCAGGCTGTGTCTCTATTTTTGGGGGTCACCTGAAAGAGGGACCATCGTCGCCTGGGAAGTGCTCGGGGAAAGCTGAACTTGGAGATGCAGGTATGCTAAAGAGAAGAGTACAGTTTTCTGTAGGGGAAGGACTGGATACAGATGTTGCAATAATTCAGGTCATGACTACAGTCCTGTCCCTCCCTAACAATATGTGAAAAAAAGGAAATATCCAGTTCTCAATCAAGTTCGTAGCACGGATCACGTCTGATTGACGTAGAGGTAACTTGTATATGAGAAAAAATCCAGCTCCAAGAAAAATGAAATAAAATTCAAATCTTTATTAGATCCATTAAAATCATTATTGAAGTTCGTACCCCAACCGGTAAATACCGGAGGAAAATCGCAATGGAAGACCTGCGTGCGCTTCAAACAACTGTGTGTTTTTAGACTCAGGAATAACCTCCATCCACAATGGGTCACATATTTCAAGTGTTCAGAACAGGTGAACAATCAATCAATTACAAAACACAAGCAATAAAATGAAACAAAATATAACAAAAGCAATATTAATGTAGCAGGTATGTAAAAAGCAAAAAATAACAACAAAATCAGAACAAACTTAATATTATATCATGATTTCTCTCTTGAGATTTAATCCTGTTGGCACACGTGTATCTAATAGGAATATCCACAATGCTTATCTATCGCGCAATCGCCTTTCTCTGTCACCACCACGAGAATGTTTTTTACTTGTTCTATCGCATAAACCGAACAATGTTTAGTATCCCTGTTATGGGAAGAAATGAAATGTTTAGAAACCTTAGAAATATTGGGAGATGAACAATGTTCAACGTCATACAAATGTTCACGTATTCTATCTTTTAACTTACAAGTTGTGGAACCCACATATTTCAAATTATCGGATATGCATTCCATAATATAAACCACATAGTTAGAGTTGCAGTTTAAAAACTCATTAGTTTTGTAGGTTTTATTACTGCCAGAATTGGAAAAAAACGCAACCTTAGAGGAATGTGAACAAGTCTTGCTACTAATGCTAATTTGGATATTTTTTCCACCTTCAAAGATATCAACAAGTTCGTTCAGGATCTAACTATTAAACGACATTTGTTTTCTGACCAAGCATCGGACCCTTCACCTACAATCAAATTTAATAATGATTTTCAAGAAAAAATTTTTTGGGAATAATGTAGTCTCTTACTACTATTACTAGTACTACTTACTACTATTACTACTCTTACTACTACTTACTACTTACTCTTACTGTGGGGCTTGGATACTTTTGATAACCGCATGGATCCGCTTACATCTTATTTTCCAATATAGATGAAAAATCCCTCTTTTTATCCTGTTCATGCTCGTACTGATTCTATGGAACGGTTCCAGGATAATGTTGAAAGAGACATTAAAAAATTGTTAAATAGTTCGAATAGTTCTTTTTGTAAATTTAATTTAACCATTCATGAGAAGAAAGCTCAAGAGAAATTGAAAACAAGCCCGATATTATTATCAAAATGTCTGATAAAAGGGGTTCCTTGGTTATCATGAACTAAACAGATTATGTTGTGGCTATTGAAAATATGATTTTCAAGGATGACACTTATACTGTATTAAAACATGATCCTACCACTTCATTCTCTGGTGAGATTAAATCAATCATTGATGAAGGAGTAGATTTAGGAATTTTCACAAAAAAACAATCAGAATACGTTTTCATTGAAAATCCTGTCATCCCTATTTTACATGCATTACCTAAGACACATAAAAAAAATTTCCACCCCCATTGCGTCCCATTATTTCTAGTATAGGTTCACCAGGGGAAAGATTGGGACAATGGTTGGACTCTGTTCTACAACTTTTGGTCCAACTCTTGGTCTATTTAAATGACTCAAAAGACCTGTTGAGTACACTTCAAACAGTTATATGGGACTCTAATGGGTCATGGCTCAGCTGTGACGTAGTGTCACTGTATACTTGTATACCACATTACATAGCCATTTCAGCTATTGATTTCCATCTTTGTAAATATAGTCCCTTTGATCCAGTCTTACAAAATTATGTCAAATCTGTTCTACATTTTTTGTTGTCCTATAATTATTATTTTTTCAATAGCAAATTTTTTATCCAAACTAGTGGAGTTTCAATGGGAGCAAAGTTTTCCCCTTCAGTAGCCAACCTTGTCATGGCATGGTGGGATGAAATTTTCATTTTTAATGTTAATAATCTTTTCTCTAACTATATCAAATATTATTTCACATATATTGATGATTTATTGGTAATTTGGGGAGTCAATTCAGATCTTGTACCTACAGTGCTACAATAGTATTCAACCCCTGCAGATTTAGCTGGTTTGATAGATGCAAATAGTTGAGCCTTCAAACTGCAAACGAGAGTAGGATTTATTAACAGAAGCATAAATCTTACAAAACAAAAAGTTATGTTGCTCAGTTTGAATTGTAATAAATTTTAAACATAAAAGTGTGGGTCATTATTTAACAACCCCTATGTTTAATATTTGTGGAATAACCCTTGTTTGCAATTACAGCTAATAATCGTCTTTTATAAGACCTGATCAGGCCGGCACAGGTCTGTGGAGTTATCTTGGCCCATCCTCCATGCAGATCTTCTCCAAGTTATCTAGGTTCTTTGGGTGTCTCATGTGGACTTATCTTGAGCTCCTTCCAAAGTTTTCAATTGGGTTAAGGTCAGAGACTGATTAGGCCACTCCAACACCTTGACTTTTCCTCTTGAACCAGGCTTGGTTTCTTGGCTGTGTGCTTTGGGTCGTTGTCTTGTTGAAGATGAAATTACGACCATCTAAGATCCTTGATGGAGGAGCGGAGGTTCTTGGCCAAAATCTCCAGGTAGGCCGTGCTATCCTTCCATGGATGCGGACCAGATGGCCAGGCCCTTGGCTGAGAAACAGCCACAGCATGATGCTGCCACCCCCATGCTTGACTGTAGGATGGTATTCTTGGGTCGTATGCAGTGCCATCCAGTCTCCAACGTCACGTGTGTGGTTGGCACAAAAGATCTCGATCTTGGTCTCATCAGACCATAGAACCTTGAACCAGTCTGTCTCAGAGTCCTACAAGTGATCATGAGCAAACTGTAGACAAGCTTGACATGACGCTTTGAAAGTAAGGTACCTTACGGCTCGTCTGGAACGGAGACATTGCGGTGGAGTACGTTACTTATGGTATTGACTGAACCAATGTCCCCACTGCCATGAGATCTTCCCGGACTCCTTCCTTGTTGTCCTTGGGTTAGCCTTGACTCTTCGGACAAGCCTGGCCTCGGCACGGGAGGAAACTTTCAAAGGCTGTCCAGGCCGTGGAAGGCTAACAGTAGTTCCATAAGCCTTCCACTTACGGATGATGCTCCCAACAGTGGAGACAGGTAGGGCCAACTCCTTGGAAAGGGTTTTGTACCCCTTGCCAGCCTTGTGACCCTCCACAATCTTGTCTCTGATGGCCTTGGAATGCTCCTTTGTCTTTCCCATGTTGACCATGTATGAGTGCTGTTCACAAGTTTGGGGAGGGTCTTAAATAGTCAGAAAAGGCTGGCAAAAGAGATCATTAATCCACACATGTGAAGCTCATTATTCTTGGTGCCTGAACTACTTCTTAATACTCTAGGGGGACCAAACAGAATTCTTGTGGTTTGAGGGGTTGAATAATAAATGACACTCTGAATGAACTTTTAACGTTTTTAAAAAAAAAAAAAAAAAAATTAAAACAAAAATTTTTGCAGCAGTGCATTTCCCACTTCCAGGCTGATCTACAGTACAAATGTCACAATGCCAAGTTAATTCCGCATGTGTCAACCAGCTAAATCTGCAGGGGGTTGAATACTACTTGTAGGCACTGTAATTTCGTGGAGTATATAAATTCAAATAATTTTAATTTGAAATTTACTTACTCATCACATAATAAGTCTATTCATTTTTTGGATTTACATCTTGTGGGTGAAAACAATAATAAGGTTCTCCAGTTCAACATACCACAAAAATACAGCAGGCAATACCATTCTACATGCTAATAGTTTTCACCCCCGTCATACCATAAAATCTATACCAGTGGGTGAACTCACCAGAGCTAGAAGAAATTGCAGCACTGATTTATCCTTTAATAATGAAAAGCAAATTATTAGACGTCGTCTCAAAAAACGGAATTAACCAAGCTGGGCTATTGATAGAGCAATTAACATTACCAATAAAAAAAACAAGGATTCTTTGATTAGTGCAGGCCAAAAACCTGATCCTATAGCAAGAGTATCTAAAACTAAAGATTCTAATTGTCCCACTCTTGTTTTAACTTATAGTATCCATTTTAGATCTATCTCCAATATAGTTCAAAAAAATTTGCATATTCTACGAGATGATGATATTATGGATATTATTTTGAGAATGGTGTAAGGATTGCTTCCCGCCGAGCACCGACATTGGGCAATCGTCTTTCCCCTAGTTTTTATAACCCTAGAAGCACTAGTGGCTCTAGCCACTGGCTTTCCACAAAGGGTTATTTCAAATGCGTGCAACACCCTTGCAAAGACTTGTTCACATTCCTTTAAGGTTACGTTTTTTTTCCAATTCTAGCAGTAATAAAACCTACAAAATTAATGAGTTTTTAAATTGCAACTCTAATTATATGGTGTATATTATGGAATGCAGATTCTGTAATTTGAAATATGTGGGTTCCACAACCCGTAAGTTAAAAGATAGAATACGTGAACATTTGCATGACATTGAACATTGTTCATCTCGCAATATTTCTAAGGTTTCTAAACATTTCATTTCTTCCCATAACAGGGATACTAAACATTGTTCGGTTTATGCGATAGAACAAGTAAAAAAACATTCTCGTGGTGGTGACAGAGAAAGGCGATTACGTGATAGAGAAGCATTGTGGATATTCCTATTAGATACACGTGCGCCAATAGGATTAAATCTCAAGCGAGAATTCATGTTATATTATTAAGTTTATTCTGATTTTGTTGTTTATTTTGCTTCGTATTTTACATACCTACTACATTAATATTGCTTTTGTTATATTTTGTTTCATTTTATTGCTTGTGTTTTGTTATTAATTGATTGTTCACCTGTTCTGAACACTTGAAATATGTGACCCGTTGTGGGTGGAGATTATTCCTGAGTCTAAGAACATGCAGTTGTTCGTACCGCACGCAGGTCTTCCATTGCGATATTCCTCCGGTATTTACCGGTTGGGGTACGGACTTCAATCACAATTTTAATGAATCTAATAAAGATTTGAATTTTATTTCATCTTCTCAGAGCTGGATTTTTTCTCATATACAAGCAACCTCCCTTAAAATGACATACCAAATGTTAGGGTTCGAGTTCCCGCTGCTGCACAAGGGGAGTCTCGAACCCGTCCCGCTGTGGTCTCCCATTCATCTCCGGCCGCAATGGAGCCTGCTCAGCAGAGACGTCGGTCCAGGCGTCTTGCCCACTCCTCTACTGTGCAGTGACTTGCTGCTGCCTTTCCTGGATCTGCTATTATAGCCAGTGCTGGTGCAGCCGTCTTTGAGACAAAGTCCTGCGTTTTCCCATCTGAGCATGCCCAGAGTGAGATCTCTCATTGGAGATCAGGGGTCACATGTTCAGGTGCTGCAGCGGCTCCTATTGGTCCGCCAGGAAGGTCATGTAGCTACGTGTGTTTGTAACAGCTTCTCATTGGTCCTTGTTCCTGGAAGGTCCTGTAGCTGTTGCTATAAAAGGGTAGCATGGCTGGGCCGCCATGCGCTAATATCAACCATTGTATGCTATGCGCTAGTGTGATCATGCGTATGTGTGGTTAGGGACCCGGCTGAAATAAGCCACTAGAATACCGACTTAATCAGTGAGGAGTTTGGTATGGTAGCTGGCCAGGGTCTGTGTCCTAGATGCCCTAGATTACCGGCGTAACCGGTGAGGGTTTTGATTGCCGTATTCAGGGTCTGGGGTTCAGACGCCATAGATTGCGGGTGACTCCCGCGAGGACATTAGCACATGATCACGCGTTATGTACACTTAGCACTTAACTGTGTACCTGAGAGCCTGACAGGACACAGCACTTTTCCTCAGCGGCCCTGTGACGTAACAGGGTTTGCTTTCGACGCTAGACAGCGCCCTAGCGTTTTACTTTGCGGCTCACTGAAGCTAAGTGAGTTCGCACCTTTCGCCATATAGCGCTGTAGCATTTCCGTTAGCGGCTCTGGGTATTAACAGAGTTCACACTTACTGCCACAACGCGCTACGGCGTTTATTTTAGCGACTCTGCGGGATAACAGAGTTCGCTACTTTCGCCATTTTACTAGCAGCAGGTTCCGCCTGCACGGTGGACCCGGGCTGCGAACGCACCTCTCTACCTCATATATTTGGTGCGTTCCGCAGACCCTAACATAATATTAGCGCCAGGGTCTGGCTGGTAAAATGGCCAATGACCAGCGTCTACTATGGGACATCCAGCAGCTGGAGGGTAGGTTGGCGGCTCTTGAGTGCACAACCTCAGCTGTGGATGTTACCGCAGTCGCTGTTCAGGCTGCTAGCGTGGCTGCAGCCAGTGTGTCCACTGCTACCTCTGCCCCCACAATATCCCACCTCCCGCTTTCAGACAAGTTTGCTGGTGACAGCAAGCAATGTCGGGGATTCGTGAGTCAGTGCTCTATACAACTCAAGCTTCTGGCTGCACGTTTCCCCACGGATCGGGCACAAGTGGGCTTTATAATTTCGCTTCTGTCAGGCAGAGCGTTGGAGTGGGCCACCCCGCTGTGGGAGCGTGACGACCTGTGGTGCGGAGTGCTCCTCGTTTTCTGGAGGCTCTAAAAAAGGTCTTTTTAGGACCTCAGGTCACCCACGATACGGCGCTACAACTGCTGGCATTGGCACAGGGTTCGTCTTTGGTCAGTCTGTTTTCCGTCCAGTTTCGGACTCTGGCCTCAGAGCTAGACTGGTCGGATAAAGTACTCATTCCAGTCTACTGGCGAGGACTGGCTGATCATGTTAAAGATGCTTTGGCTACCAGGGAGATTCCCACCACACTGGAGAAGCTTATCGCCATATCTACCGCATCGACCTCCGTTTTCACGAGCGGAGGTTGGAGCGGTCCCAGTGTAGGCAGAGGTTCCGGCTGGCTCCCACCTTCACCAGACCTCCGGAATCTTCCAGCCAGGCGCCCGACTTCCATGAGGCCATGGAGGTTTCTCGAGCGGGACCTAAGTCCCGGGCCGCTCGAGTACCCGTGGTCTGTAACATCTGCCAGCAGTTAGGACACTATGCCAACAAATGTCCACAGCGGTCGGGGAAAACTGGTCGCGTCTAGTGACCTTGGGAGGAGGTTCACTAGACACTGCTGCATTTTCCACCAAGTTTTCCTTTAAAGGGACAATTACAGTAGGTCCATCCACGCTCTCCGCTGAGCTCTGTGTGGATTCCGGAGCCGAGGGGAATTTCATGTCCTCTGCATTTGCTCTCCGCCACACTATACCTCTGGTGATGCTTGCCCAATCGGTGACTGTGCGAGTAGTGAATGGATCAACTCTGCCCTCCCAAATCACCCACCAGACGATCCCTCTCACTTTATCTATGTCCCCGTCCCATCAGGAGAGTATTTCTTTTCTTGTCCTGCCCGAGGGAATAGACGAGGTGTTGCTGGAAGTACCTTGGCTCCGTTACCACTCTCCCCATATTGAGTGGTCCTCTGGGAGGATACTGGGTTGGGGTGATTCATGTAGAGGCAGGTGTATCAGGGAGTGCGTTCAGGTCACCACCACAGAGATACCCGTAGATCTCACTTCTCTTCCTCAGTGTTATTGGGCATATGCAGACGTTTTCTCCAAGAAGGCGGCGGAGACTCTTCCACCTCATCGCCCCTACGACTGTCCTATTGATCTCTTGCCTGGAGCAGAACCTCCTCGGGGGAGAGTATACCCCTCTCGCTCCCTGAGACGGAGGCCATGTCCCAGTACATTCAGGAGAATCTGGCAAGAGGGTTCATTAGGAAGTCGGTGTCACCAGCAGGGGCAGGGTTCTTCTTTGTGCAAAAGAAGAACGGAGAATTACGTCCATGCATTGACTACAGGGGTCTTAACGCCATCACCGTCAAGAATAAGTACCCGTTGCCCCTAATCTCTGAGCTCTTTGATAGGCTCCGAGGAGCAAGAGTATTTACCAAGCTTGATCAACGTGGTGCCTATAACCTAATTCGCATCCGTGAGGGGGACGAGTGGAAGACAGCTTTTAATACCAGGGATGGGCATTACGAATACCTGGTGATGCCCTTCGGGCTCTGTAATGCTCCCGCTGTTTTCCAAGACTTTGTCAATGATATCTTCTGGGATATGCTCTCCACCTCTGTGGTAGTCTATCTGGATGATATTCTCATCTTTTCACCAGATATAGACTCTCACCGGAGGGATGTCAACAAAGTCTTCGACCTCTTACGGGCAAACTCTCTCTATGCCAAGCTGGAGAAATGTGTGTTTGAGCAGGAGTCCTTACCTTTTCTGGGCTATATCATCTCTGCCCAGGGATTGGCTATGGATCCTGCCAAACTACAGGCTGTAATGGACTGGCAAGAACCCCATTCTCTTAAAGCGGTGCAGCGCTTTATGGGGTTCATTAATTATTATCGCCAGTTCATTCCCCATTTCTCGACTTTGGTAGCTCCCTTGGTAGCCCTCACCAAGAAGGGAGGAAATCCCAAGTTGTGGTCTGAGGAGGTCTCCAAGGCGTTCTCTTCCATCAAGTCACATTTTGCCAGTGCTCCCATATTACATCGCCCCGATGTTGATAAACCGTTTATTTTAGAGGTGGACGCCTCTTCTGTTGGTGCTGGAGCAGTCCTATATCAAAAGGATGCTCAAGGTCGGAAGCATCCCTGCTTCTTCTTTTCTAAGACCTTTACACCAGCAGATAGGAATTATTCCATCGGGGACAGGGAGTTGCTGGCTATGAAATTGGCCTTCTCAGAGTGGAGACATCTTCTGGAGGGAGCTCGTTTTCCCTTCCAAGTCTTCACCGACCACAAGAACTTGGTATATTTGCAAATGGCTCAGCGGCTAAATTCTCGCCAGGCCAGATGGTCCCTATTTTCTCTCGGTTCCATTTCACCCTCCATTTTCTCTCCGGTGAGAAGAATGTTCGGGCCGACGCTCTCTCTCGCTCCTTAGTGTCATCAGAGGAGGAGGATGAGGAGCCTCGGCTTATTGTCCCTGAAGAAAGCCTGAGAACTGTAGCCCCGGTTTCGCTAGAGTCTGTGCCTCCGGGCAAGACTTTTGTGCCCACTAATTTGCGACCGGAGGTACTCTCTTGGGCACACTCGTCCAGGGTGGGTGGACACTTTGGGGCAAAGAGGACAACTGAGCTATTGGCGAGGACATACTGGTGGCCACATATGGTCCGTGACGTCAGGGAGTATGTTCAGGCGTGTGTCTCCTGCGCCAGGAACAAGTCCCCTCGACAACGGCCAGCTGGGTTACTTTTTCCTTTGCCGGTGGCAGACAGGCCCTGGGAGATGGTCGGGATGGACTTTGTGGTGGGCTTACCCAAGTCTCGGGGTTGCACTATCATTTGGGTGATCACCGACCACTTCTCCAAAATGGTGCACTTAGTGCCGCTACCACGGTTACCTTCCGCACGGGCCTTGGCAGCATTATTTATTAGACACATCTTCCGTCTACACGGTATGCCAGACAAGATTGTCAGCGATCGAGGTCCCCAATTTGCGTCTCGGTTCTGGAGAGAGTTGTGTCATCTACTCTGCATTGAATTGAACCTCTCCTCTGCATATCATCCCGAGACGAATGGGTTGGTAGAGAGGGCCAACCAGACCTTGGTCACCTACTTGCGACATTTTGTCTCTGCCAGGCAGGATGACTGGGCATCTCTGCTTCCGTGGGCGGAGTTTGCGCTAAACAATGCTGTGGCTGACTCCACCGGACAGACCCCATTCCTCTTAAATTACGGCCAGCATCCGCGGGTACCGGTGCCCATGCCCGTTGCTTCCGCTGACTCCAGGGTGGCAGACTGGACTGTGGAAGCACGGGACATATGGGACCGCACCCAGGATGCCATTCAGGCTTCCAAGGAAAGGATGAGGTCTTCTGCCGATGCTCATCGGCGTCCGCTCCGACATTTTCTCCTGGCGACCTAGTGTGGCTCTCCGCCCGAAACATCAGGCTAGGGTGGAATCCACTAAATTGGCACCCTGCTATTGGGTCCCTTCAAGGTTCTCGAGCAGGTGAACCCTGTGGTTTACCGATTGGCCCTTCCGCCTCGCCTTGGTATCTCCGACACCTTCCATGTATCCCTCCTAAAACCCGTGGTCATCTCCCGGTTGCTGAGTCATCTGCCGGGACGTCGGTTCGTCTTCGGACGACTACGAGGTGAATGCCATTGTTGGGTGCAAGGTGGTACGAGGCAAAAAATTTTATTTGGTGGATTGGAGGGGTTATGGGCCTGAGGATAGGTCCTGGGAGCCTGCCGAGCATGTTCACGCTCCGCAGCTCATCGCTGCCTTTGAACGCAGCAAGGCCCAGAGAAGGGGGGGCCCTAAGAGCGGGGGTAATGTTAGGGTTCGAGTTCCTGCTGCTGCACAAGGGGAGTCTCGAACCCGTCCCGCTGTGGTCTCCATTCATCTCCAGCCGCAGTGGAGCCTGCTCAGCAGAGACGTCGGTCCAGGCGTCTTGCCCACTCCTCTACTGTGCAGTGACTTCTGCTGCCTTTCCTGGATCTGCTATTATAGCCAGTGCTGGAGCAGCCGTCTTTGAGACAAAGTCCTGCGTTTTCCCATCTGAGCATGCCCAGAGTGAGATCTCTCATTGGAGATCAGGGGTCACATGTTCAGGTGCTGCAGCGGCTCCTATTGGTCCGCCAGGAAGGTCATGTAGCTACGTGTGTTTGTAACAGCTTCTCATTGGTCCTTGTTCCTGGAAGGTCCTGTAGCTGTTGCTATAAAAGGGTAGCATGGCTGGGCCCCATGCGCTAATATCAACCATTGTATGCTATGCGCAGTGTGATCATGCATATGTGTGGTTAGGGACCCGGCTGAAATAAGCCACTAGAATACCGACTTAATCAGTGAGGAGTTTGGTATGGTAGCTGGCCAGGGTCTGTGTCCTAGATGCCCTAGATTACCGGCGTAACCGGTGAGGAGTTTTGATTGCCGTATTCAGGGTCTGGGGTTCAGACGCCATAGATTGCGGGTGACTCCCGCGAGGACATTAGCACATGATCACGCGTTATGTACACTTAGCACTTAACTATGTACCTGAGAGCCTGACAGGACACAGCACTTTTCCTCAGCGGCCCTGTGACGTAACAGGGTTTGCTTTCGACGCTAGACAGCGCCCTAGCGTTTTACTTTGCTGCTCACTGAAGCTAAGTGAGTTCGCACCTATCGCCATATAGCGCTGTGGCATTTCCGTTAGCGGCTCTGGGTATTAACAGAGTTCGCACTTACTGCCATAACGCGCTACGGCGTTTATTTTAGCGACTCTGCGGGATAACAGAGTTCGCTACTTTCGCCATTTTACTAGCAGCAGGTTCCGCCTTCACTGTGGACCCGGGCTGCGAACTCACCTCTCTACCTCATATATTTGGTGCGTTCCGCAGACCCTAACACCATATAGGCATAGTTGGAGGTTTGGAACGTACAAGAGAATGTGAAAGTTCTGCAAAAAAAAGGTTCTTTTATGTCTGGTTGTGTCTGCATTCTCAATGGGTTGAGTTAAGACTAGGGCTCCCTTAATTTAGCAGCTTAGGTTGGCCTTCACTAATCCAATCATGGCTGTAGAGGTTCCATTACTTACTGTACCTATGTAACGTGTTAAATTGTGATAGACCTATTGTACAGCTAGTGTAACCTCAATGCTGCTTATTATTTTCATGGTGTTTGGAACCCGACCACGAATGAATTATTAAATTTCTGCACAAGTCAATATTCCGTTACTTCCTCTCCTCTGAGTTTACCAAGGATTGGATTCCTTTAGGTGGTTACTGACCCTAGTAAAAATGAATTTCCACCTTCTCAGCATTTCTCACCTGGTTGTTGTGAATGGGCTTGAGATGAGTTCTGAGCAGAGGCTCCCTCTGGTGGTTACAAGCGGTGCTGGTCTGTCCAGTGAAGATTGTGAGGATTGGGAATCAGGTGTTACTGACTGGTCTTATATAAGGGAGTCACCTTCCCATCAGGGTTGCCGGTGATCAATTGTTCTGGTCTCAATCCTTGAATCCTGTTTCCCTTGTAGCCTGCTGTGTCGTGTCTGCATCTCCTGCTATCAGATAAGACATTTTCTTCTTTTTGTTTTTGTGCTAGATTTTTGCATTTTGTCCTGCACTTCTGTGGGGGCCTTCAGGGTCCCTCCGGGGCTTTTGCCCTCTCAGTTAGTTCAGCCACTGATGTTTGTACTTTTGCTTTTTGCAGTTTTTTCAGTGGCTGCTGTTTTGATTTTGTTACACCAGAGAACTAATTTAGGTGGAAGAGGTCGTGTGATCTCAGGTGTTTTTGAAATTAGTAGAGTTGGTGCTTTTCAGGGTTTTCTGGGATTGCAGTAAGTACCCTTCCTATCCTTTTCTATTTAGTTAGTTTGGGCCCCAGCATTTGCTCATACTATTTTCTGTCTGTGTCAGTGTTTCTTCTTGTCTAACCGCCATTACATGTTTGGGGGCTTTCTATTATCTTTGGGGTTCTGCTCCGGGGCAGATAGCTTTCCTATTTCTATCTTTAGGTGTAATTAGTTTCTCAGGCTGTGATGAGGCGTCTAGGACCAACGTAGGAACGCTCCACGGCTGCCTCTAGTTGTGGTGGTTAGTCAGGGTACTGCAATCTCATAGATTCCAACTGCTCTGGTGTATTGCCTTTTTGCCTGCACTCCTCAGCTACCAAATCATAACAGTATCACTGGCCTAAAATTTAATATTGTATGGTACTCACAGAAGGGAAAAATATTGTGAAAGAAAAAAAAAAAAAAAAGGTTGTCAGAGTTGTCAGAGATATTTTTCTGTTTGTTGCATTTTTTTTTTTTTTTTTTTCCCTCTGTATCTCTGGGTGCTGGGGAGGATCTTTTCTCTCAATGGAGTTTGCACAGTTGTCTGGCCGTGTGGATCAACTTGCCACTGAGGTTCAGAGTATTGCTGCATATCTTGCTAGGTTGCCTGTTGTGGAACCTAGGATCCCCATGCCAGATTTGTTTTTAGGGGATCGAGCTAAGTTTCAGAATTTCAAAAATAATTGTAAATTGTTTTTTGCCTTAAAATCTAAGTCCTCAGGAAACGCAGCGCAGCAGGTTCAAATTATCATCTCTCTCCTGCGCGGCGATCCTCAGGATTGGGCTTTTTCCCTGATACCTGGGGATCCTGTTTTGAGTGATGTTGATGCATTTTTTCAGGCCTTGGGGTTATTGTACGATGAGCCTAATGTCACTGATCAAGCTGAAAAAGCCTTGTTGGCATTAAATCAGGGGCTTGATGACGCTGAGTTATACTGTCAGAGATTCCGTAGGTGGGCAGTCCTGACCAAGTGAAATGACGACGCTTTGGCGGCCCTTTTCCGGAAGGGTCTGTCAGATAATGTAAAGGATGTTATGGTGGGATTCCCTGTCCCCTCTGGTCTCAATGATTCTATGTCATTAGCGATTCAAATTGACAGACGTTTGCGTGAGCGGAGAAGTATGCGTGGAATAGTGTTGCCTTGTGAACCTGCTTCTGAATCCATGCAGTGTGATAGAGTGGTGTCTGGGGCACAGCGTCATGAGTTTCGAAAGCGCAATGGGTTATGTTTCTACTGTGGTGATGCCTCTCATGCTATTTCAGTCTGCCCTAAGCGGGGAAGACGTTTTGCACGCTCAGTTGTCTTGGGTAATGTTCAGACTAAGTTTTTATTAACTGTCACTCTGATATGCTCTCTGTCCTCATTTTCTGCTCAGGCTTTCGTTGATTCTGGAGCAGCTATTAACCTGATGGATTATGATTTTGCTAAACGTTGTGGGTTTCCCTTGATACCCTACAGAAGTCTATTCCCCTACTGGGGATCGATTCTACCCCTTTGGCTGAGAATAAACCTCAGTTCTCTACTCAGGTGATAATGAGGGTTGAACCTGATCACCAGGAGTGCTGCAAATTTTTGGTTCTCTATAACCTGCATGATATTATCGTACTGGGTTTCCCTTGGTTACAGTCTCATAATCCTGTTTTGGATTGGAAATCTGTGTCTGTAACCAGTTGGGGCTGCCAATGTGTTAATACCAACACTCCTGTGTTTTCTGCCTCCCCCCAGGCTCAGGATGTTCCTGACTTTTTGATTGATTTTTCTGATGTGTTTAGCGAAAGTAAATCTGCATCCTTGCCTCCCCATAGGAGCTATGACTGCGCTATTGAATTAGTGCCGGGTAGTAAATTCCCTAAAGGTCGCCTGTTGTGAATGGGTTTGAGATGAGTTCTGAGCAGAGGCTCCCTCTGGTGGTTACAAGCGGTACTAGTGAGGATTGTGATGACTGGGAATCAGGTGTTACTGATTGGTCTTATATAAGGGAGTAATTTTCCCATCAGGGTTGCCGGTGATCAATTGTTCTGGTCTGAATCCTTCTTTCCAGTTTCCCTTGTAGCCTGCTGTGTCGTGTCTGCATCTCCTGCTATCAGATAAGACAATTTCTTATTTTGTGTTTTTGCTATATTTTTGCATTTGGTCCTGCACTTCTGTGGGGCCTTCTGGGTCCCCTCCGGGGGCTTTTGCCCTCTCAGTTTAGTCCAGCCACTGTGTTTTGTACTTTTGCTTTTTCCAGTTTTTTCAGTGGCTGCTGTTTTTGTTACACCAGAGAACTAATTTAGGTGGTAGAGGTCGTGTGATCTCAGTGATTTTGAAATTAGTAGAGTTGGTGTTTTTTCAGGGTTTTCTGGGATTGCAGTAAGTACCCTTCCTGTCCTTTTCTATTTAGTTAGTTTGGGCCCCAGCGTTTGCTCATACTATTTTCTTTCTGTGTCAGTATTTCTCTTGTCTAACCGCCATTACATGTTTGGGGGCTTTCTATTATCTTTGGGGTTCTGCTCCGGGGCAGATAGCTTTCCTATTTCTATCTTTAGGTGTAGTTAGTTTCTCAGGCTGTGACGAGGCGTCTAGGACCAACGTAGGAACGCTCCACGGCTGCCTCTAGTTGTGGTGGTTAGTCAGGGTACTGCAATCTCATAGATTCCAACTGCTCTGGTGTATTTCCTTTTTTGCCTGCACTCCTCAGCTACCGTAACATAACAGTCGCCTTTTTAACTTGTCTGTACCTGAACATGACGCTATGCAGTCTTATATCAAGGAATCATTGGAGAAGGGTCATATCAGACCATCCTCTTCACCCTTAGGTGCCGTTTTTTTCTTTGTGGCCAAAAAGGATGGTTCATTAAGGCCGTGTATTGATTATCGTCTTTTGAACAATATTACTGTGAAATATCAATATCCGTTACCCTTGATTTCTGACCTGTTTTCCAGGGTGAAAAACGCTACTTGGTTTACCAAGCTTGACCTCAGGGGGCGTATAACCTTATTCGCATTAAGCACGGGGATGAATGGAAGACGGCATTCAATACCCCTGAAGGGCATTTTGAGTACCTAATGATGCCCTTTGGGCTCACTAATGCTCCTTCCGTCTTCCAGTCCTTCATGAATGATATTTTCAGGGATTTTGTGGACAAATTTCTGATTGTTTATTTGGATGATATCTTGATTTTTTCTAATGACTGGGACTCTCATGTGAAACATGTTCGAACTGTATTCCAGATTTTGAGAGAGAATGCTCTGTATGTGAAGGGATCAAAGTGTCTTTTTGGCGTACAGAGGATCTCATTTCTGGGATTCATTTTGTCCCCATCTGTTATTGAAATGGACCCGGTCAAGGTTCAGGCCATCTGTGATTGGGTCCAACCTACTTCATTAAAGGCTCTTCAAAGATTTTTGGTTTTGCCAATTTTTATCGTAAATTTATTGGTAATTTCTCGGTTATTGTTAAACCATTAACTGATTTGACCAAAAAGGGTTCTGATGTGGTGAATTGGCCTCCTGAGGCAGTCTCTGCATTTCAGGAACTTAAGCAAAGATTCACTTCTGCTCCTGTTCTACGGCAGCCTGATGTTTCTCTGCCATTTCAGGTGGAGGTTGATGCCTCTGAAATTGGGGCAGGTGCCGTTTTGTCCCAAAAAGATCCAGAGACCTCTAAAAGTAACCCTTGTGCCTTTTTCTCTCGAAAATTTTCTCCTACTGAACGTAATTATGACGTGGGTAATCGGGAGTTATTGGCCATGAATTGAGCTTTTGAAGAGTGGAGACATTGGCTGGAGGGAGCCAAACATCAGGTGGTGGTCCTTACGGACCATAAGAATCTGGTCTATCTGGAATCTGCCAAGCGACTCAATCCTAGACAGGCCAGGTGGGCCTTGTTTTTCACACGTTTTAATTTTGTGGTTTCCTTTCTTCCTGGCACTAAGAATGTTAAGGCGGATGCCCTCTCGAGGAGTTTCCTTGCGGACTCTCCTGAGTTATCTGATCCTTCTGTTATTTTGAAAGAGGGTGTAGTTCTTTCCGCCATCTCGCCCAATTTGAGACTTGCTCTGGAGGGGTGTCAGGAGGATAGGCCCGAGTGCTGCCCTGTTGGAAAATTGTTTGTCCGGACCAGTGGAAAAAGAGTGTGATGTCTGAGATTCATTGTTCCGCATTGGCTGGGCATCCCGGAATTTTTGGTACCAGAGACTTGGTTAGTCGGTCCTTTTGGTGGCCTACCTTGTCTCGCGATGTCAGGGAATTTGTGCAGTCCTGCGGGACTTGCTCTCGCTCCAAGCCTTGCTCTCGCTCTAGTGGTTTGTTGATGCCATTGCCTGTGCCCAAGAGACCATGGACCCATATCTCTATGGATTTAATTTCCGACCTTCCTGTTTTTCAGAGAATGACCGCCATCTGGGTAATTTGTGATAGGTTTTCCAAAATGATACATCTTGTGCCATTACCTAAGTTGCCTTCCTCCTCTGAATTGGTGCCGTTGTTCCTTCAGCACGTGGTTCGTTTACACGGCATTCCTGAGAACATTGTGTCTGACAGAGGAGTCCAGTTTGTTTCCAGATTTTGGAGGACTTTTTGTTCTAAACTGGGTGTTCAATTGTCTTTCTCCTCGGCATTTCATCCTCAGACCAATGGTAAAACTGAGAGAACAAACCAGACATTGGAGACTTATCTAAGATGCTTTGTGTCTGCTGATCAGGATGACTGGTTCTCTTTTTTGCCTTTGGCTGAGTTTGCTCTTAATAATAGGGCTAGCTCTGCCACTTTGATGTCTCCGTTTTTCTGTAATTCTGGGTTTCACCCTCGATTTTCTACAGGACAGACGGAGGCTTCTGTCTGTCCAGGTGTTGACTCTGTTGTGGAGCGTATGCAACAGATTTGGGACCAGGTAGTGGAGAGGTTGTCCCTCCTCAGGAGAAGGCCCAGCGGTTTGCTAACCGGCATAGGACTGATGGTCCTCGGTTTAAAGTAGGGGACTTGGTCTGGTTGTCCTCAAAAAATATTCCTATGAGAGTAGCATCTCCTAAATTTAAGCCTAGGTTCATTGGACCTTATAAGATCATGGAGATTATTAATCCTGTTTCTTTTCGTTTGCTTCTTCCAGGGACATTTAAGATCCATAACGTGTTCCACAAGTCCTTGTTGAAGAGGTTTGTTGAGCCAGTGGTTCCTGCTGCTGTGCCTCCTGACCCTGTTTTGGTTGAGGGCAATCTGGAGTATGTGGTTGAGAAAATATTAGATTCTCGTTTTTCTAGACGGAAACTCCAGTATTTGGTTAAATGGAGAGGTTATGGTCAGGAAGACAATTCTTGGGTGTTTGCTTCGGACATCCATGCTAGGAGACTTATCCGTGCGTATCATAGAACTCATCCTGACCGACCTGGTTGCTCAAATGAGGGTTCGGTGACCCCTCCTCAAGGGGGGGGGTACTGTTGTGAATGGGCTTGAGATGAGTTCTGAGCAGAGGCTCCCTCTGGTGGTTACAAGCGGTGCTGGTCTGTCCAGTGAAGATTGTGAGGATTGGGAATCAGGTGTTACTGACTGGTCTTATATAAGGGAGTCACCTTCCCATCAGGGTTGCCGGTGATCAATTGTTCTGGTCTCAATCTTGAATCCTGTTTCCCTTGTAGCCTGCTGTGTCGTGTCTGCATCTCCTGCTATCAGATAAGACATTTTCTTCTTTTTGTTTTTGTGCTAGATTTTTGCATTTTGTCCTGCACTTCTGTGGGGGCCTTCAGGGTCCCCTCTGGGGGCTTTTGCCCTCTCAGTTAGTTCAGCCACTGATGTTTGTACTTTTGCTTTTTGCAGTTTTTTCAGTGGCTGCTGTTTTGATTTTGTTACACCAGAGAACTAATTTAGGTGGTAGAGGTAGTGTGATCTCAGGTGTTTTTGAAATTAGTAGAGTTGGTGCTTTTCAGGGTTTTCTGGGATTGCAGTAAGTACCCTTCCTATCCTTTTCTATTTAGTTAGTTTGGGCCCCAGCATTTGCTCATGCTATTTTCTTTCTGTGTCAGTGTTTCTTCTTGTCTAACCGCCATTACATGTTTGGGGGCTTTCTATTATCTTTGGGGTTCTGCTCCGGGGCAGATAGCTTTCCTATTTCTATCTTTAGGTGTAATTAGTTTCTCAGGCTGTGACGAGGCGTCTAGGACCAAGTAGGAACGCTCCACGGCTGCCTCTAGTTGTGGTGGTTAGTCAGGGTACTGCAATCTCATAGATTCCAACTGCTCTGGTGTATTGCCTTTTTGCCTGCACTCCTCAGCTACCAAATCATAACACCTGGTTATGTGAGTTATGTATCTACCAACTTGTAGGAAATCAATACTGGCTATGAAAGTTGGCCTTCGTAGAGCCTTTAATTAAGAAGAAGGCGATGGTAGAAGAAAGAAGATTTTTACATGTTGTGTGCCATATGGGATACTCTAGTATAAGTCTGAGATATATTCATGGTTAGATGTAACTGAATATGGACTTGAAGAACATACATTGATTTTACAGTACGCTGAGGATTTCGTTTAGATTATCTTGTCCATCCCTTGAAAGCACTAACACTACAGGAGGCCATGTTTCCATACTTGCATCAAGTAATTGATTAAGCTAAGCTGGTCGATAACAAATGCAACAATCTTAAAGGAATTTTTCCAGCTTGTCTTTTTTTTCATATCCACAGGATATGCCGTAAATGTGTAAAAGATACAGAAACCACTACTCGGATGTTCATCTTTCTCAGAAGTGTAGAGGTAGAAGATGTACATGCTTGGCTGTCATTGCATCTTTACTGGAGTTATTGACAATTATTTAAATTCTCATCCAAATGTCTGTATAGATTGGGAAACTTACATCTATATAACAATTATGTCATGACAGTACTAAATGGAACAACTATTTTCGCAGCACTGGCCAACCATCTATTGTAATTGGTACAGGGTCTCCTAACTCTCTCCATGGCATTTGGTTGGAAAAAGGGTCCAAAGTGATAAATTTCAACTATTGATCCTATTATTCCCTGAATGGTATCTGGCAGGGGCTTACTGCTCTCTTCCCATCAGTAGTACATACTCTCTTGCAGGAACTAGGTGTGCTTGTAAAGGGGGTGAGAATATATGCCTCTTGACTGATTGCGTAATTGTCCTAGCCACCAACTAAGGCCGGTTTCACACATTCATGTGGTGGACAGGCTAAATTCATTTAAAATCAGGAGGCTCCATCATGAGTATGAAACCTTATGTGTTTCCAGAGTACACAACACCCATAGTCAAAGGACTAGGAGCGTAGTGTAGGCTAGAAACGCGTAAGGTTTTATTTTCATGATGAATCCTCTTGTTTTTCAAAGAATGTCTAATAAAAAGATGTTATTGGAGGGAAAGTGCTGTAAAATCCTTTTTTTCTTTATTGGTTCTACAGTAATTGAACTTCACCAGCAGGATTTGGCACCCATACATCAATTTTCTAGTGTATCCCAAACCATACTGACGCGTTGAGCTTCTTTATTTCCTACACGTTGCACATACACTAATGTATGCTCCGACTCGTTGATTTGGTTTTTCTGCAGTTTTTTTTACTTTGTACAAACAAGGGCATGACCCCCCCCCCCCTTTCTCAGCTAGGCATTTTATCTATTTAGCTTCCCATGGACTGTGGTCTGAACAGTCAGGCTCCTGTTCTGCTCTGCCCTTACTTACATTGAGGTTGGCTGACACAAGGTACGATTTTAATACTATAGGAAGGATCAGATTGGGTACACCTTGTCACGGTGGGATGGCTTTTCCTTTTTTTTTAATCAAAATAGCATCATCTAAGTACCTTATGTTCTTCCTATGCACTATTACTATTCACTTACTACAGCGTATATGCTCATTTTGATATTTTTCTTGGGTTTTGTCTGTGAAATGGCCACAGTATGAACATTCTCTTACATATTGATTGTATACCAACTTATGTTCCGGCTCATTTCTTTGATTTAGCCTAATTTAAGAGGCTGTTGCGTTGGAGTCATACACTACGGTCTGTACTTGGATTGTGTAAAAAAAGATGTGTGAAACCTGCCTACGGTGTATGGGCACCTAATATGTTGCCAATATACAGTACAGACCAAAAGTTTGGACACACCTTCTCATTCAAAGATTCTTCTGTATTTTCATGACTATGAAAATTGTAGAATCACACTGAAGGCATCAAAACTATGAATGAACACATGTGGAATTATACATTACACTTTACAAAAAAGTGTGAAACAACTGAAAATATGTCTTATATTCTAGGTTCTTCAAAGTAGCCACCTTTTGCTTTGATTACTGCTTTGCACACAGAAAAGGTGAATGGATGGACTCTACATGCCTGGTTCCCACCGTGAAGCATGGAGGAGGTGGTGTGATGGTGTGGGGGTGCTTTGCTGGTGACACTGTTGGGGATTTATTCAAAATTGAAGCGGTGAGCTGTCCAGCTCACCCCAAACCATCTCGATTGGGTTTAGGTCTGGTGACTGTGGAGGCTAGGTCATCTGGCATAGCACCTCAACACTCTACTTCTTGGTCAAATAGCCCTTACACAGTCTGGAGGTGTGTTTGGGGTCATTGCCCTGTTGAAAAATAAATGATGGTCCAACTAAACGCAAACCGGATGTAATAGCATGCTGCTGCAAGATGCTGTGGTAGCCATGCTGATTCAGTATGCCTTCAATTTTGAATAAATCCCCAACAGTGTCACTAGCAAAGCACCCCCACATCATCACACCACCTCCTCCATGCTTCACGGTGGGAACCAGGCATGTAGAATCCATCCGTTCACCTTTTCTGCATGCAAAGCAGTAATCAAAGCAAAAGGTGGCTACTTTGAAGAACCTAGAATATAAGACATATTTTCAGTTGTTTCACACTTTTTTGTAAAGTGTAATGTATAATTCCACATGTGTTAATTCATAGTTTTGATGCCTTCAGTGTGATTCTACAATTTTCACAGTCATGAAAATACAGAAAAATCGTTGAATGAAAAAGGTGTGTCCAAACTTTTGGTCTGTACTGTACTTGTAAGTGATTAAGACTAGAGTTGAGCGAATTTTTCAAAATTTGGTTCCGATTATGATCGTTTGCAAAAATTGTTTTTGCAATATTCGATGAACACAGCCGAACATCATTGGAGTCAATGGGAGTAGAAATAACTGAATATGTTCGGAACCAATCATCAAACATAAATTCGGCACAAATATGGCACCAATATGGCATGAATATGGCAAATTGAGATTTGGTGACCGATTCCGAACATATTTGCTCAACTCTATTTAAGACACTCTACTCACTGGTATGAGGAAGAGTGAGAATGATCTTTACACCAAAGACTTGGAGAACTTGGACCTCTTCCAAACCACTTGGGCACTGCACTAATGATCAATGGGTCAGTCCTCCCAAATAAATGTTACGATAAATGTTGCAATCTATCCATATAGATTTCCTTTGACGTAAAAAGAAATGGCCAGTATGTGTTCTAAAAGATGTCTTATATGTGTACCAATATTTCCCGAATGATGTGAGAAGTAAAAATCCTAAATTCTAGATAATTTTGCCTCTCTTTTTGGATGCCTGATCTCTGAGTGAATAAGCACAAGTTCCCATTCCTCATACGGCATACACAAGATACATGACAGGACACAGCAACAAATAATACATTACGGATAGTTTTTTGGGGTATACTACATGATGCAGCTCAATCTTCGAGAAAACGGTCTCGAAAAGTAATAGACCCCCAAGGGAAATCTAGAAAGACAAAGTGCGGGTTGGTGAGGTAAAGTTAGATTAACATTCTGCTGCAATCACCTGCCCTGTTTGTGTTTCGTCCAAGCACACAGAAGAGGCCATCAGTCACTGTGGAGCTCTGCTCCCAACACACAGCACTGCCTTTTTATTGCTCATTTTATTAGACGCCTCTTTAGTCAGCGCTCTGTTTAACAAAGAGAGTGGAGGAAAAGGGAGCTGAGCCTGTGAAATCTACATGACTACACCAAATTGATTTTCTTTTGCTTGATGAGGAAAGCTGTACTGAGCAAAACCTGCATCACTCTTTAAGCCACACGTTATCGTAGACTCCTCAGCCGAGGTAGAAATTTTTTTCCGACTCCTTATATATATATTTTTTTGTTTAAAGAGTATATAGATTTATCGCAGATGCTTGAGTCTCCATTTTTACAGAGTCGAAGTAGAAAAGGAATGCTATATGAGCCATACACCTCTTCCTAGTGATGGAATCAAAGTAAAAAGGTTTTTTTGGTCGTTTAAGAAAAAACAATCCACTGAAGTATAACATTTCCAGAAAATAAAATAAAATTGCTTATACAATAGAACAGAAAATATATTATCTGGATTTCAGAAACTGCAGACAAAGTAAAAGGATGACTGATAAGTGGAGTTAATAAAATTGGTAGTTAAAGTATTTTTTTTTACCAAAATAACCCAATAATGGTATATAAATGTCTTAGAGGTAGAGCCACCCAACTAGAAAAATTATACTTTTCTTTCCGCCACCTGAATGCCTCATTCACTCAAAAATATAGCTAAAAGCTGTCTTACTCACTGAGGGATCAGATTACAGCTGCCTAGTGATTGCAGAAAAGGAGGAGTGGGTAATAAAGAAAGGCAGAAAGATGAACACAATTAGTGTTTCCCCTTAAACTGAGCAATCTGTTAAAGGAGTAAAACAGCTTAAAAACAGTTATATCTCTTGGCAGAGTCAGATATTCTTTACCTTTTATGTTTCCAGAGTTCACAACTTAGAAGGAAATGAGCAGACAATGCTGCTGCTTATTAGTAAATGTTTATCACCCAAGTGCTAGATTCACAGATACACTGCTCAGTACTGCTGAATAATGTCCTCCATGCTGTTGCTTTTGAACATGTGCTAGGAGTCCCTCATGTCTGCCCTTGTGTGCTCTGTGTACTGGACTTCATAGTGGGTAAACTCCACCCATTAGATCAGAAATAACAAAAATTAGAGAGCCAGCAAAGGGAAAAGATGCTGAAAAAGTAGAATACATTTCATATGATGACCAGAGATATTATTTTTCATAGGTATGCAACAGCTTATTCTGAAGAGTAATTTGAAATGACAGATATGCATTAAAGATCTGCAAATTAATGTATGTTGTTGGATAATTTATTTTAAGTGGAACCATTGATTACAAGCAGCACGACTATTTTTTGGTACAAAGTGTGTTATATGTTTGCACCAGAAAAAGTCCAGCTTGAATTCATCAAGATATAGCAACGTTCTATAAATGGTAATACATGAAGGTACTGCAAGAAGCAAGATGAGATACACAAACGGGTGAGACAAACACTTGCCTTGCTAGTAACAGAACCAAGAGCTGGATTCCCAGCCACCCATTTTAGCACTGCTGTATATTCCCACACATTAGGATGTTGCTTCTCAATATGTGCTACGTATAGATGGAATTGAGAATTGTAATGAACAAGAGCAGGGGGATATAGATATCCGATCGCCATCACCAATCTGTGATGGAGCTTGCACAGTCCCAGCTCTCTGGCGCCCCCTTACCCTCAGGGCAGTTCCAGGTATTGTTCAGTGACTAAAAACTACTGAATCTCCAGGCGGGTGGTGAGCTCCAGACCCATGGTCCAGTGCTCGGCAGCTCTCATGAGGGTCCGCATATGGTTGGCCCAGGTTTCCTTCGTGACCCTCTGCAGGCTCCAGAACTTCCTGCGGTAAGACTCTGGGGTGAGGTTGAACTGCTGGATCAGAGCCGGTCTGATGCTGTCATAGTCCTGCTCCTCCACCGGCAGGTAAGTCCCCCAGGATGTCCAGGGACTTACCCCCCAAATAGGGGTCAGGTACTTTGCCCACTGATCTGGGGCCAGATGGTGTTGGCGGCGGGTCCACTGAAAGGCCAGAAGAAATTAGTCCAGGTCCTCATCCTTTTCTAACAAGGGAAAGTCCTCAAATCAGACCTTGGAAGAATTAGCTTCCTGAGGTACTGAGGTGTCCAGTGAGGACTGGTGCTGAGGCATCTCCAGCTGGTGCTCATGCTCCGCAGGTTCATGGTGCTCTGCAGCCTCCCGCTCTGCCTGGCGTTCCCATGCTGCCAGGAGTTTGTCACAGGTGGCCTGGTCCGGAGCCTTGACATGAGCCAGAGTCACTTGCAGGAGGGCATTCGATCTTGCTTGCCTGGAGTAGGCAGGTGAAGGGCAGTCCACTGCAGGACTCAGCATGTGTGGCAGGCTCCTTGGGGAGCCTTGGCTGGACTCCCCATAGCCTTGAACAACACAAATGTCCACCTCTTCCCCATTGACCATAGCATTAGCCATTTCCTTGGCTTTGGCCCTCCTGCTAGTGGCCATCCTTGCACTGACACAGAGCTGCATCCTGTACACTCACACAACTTATATTAATTGTACTCTGACTAGTCTAGAGCTGGGCTAATCTTAAGACCCCAGCAGTAAAAGCTACCTCTGGTAGCCGTAGTGTCTGGGAGTAGGGGTCCCACACACACTATTATCTCAATCCCACCATTGCGCCACCACTTGTGATGAATGAGAGTTGGGGGAATACAGATATCCCACTGCTCTCTGGCACCTCCTTACCCTCAAGTCAGTCAGGGAACTGCACCTAGGATAAGTAGTCGCCATAGAGGCTGGCCTATTACGTACTGCTATCGAGGCACTCTGCAGTGGGGGCGACATATATGTCATCAGTCCCAGGCCAGGAATATATATAAACCTCCGGTTCGTCACTGCCAGGATTCCCCAAAAACACCAGAACGGTATGCTGCCACCAGTTCCTTGTTAGATATGAGCCCAATCTGATAACAAACTTACAGTGGTGTACAGAAAGTATTCAGACCCCTTTAAATTTTTTACTTTTTGTTTCATTGCAGCCATTTGGTAAATTCAAAAAAGTTCATTTTTTTCTCATTAATGTACACTCTGCACCCCATCTTGACTGAAAAAAAATGGAAATGTAGAAATTTTTGCAAATTTATTAAAAAAGAAAAACTGAAATATCACATGGTCAGAAGTATTCAGACCCTTTGCTCAGTATTGAGTAGAAGCACCCTTTTGAGCTAGTACAGCCATGAGTCTTCTTGGGAATGAAGAAACAAGTTTTTCACACCTGGATTTGGGGATCCTCTGACATTCTTCCTTGCAGATCCTCTCCAGTTCCATCAGGTTGGATGGTGAACGTTGGTGGACAGCCATTTTCAGGTCTCTCCAGAGATATTCAATTGGGTTTAGGTCAGGGCTCTGGCTGTGCCAGTCAATAATGGTCAAAGAGTTGTTCTGAAGCCACTCCTTTGCTATTTTAGCTGTGTGCTTAGGGTCATTGTCTTGTTGGAAGGTGAACCTTTAGACAAATCTGAAGTCCAGAGCACTCTGGAAGAGGTTTTCATCCAAGATATCTCTGTACTTGGCCGCATTCATGTTTCCTTCAATTGCAACCAGTCATCCTGTCCCTGCAGCTGAAAAACACCCCCATAGCATGATGCTGCCACCACCATGTTTCACTGTTGGGATTGTATTGGCAGGTCATGAGCAGTGCCTGGTTTTCTCCACACATACGGCTTAGAACTATCACCAAAAAGTTCTATCTTCATCTCATCAGACCAGAGAATCTTATTTCTCATAGTCTGGGAGTCCTTCATGTGTTTTTAAGCACACTCTACATGGGCTTTCATATGCTTGGCACTGAGGAGAGGCCTCCGTCGAGCCACTCTGCCATAAAGGCCTGACTGGTGGAGGGCTGCAGTGATAGTTGACTTTGTGGAGCTTTCTCCCATCTCCCTACTGTATCTGTGGAGCTCAGCCACAGTGATCTTGGGGTTCTTCTTTACATCTCTCACCAAGGCTCTTCTCCCATGATTGCTCAGTTTGGCTGGACGGCCAGGTCTAGGAAGACTTCTGGTGGTCCCAAACTACTTCCATTTAAGGATTATGGAGGCCACTGTGCTCTTAGGAACCTTGAGTTCTGCATAAATTTGTTTGTAACCTTGGCCAGATCTGTGCCTTGCCACAATTCTGTCTCTGAGCTCCTTGGCCAGTTCCTTTGACCCCATGATTCTCATTTGGTCTGGCATGCACTGTAAAGGGTATGCCACACTGAACAATATCGCTAACGGGATCGCTAAAAAACGTCACTATTTAGCGATCCCGTTAGCGATGTTGTTCAGTGCGGCATCTGCCAGCGACGAGCTTCCTGCTGTGATCTCGCTCGTCGCTGGAATCGTTCCAGGCCCTATTTTCTCGTCGGCGCTCCGCTGGGTAAGTATATATCGCTAGTGTGGCACCTTTTCTTAGCGATTTAGCGGTACTTTTGTACCGCTAAAGTCGTTAAGAAGATCGCTAACAGCGATAGCGTCGTTAACTATATCGCTAAATGTGGCCGCACTTAGCGATATAGAAACAATCCCGCTAGCGATCGCATTAGTATGCGTCGTTATCGTGATCGCTAGCGGGATTGTTTAGTGTGGCAGTACCTTAAGCTATGAGGTCTTATATAGAAAGGTGTGTGCCTTTACAAATTAAGTCCTATCAGTTTAATTAAACACAGCTGGACTCCAATTTAAGGAGTAGAACCATCTCAAGGAGGATCACAAAGAAACGGACAGCATGTGACTTAAATATGAGTGTCTGAGCAAAGGGTCTAAATACTTATGACCATGTGATATTTCAGTTTTTATTTCTTAATAAAGTTGAAAAAATTTCTACATTTCTGGGGTTTTTTTCAGTCAAGATGGGGTGCAGAGTATACATTAATGAGAAAAAAATTAACTTTTTGAATTTACCAAATGGCTGCAATGAAACAAAGACTGAAAAATTTAAAATAGTCTGAATACTTTCTATACCTACTGTATATCAGATCAGAAACCAACTTCAGGTAGCAGTACTAGCCGGAGTCACGGACATGGAAAATCAGGATTTGAGGTAAAATAGCAAACCAAAATTAATTGATATTTTAATTGCCAAAAGGAGCACTAGATAATACAAATATATGTGTAGAGAGGAATGGAAAGATATTACAGACAGAATTACATATAAAGGTAGGGTACAGGTATGGGATTGCAGTTAGCTGTATGTGTCCAGTCCATTACTTATAGCATGTGGACCCAGGGAAGCACTCGAGTCCACAGGTACTTTCTTCGTTTCTGGTCCGTCTCCATGCGTGACGCGATGCGGCTTCCGTGACATAACAATGACCCTGGCTAAAAATGTGTATCTAGCTTTTAACTCCTATCTTACACCATCCCATATTTCCCACCTCCCTTCTGGGCCAAACTGAAATCTGCTACCCTGACCTCCTAGCTGAAATAATTCCCATTATCAAGGATGGGTCATAACTTCCTAGTGGGAGGTCCAAACAAGGAAAACTGATGTCTCAACGGGTTTGTTGGGACAGGACCGATATGGAGAATCCAAACTTGGGTCGGCTAACTGGTTCTGGAGAGCCAGTCTCGATAGCTTGGTATCTGCGACAGCTAGAGAACGATGAGACACAAGTATGTGTGTGGAGGGCTCCCAGAATTCTGGTGATATATTGGACTTAACCCTGAGATTCACGGTACTCTCATACAGTAATTAATCTCTATGTGTCAGTGCGTAACCATATAAGCCTTCCATTGATAGCTGATTGATAGCTGGCCGCCTTGCACAAAAGTCAACAGGGGGTACCAGCTCTGTTCCTCTTCGCATCAACTAACATGTGGCCTCTAATTCTCTGACCATATGTCACGCAAATGTTCTTTTGAGAATTTGTCTACTTATCTCATGGATGGGGGCCACAGTTCAGGAGTGGAGGGAGATCTCTGAATAATATATTGGGCCTGAAATTCACATATCAAAATGGAGTCTCATTCGTCCACCACAGGAATGCTACAATTTAGAAATAAAAACACACCATTGTCCCAAAAATACAACAAAAGGCCTGAAAAAAAAGGCATACAAAAAGCAATACATGCAATTATGTTTTTTTATATTTCACTTTAGACTTGTATGTAACATCTTGACACAATGTTTTTGTGCAAAAAATAAGCTGCATGCAAAACCTTCCGAAATTAATAATTGTCAATACAGACATATATAGAATCTGGCTAGAAGAGGATCTTGTACTATTTTATTGGCTTTATGTTTTCATTGGTATCATTCAGAAAATATCGGTACCCTGTGGGCACGTCTCTACCTTGGAATTTGCTACTGGGGTCTTGTCAAATGACACAAATGCTTGGCAATGAGTAAATTTTCTACTATAAAGATTTCATAAATGTTAATTAATAGTTAAATTCATCAAATTAAGAAATGACTAAAATCACATTATGGTCATAAGGTTCTTCCATCACATTACCTACTCTGTCTAACCTCTTAATATTACAGACAGTGTTTTAGTCCCCCAGCTCGTATGTGCACATGTTCCATAAAATAAAGAAGGGTTTTTTTGTCTACTCTAGAATCCTAAAATTGTTCTAATCATAATGTGATATACGGCTATATATAACACTCTAATTAGCTTGTCATTTAGATCATGGTCAAACATCTGTTCCTTCCAAATTAAACTTTTAATGAAGTACAAATCACCGACCCTACTTCTTCTTTCCAAGAATAGTACCTCACGCTCCTCTAAAACTTAACCCTCATGGTCCAAATTTTTGCTTTTGACGTGAATTTACTATTAATTCTATAGAGAAAAGTTAGAGATGAGCTGATCAGGCAAAATCAGAATTCCGTTGTTCACAATTTTTTACTTGGAAAATTTAAATTGAGAAGTTATACTCTGCAAATTTATTGTCCCTTATTATACTCTTGAAAGGTGGGGGGTCTCTAAACCTTCTACCACTCTTTTAACCATCCCATCTTTATTATTCTGAGTATGAATACTTAAGACATCTCACAAATGGGTGGGTGCACCCACTAAATATTTGGATTGAGGCACTGTCCATGTTTTTCTATGCTAGTATCCAGTCTAGTTTTTGTCATTCATGTCATCAGATCTCACCAATTTCTAATATGATGCACCAACAATCCCCTGCCAGTCCATAGGTGGGTGCACCCACTAAATGTTGGGCATGAGGCACTGTCCATACTCTTCCATGTCCTTCAAGACCTCTCACATATGGGTGGATACACCCACTAAATTTTGAGATTGAGGCCCTGTCCATGCTTTTTCTTGTCCTTCAAAACATCTCACAAATGGGTGAGTGCACCCACTAAATTTTTGGATTGTGGCACTGTCCACACACTTCCATGCTAGTGTCCAGTCTAGTTTCTGTTATTCATGTCATCAGATCTCACCAATTTGTAATATGATACACCAACTATCCTCTGCCTATAGAAAGAGTCAAGCTTTGTCCAAAGAACTGAAAATTACCTTAAGGCCCTCCAGTACATTATCGTTTGGCTGTACCCACCGATATTTATGGGATTGACTGACCATTGAATGTGTATGAAAGTCTCCAAACTCACTGACATATGATGTTCGAGAAGAGAAACTCTAGGCAGCTTGAACAAGTATGTCCCATCCTTTTGCGAGATGTAAGTCACTGTGAGAGGTGTCTGGGAGCAGCATTCTCTTCTCTTCCCATTGAAATCACATAAAAGCTCTTCCAAGCCGAGATCTTCAGGAGTATGAGTTGGTCCTTTTATTTAGGGTATATAGGCATCTACTGTACTGTTCATGTCTAGCTATGTAGTAAACCAAGACCAGATATTTATGATCAATAAATAGAGATGAATAAGTCTCCTGAAATCTGTTTTCAGGCAGATTTGCTAGATTCGGCCAACAGATTATTTTAATCCAAAATTGGTTTGAATTGAAAGTGCCCCAATTGCTGTGAAAAGACATTTATTATGCTCTGAGTTCTCTTTAAATCCCAAATCCTAAAAAATGGAGGGGAGGGTTTAACCAATAAAATATTCTCACTTATTCTACACTACACCCTTACTTGTCCACTCCTTCCCAAGAATGTGAATGGTGATTGGCCCTATGTGATGTCACGGGGGAAGCAGTGCATGATATTGACTTCAATAATGTGTTACCCCCCCCACGTGACCACATGAGGCCACAAACTGGCATGGAGGATCAGAGAGCTATAGTGGAAGCATCTCAAGAACTGGTAAGCATGATGCATTTGAACAACTTACTAACCTCTAAAAGAAAACCACAAATTGGAGGCCAAAATGGCCTCTATTTTGCTGGATTTTTGTATATCAAATCTTAGAAATATCTTTTTTACCATAATTTTACATCTCTGCAAATTTTGTAACAAATTTAATATGTTAAAATTGATCTGCTTATCTCTTTCAATATCAATGTAGTGGTAATACTCTTTTTCACAATCTACTGAACAAGTCAGCTTACCGGTAGAAAAAAATTTACTGAAAAAGAATATATGAAATAACTTGTATAATATATATCAAAGCATTAACATTCTACCTTTTTATATAACACTTATAACACATAAATCACACAAACCAAGTCCAAGTCTATTATCTTCGAAGTAAGCAGCTCAATCCGCATAAAGATAAGGAAATGCAATGGAATATTTGTCAGCGCAGGCCAGAAGGTACTTGCCCCAGGATACATATGTGAATATGTTTGTGTAATAGGATCCGCTTATCTTACTAGGGATATCCATAATATTTGCAACAATGAAGAATTTTCTACCAAAATTGTACAAGCAAAAACATGCCATGCAGTGAAAGCAAAAGCGCAAAGCTCCAGGCGGCCAATGCAAACTTCTATCTGGATATTACACCAAAACAAGACTGCTGCATCTTTCTATACACATGAGTATGTCTATGTGCAAACAAAATCTTTTAGCTTACTTTTCAGAGCAGAAACTGAACAGAACCTCCCAAGTTTTGAGGATTTTTAAGATTGAATAAGAATTTGGAGAGTTTTCACCACAAAAACTCCTTGAAAAACTCTGTGCTCATAGCCTGAGTGTCACGATTCTGCTTTTGGATGACCATGGGCCCTTCCCTGTCTCTAATGCTTTGGTACCCAAGCACGCCCTGTTCCCGGATTACTTCTGATGGTGAAGATGCCGGGGTCACGTACGTTGCCTTAGCTCCTGGATCTGTACCATTCCCCTCCCAGAGAAGAAAGGAGTTGTAGTGTACTGTATACACCAATCAGGCTAACAAGGTAATACGAACAGGAATAAATGAAAACACCAATCATACAACCATGAACAACAGAAGTAAACACTGGGGAGTGGAGGATGGTGTTAAACCAAAATGGAAGGGGAATTATCACATACTCAAAACCTAGCAACAGTCACAGATAAATCCACCACCTTCTCCAATAATAAAAAAACAACAACCTCCAGTCATGCAGCAAAAGCTAGCTCTGACAATGAGTTGTAGTCAGGACACTGTTTATATAAGGGGTGGGAGTGGCTAACAGTGAATAGCTGAGAGCCTAAATGCTGGAAAGCTTCCAGGAGCTCTCAAGTGAGCAATTAACCTCTGCACTGCTAAAAAAAACTTAATCATTTAATGTGAAGGTGAAATGCTTCTAATCAATGCAGGAGACTAGGAGAAATCAGACGCTGTGGTCTTCTGGCTCCTCTATGTCACAGTAAACCTGTGACGCAGAGCCTATCGCTAAAGTGGAAAACTATATATCATCTTAGGCCCCAATTTTATAGCAGAATTCTGACACAAACTGATTGAAATGTTGCTAACTTTTTGTACAACTTGTACTTGTGCAAAAATGTTGAGGATTTTGATGTTTTTAAACTAGTCTGGGGAAGCTCCGCTATTTTTTGACAAGTGGAGAGAGTTTAGCTGGGAAGGGCGTGGTCATGCACAGCCAACAAATTCATAATTTATGCAAAAAAGTGCTGTAAATTATTAAGAAATGTTCTCCAGTCCATGAGTGACATACATTACTTGCATGCACAACTGCTGAAAGATGGGCCTATTTTATTGAAAGGTGCATGCCTCTAAACTTTACTCCATATCACCTTCATCAAGACTGGCTCTTGATGAATCAGGATATAGAGTTAGGATAATGGAGAGTGTAATTTGGCAAATTTGCACAGTTTTGCAATTTCATTTATCTATGAGTTAAGGAGATGTGAGTAAAATACATGGTACCTCTGTTAGATAGCAGGTACGCAGGATGCAGTGATGAGCAGGAGGCATAGCAAGAGTTAAAGGGTTTATTACAGGGGATACTCCAAGCAGAGAGAGAATGAGTAAGGAGGGGAGTAAAACTGAGTGTTGAAACTGTGTAACAATAAATGTTTATGAAACAGGTAAACTTACCAGTCTGATGGTTCCCGGGCTGTGATAGCTTGAAATCCCATGGTGGCGCTGCAAGTGATGCATGAAGACTCTGGCCTGATCCTGAAAAAAGTTGATGCACTGTCTCCTGACGGAAGCGGCATATCCTGGCTCTCCTAGACGAGGTCCAGCATTCCTGGAGCGGTGTACGTGACGTCGAGTAGTCTGTGGTCCCGCCGGAGAGTAACTCAGTTCAATGGAGGAGGCGGGGGGGGAAACTGCATGGCTCTGTATGGTTCACCTGGTCAGAAATAGGCCGCGCTCTTGCAGCAGTCAGCGGAACAATGTGTGGGACGAATTCTCGATGACAGGAGTGAGCGAGCACACAAATACACATAGCGCACAGTCAACATGCACATAGGCTGGGGATTTGCAGCGCGGGTCAGGGCTATTGCGTCGCCCCACGGAGAGTGAATCAACCTCCTGCTGCGCACTCTGTCTTCCCACCAAATACCCCTCTTTCCTGTGCGCCATCCCTTTTATCTCAGACTCGCCCCCTACAGTCGAGTTCAAAGGTCTGTCCGAGTCAGAAAGCTCTCCCCCCAGCAACAATGGTGACAGCCCTGATAAATTCAGAACCGACGCAAAAGAGGTACCACCGGCCCGGTCCATCTTCCTACACCCCCTGTTGGATTACTAAGGTGCTACCATCTTATGCCACATTTGTTTTTCCCATTGTCTTCGCTTGTAACTGATTCTAACCCCATAACTGCAAATCCAGAACATTTAATATTCTCCCTACAAATCAACACTGGGGAGAGGCATACTCCTCTCCTTAAATTTCTATCCGATGACTGCCGTAATAAGAAATGATAGGGTAAAATCCACCCAGGTGGCATCCAGCAGCTGAAAGCAATTTTAATTTAGGAATTTCCGAGATAGCGTTCTATCACAGGATGTATATTTATTTATGTATGTCATTGCGAGAAATAATAGAAGTAAAAACCTAATAAATGTCACTGGGTCTTATTTTTTCATATGAGACCTTTTCTATGTAAATGTGCTTTCTGGTCCAGAAAATCAAAATGTCATTGATTTGGGCTCATTGATGCTTTTCCAGAATATTTTCCTTCTCAAACTTTTTTGTGTATTTGATGTATTGTCAAAACTCTTACCACGATGTCGGTTTGAACGTCGCTGGGAGTTCACCAGGAAAGCACATGTTAAAATAGATCCTACTGCAGTAATCAAAGCAGTAAAGGGTTATCCAAGACTTTGTACTTTTTTATTTTTTTAGTATAAGTAGTGTTGAGTGATACTTCCCGATATCAAGAAGTATCGGATCGGATTGGATCGGACCGATACCCAAAAAGTATCGGTATCGCCGATTCCGATACCAGAAACCAATGCAAGTCAATGGGACAGAAATATCGTAATTAAAATAAACCCTTTCTTTCCTTGTAAACACTAGATATACACACATAGAATACATATATATATATATATATATATATATATATATATATATATATACATATATCTTCAAAAAATGTGGATAAACATAACCACAAAAAGTGTTCCAGCAGGATGAATATAAAAACCTTAATCTTTATTAACATATAACATACAATTTTTAAAAAAAACCAATAAAATGAACCTAACAAAAATGCCCAGTAGGAGGTGTATAACGCAATATCACATCAATAACTTGGTATATTAGCGGTCCAAAAAACATATCATGTCATTGAGACATATATATATACATATATTTTTAGTTCATACACTTCTAATTTCAAATTTTTGAAAAAAAATGCGTGGACTCCCGCGCTATTTTCTCAACCAGACAGACAAAGCCAGCGAGTGGGGGCAGATAATAATAGCCCAGAGAGGACCATTATTTTTGGGCCCCCCCTGGCTGCTAACATCTGCCCCCAGACACCCCAGAAAAGGCAAATCTATAATTAGATTCGCCCTTTCTGGCACTTAGCCCGTCTATTCCCCTTGCCCTGTAGCGGTGGCGAATGGGTTAATAATGGGTTAAAGCCACCTTGCTATTGAAAGGTGACTTTAAGCCAGGTTAATAATTGAGAGCTGTCAATTAGACAACTATCAATTATTAATCCTATTGTATGAAAATAAAAAAAAACACACACACACTTTAATTAAAAATCATTTTAATGAAATTATGAAACAGTTTTTGACCATATTTTATTTTCCAGGTAAATCCATTCAAAGCCCTTGTTCACCTGTAATAAAAATAAAATAATAAAGCAACATTATTCTTACCTATCCAGTGTTCAGTCAGGTCCCCCGATGTAATCCTTCTGAAAGGGTTAATGTTTACTGCAGGGACTGCAGCTAATGCTGCCAGCCTCGTAGCAAATCCCCGAATGAATCATCTCCTCTCCTGGCTGACAAGAGAGGAAGTGATTAGTGTGGGAAGCTTAATTGATTGCTTCCCACTTTCACTTCAGGTCAGCCGGGGACACCGCACAGCATCAGTGACGTCAGAGGGAATCCCGGCTGACCTGAAGTGAACTGATTAACAAAAATAGGGGATCCCCTCGAAAAAAAATGGCGTGGGGTCGCCCTATTTTTGTTAACCAGCCAAATGAAGCAGACTACTGAGGCCTGGTATTTAAGGCTGTTAAGGATCCAAGATCCATGAACCTTGCAAGCCTGATAATATCAGGCCACAGCAGTCTTCTTTTCTTGGTTGGTTAACAAAAATAGGGGATCCCCTCGAAAAAAAAGTGGCGTGGGGTCCCCCCTATTTTTGTTAACCAGCCAGATGAAGCAGACTACTGAGGCCTGGTATTTCAGGCTGGTAAGGATCCAATATCCATGAACCTTGCAAGCCTGATAATACCAGGCTACAGCAGTCTGCTTAGCTTGGTTGGTTAACAAAAATAGGGGATCCCCTCGAAAAAAAAATGGCGTGGGGGTCCCCCTAATTTTGTTAACCAGCCAAGTAAAAAGCAGACTACTGCGGCCTGGTATTAAAAGACTGTCAAGGCCCATGGATTTTGGCCCTCAACAGCCTAAAAATACCAGGCTGCAGCAGCCCCACAATTGGCGCATCCAAAGATGCGCCAATTGTGGCACTTTACCCGGCTCTTTCCACTTGCCCTGTAGCGGTGGCAAGTGGGGTAATAAGGGGTTAATGTCACCTTTGATTGAACGGAGACAATAAGCCCGGTTAATAATGGAGAGGCGTCAATAAGACACCAATCCATTATTAATCATAAAGTTTGTAAATTTTTAAAAAAATACACAGCCAGAATAAAGTCTTTTAATGAAATAATACACAACACAGTTTTCATTATTTTTTATTGTACTCTCATCCTGCGACGCCATTGATATCCTGTAAAAAAACAAAAATAACAAACCAGCACAAATACTCCCTGTCCGACGTAGTCCAAGATAACGAGTGTCCCACGATGAGTCCAGCTCTGCTACATCTGGATGCCAGGCTCAGCCTGACATCCCGACACAGCAGAGCTGCTTACCGGAGAGATTCCCGGCAGTGACGTCATCCGGACTGCTTTACGGCCAGCTGTTGCGAGAGTACAGCTGGCCGAGATTACCCAGTACCCGGCAGTCACGTGCAGTTATCGCGAGAAGCTGCACGTGACAGCCAGGGAGATTGTAATGGCGGCCATCCATGATGTGACCACCGGGGATCTTCTGCCAGGTAAGTGCCGAGTCCTGACTCCTGACAGACCCGACCGACACTGACAGTGACACTTTCGGGAAGTTCCTGTGTCACGTACTTCCTTCTGTGACACAGGAACTCCCCATATGCTTTACAGGAAAATTCCGATTCCGGTATCCGATATGTAAAAAATATCGGAACTCAGAATTGGAATTCCGATACAGCGAATATCGGCCGATACCCGATATTTGCGGTATCGGAATGCTCAACACTAACTATAAGTCTTAGAAACTAACAGGCTATGCTGCTGACCATCATGTTATGCGCGAAGGCAATTTCTACCAGCACCACTCCTGCCTGCGATTCAGCAGCTTCTGCTGACGTCGCATCGCCAGATCATGGCTTCTTTTCCTCTCTGCTCTGTTGACGGAGCGTGACTGCCGATATCATGCTGATTGACAACTGGCTCCCCGCTGCCTAACTACATGAAGCCGGCTGTCAATCAGCATAACGTTGGCCATCATGCCTCGAAGAGGAAGAGCTGCTCTGTTGACGTTGAGCAGCTGAATCACAGGCAGAAGCGGTCAACAACTGCTCTATGCCGGTGCCTGGTAGAATAGGCAGGTAGTTAGCAACTACCTGCCTGTTTAGATTTTAAGAACACAGTAAAAAATAATCCTGATAAACCCTTTTAAAGGTCTTAAGTAGTATGTTTTAATGTGTATTACATTGCCTGATCTTGGGTTAGGTTGTGTTTCGATAATACATTAGGTGAAAAAATGTGAATTGCATGGTATGTAGTTTCTATTCTACATGTAACTCTAAATGTTGGGGAAAGTGAAGGGAACAAAAGATCCACCAATCCTTGTAGCCAAAGGGTAACTGGCTCCCAAAAAGACTTTGAGACTACGCAGGAAATACCTTAAACACAACCTGAATATTATTTTCAATGTCTTCCAATATGGACTATCATGGAGATGTAATACTTGGAACGTTGCAGGAGAACAAATAAGTCTTGAACAATCCATTGCCTGCAGACCACTGAAATGTGGCAAGCCGGCATACGCCGATGAGTACACTCATCCATGCCATAGCTTCTACATACACCGTAATACTTTGGTGTAAAAGATGCAGCTCTCACAGCTGATATGAACCTTCTCCAAAGCACTGTTGCACACTTGTTTTGAGCAGCCGTTGATTATAAAGATTATTCAAAGAAGTCCCAATACTCGCGTACTAATAAATAAGGCTTTAATCCAAATAACCCATAGGACGCATTTAAGCTCATCAACAAAGCCTTAATTATTAGTCTGTGAGTGTCGGGACTTCTCTGGATATTGTGTATTGCCTTTTTTCCTACGAGCACCACTTTAGATTATGGAGTGCTGATCCACCTTGGGACTTTGCTTTCATTATAAGGAAACCATCCTGCGTATAGGAAAAGCAGTGAGAAATACTTTGCCACACTTTAATGTTATACTTATACGATATACAATTAAAATCAAACCAACAAATAAAACAAAGGCAAGTAATACGACTGATTTTGCCTCATCGACCTTACTTCAGTGTTTATATCAGAAACATCCACACTTGGAATTTAAACCTTACTATCATTTATATCCAAGTCAAGATTCATATGATAAAAGGGGGAAAAACCTGACTTGGAAATAAATGATAGTATAGTTTAAAAAACAGATGTGGATGTTTCTGATCTAGATCCTTTAGAAAGCCTGATGAGGCGAAACCAGTCAGGCTGAATGTAATTGTTTTTTATATGATGGACTGGTTTTAATTGTATTTTCAATAAGTGTAACATTAAAGTGTTGACTGTCACAATCATATAAATATGATGTACTGTTTTCTTTATCGTCACACATTTCTTGAACAATTCATGGCTTCGCTGACATTCTCTGCAGACACACGCTGTCGGTTTTTTGACCCCCCCTCCCAGCTCCTTCTCACTACACACACTGTGTAACGTGATACTAGTTTGCTAGCAGCCCCCCCACTGAGTAGTTTATGGCCCCAAGCAGGCTGAAGGCAGTTGGGGAAACATGTGCTCTTTTGTCTAAGCTAGAGCCGATTTAAGATCTAAATATTAGGGCATATCTTGACCCCAGTTGGTGTTATAGGTATGAAACTTACATATTTGGAATGTCCACCTATAGATCTGTACACCGTTGAAATTTCTAAGCTCCAAACCCAGCAGAATCCGTGGAATGGATTCTTTCTTAACCGGGTTATGCAACGGCTCCGTGTTTGGATTTAAATGCACGCCCATGTCATGCTGAGAAAAATTATAATTTTGACTTCCTTCTTTGAGCTGCCCTCCCTGAGATATGATACTTATGAGTTTTTGGTCATTTCTGAAAAGGGGATTGCTTCCATAGCTGCGCCCACTCAAGTGATGTCATGAGCAGAGGGCATATGGTTGTGAAGCGCAGTTAGGTGATGTATTTTGCCTGGGGGATATAGCTACGTGAGGCTGTGCAACTGGACCCTGGTGAATTGGGGTGGTCCCTCCCCCTCCTCCGCATGGCTAACGATTGTCTCTGAGATACTGTAAGTGTTCTTTCATCCTTTTTATTTCATAATTACTTTGTACATATTGTAATTTGTCTCACTTTATAATATCTTGTATACCTTTTGTAAACGCTGCCTTCTTTTGGAGTAAAATATAAAATTACTAGCTTAATTTCTCCTTGCTCTATAAACGTATATTCACATCCTCCATGCTAAATTAAGTCAATGCTACTTATCGGGTGTCTCCTGACCCGATATTAATAATACCAGGAGCTGGTTGCAGCGAAGTGTGTTCTGGGCTTTTGGGGAGACTCTGGCAGTGAGGGACGGGGTTTGATAAGTGTATATCCCGCCTGGGACGGGAATAGGTTATCTCTCTCACTGCAGAGTGCCTAATAGCTAGTACACATCCAGGCAGAGCGTCTGTCGACTACTTATCCTAGGTGCAGTTCCCTGACTGACCTGAGGGTAAGGGACGCGCCAGAAAGCCGCAAGTTCAGAACTGGAATTGGAAGGCAGGATAAACAAATAGATCGCCCCTGTAATTCGTCACGTATTGGAAGCAGCAATGGGATAATAAATTCCCCCTGAAAAAGGAATTGAGTAAACCAAAAACCCCAATTCTTGACATATTGGTGGCAGCGGTGGGATCATAAACCATATCCCCTCTGCCGTTCCTGAAATTGATATATAACTATTAATGAGGATCTTTGCTCCATATTTCCTTCTGTCTTCCCTATATCTATTATGAAAACAAAAACTGTTGATGCGGAAGATTAGACTATGGTAAACTGCTGATTAATTTTGTTAATTACTTACCAATGTTATCTCCAAGTTTTTAAGTTACATTGCTGATCAGTTTGTTCTGTACTATATTTTAGGCTGTATTCTTTCAGATTAGATGTTGTCTATTTTTAAGGATTACCTATTCTTATGATAGGTCATCAATATCTGATCGGTCAAAGTCTGACACTTGGCACCCCACCGATCAAATGTTCTCTGTGGTGGCCAGAACTGCTCTATTACAGAGTTGCTCCGTCTTCTGGTTGTGCAGCTGTTTCTGCTTCGAGCAGTTCCGGCCACCGACACTGATAACAGCTAATCGGGGTTGCCAGGTGTTGGACTCAGACTGATTAGACATTGATGACCTATCATAAGGAGAGGACATCCATGAAAATATAGTGGACAATCTCTTTAAGTTATACTTTTTTTATGCTATTCAAATTTTTACCTGGTTTTGCGTATGTATGTCTTGGCTGACTATTCCGAGGCAGGTCCCCATCCAGCTTCTCCCCGCTCTTCTTCCCTAGACTGACGAGTCTCTCCCTATTCATTGCTATGAAAAGTGTTTAGAATTGTACCTTTTCTTTTGTCCTCTACACTTCAAATCCCAGGGTCATCTTTTAGAGGACCAATATTGTATTTTAGATGTTTCTTGTTTTTCGATATTGATTTGTTTTTCTGTAACTAATTTGATTTTATTTTTAAATTTCCTATTGAGATGTTTGTTATCATTGCTGCTTTTTCTTAACCCTCAGCCTTCAATGTTTAAAATGCCTTTTGCTTGTTGTCTTACTATGGTCACTATTCAGCCCACTTTTATTGCTAGATATGTTATCAAAAACTATAAACTTACTGTACAATTTATTCAATAGATTAAAAACTCCACAATTTACTTTACTCATCCCCATTTACAAAAACATATGTTAAATAAATTTCGTTTTTGTAAACATTTTGTCTTTTTTTACCTTTTTGTAATGTTTTATTGAATATTATTTTACAAAATTTACTGTTAGGCTTGCTTTATATAATATGGTCAGTAAAATAGACTTCACAACTGACCTAAATGCTTTGATAAATCTCCAGCACTTTTTCCAGCACATATTGAGCTTTTTACAAAGTGCTAAGATATCTTGAAATTTATGCAGAAGCCCTTTAAAGAGGACTTGTCACCAGCTCAAAAGTGGCCAGTTTTTGCACTTATTTTATTTCTTCTGCTCCCCTGACTAATATTTTTTTTAATTCTGCTTTATGGTTTCAGAGACATTAGCCTTTTTATTTAATGTTCATTATGTTCTTTAGCAAGTGGGTGTGGCTCTCAAAATCTTCTTGGGCATGTATTTTGGTTCTGCATAACTTCACGAGGCACCACCCCCTTGTAAAGACATAAAATGTTAGCACTAAATAAAAAAGCCCATACCTCTGTAACCATTTGATGCATTTCAATAAAGCAAAAAAAGTGAAATAAGGAAGAAAAAGGTGATTCAAATGTGTTACAACAAGCAGGGGAGAGAAAAAAAAACACATGTGGAGGTGTTCGATTCACCTGAATGAGTTGCGACCTGGCACAATTCCATTGATTGCCAAATGGGTAGGCTGCTGCTCCAGCTCGTCTGGTGGGAGGAGAGATGAAGAAACTGAGGAAAAAATTAGAGCTACAATTCCTGGGCACTTCCAAGAAATGCAGAGACTGTGCGTTATTGGGATGTTTATTCATATAATAATATATTCCAGTACTTGAAGATTGTTCATTAAGGAGTTGAACCAATTACAAATTGCATTGTGTCAATAACAGGCCTGTCATGTGTCTGGGATCAAACCCTTGAGTCTGTGCTTTGTGGTCGGCTCCTCTGTCAGCCGAGACAAAGAAGATACACCTTTTCTCCAGGTGTTTAGTTTCTGTTATCCTTGCTTCAGTCCTTGAGGGTAGCAAGACAGACAAATGAGCAAATTTTACCTATCACCTTTCGGGTGTGGCTTTATATACTTTCCCCCAGCTAGTGTTTCCTGCTGGTGATAGTCTCCTTTGGATGCTCAGCCATACTGCTGTAGTTGAAGCCAGTCAGTAACAGACCAGCTACGGTTTATCTCTGATGTTTGTTCTTTACTCTGCACCTATATCTGTTTCTTTTTTGGTAGTAGGCGGCATACTCTCTAAAGGTACATATTTACTCCTTTATTTTGTATTTCATGATTTGTTTTACTCACTCTAGGATCTCTTTGTATTTCAGCACACTTTCCCTTCTGTAGGTAATTTGCTCACTGCTCTGCCCTCCGGTTCTTTAGGAGGAACGTGAAGCGCTCGACGGCCTTTCAAGTAGCATAGGTCTCAAGTTACCATCATCTAGTCTGTGGGTAGGGCTAGCTCAGCTCATGCAGGAACCACTAAGGACTGTGGGGTCAGGATCTCTAGTCTGTACAGGAACAACAGCATCAGTTGCAGTTTTCAGTGTGCTACCTATTTTCCCAAGTGAATTGCTACACTATCATAACGGATACCATCCAATGTCAACACTTCTAGATAGCGCAAGGGAATTGGTGCTTTTGTTTTTTCCTCATATTCTTCAAATAAAGCAAAAAAAACAACAGAATACTCAAGGGAGCATCCAGAAAAAAATAAGTGCAAAACTCCACACTATTGACTTGGTAACAGCTCCTCTTTAAGAATACTCATTTCATATGCACCAGGTCCAATCAAAGAGAAATAGCTACCTCTTGTATTCTACTCCCACACAGCGCAATGTTTGTTAGATTAAAATAAAAAACCTCTCTCTCGGTGAGAACCCGTAGTCGAGGCTCATATGGTTATTCTGTGTGATCCGTCCAACACTGTTTCTAATCCAAAGCCACAGTCTGCAGTCCCTGGAGCAAAAGGCCAAAGTACAGCCAAGAATATCCTTCTGGGGGGAGCAATCCACCCACAGAATAGTTCTAAATGTATAATTAGAGGTAATGAACAGAAGTCAACAGAAAGCTGTAAATAAAAAAAGGCTGACAGAAAGCCATTACTTAAAAAAAAAAAAAAGGAAAAACCTATGCATTTCCCAGGTTTTTGGGGTGTATGGTAATCCCTTTTGTAGAGTCTGGCAGTGCTAAACTAGTGGAAGATTGGGAGATCCACTAAATATTTTGGAATGATAAATAGCTTTTGCTTTTTACTAAAGATGAGCAAATCTATTTGAGACAAATTAAATTCAAGAATTAAAAAAAAAAGAATAATTGTGTACATATTTTTTGGCAATTTGCTTTAAGAAAATCCACCAAAATGTTAAAACAAAAAATCTTCAACTCCCTTTTCCTTGGGACTCCCTGTACCGGTCTCGCTACTGCCTGTCATCAGATTGGCTCCTCAGTCTTCTTCGTTCTTTTTTCTCTTACCAGCGGAGTCTTCCATTCACCCGTTTCAAGAATTAAAAAAAAAGTATAATCGTGTACATATAAGAATTCCATTTTTTTGGCAATTTGCTTTAAGAAAATCCACTAAAATGTTAAAACAAAAATCTTCAACTCCCTTCTCCTTGGGACTCCCTGTACCGGTCTAGCGACTGCCTGTCATCAGATTGGCTCTTCTGTCTTCTTCGTTCTTTTTTTCTTGCCAGCAGAGTCTTCCATTCACTCATTTCACATGACCGCATGTGGAGCGAAGGCTTCAATAGTATGCAAGACATCCCAAGTGACGGCGTGGTTCCTGGTGAATAGAAGGCAGATGAAAGAGACAATCGGAGGACCGGTGGTGGTGGGAGGGCTAAGGAGAGGAAAGTATATGATTTTTTTTAACTGAATTAAGCAGATCTGCCAAAAATGAATTTTAGGACATTCACTCAACTTTATTAAAACTTCAGTAACCATAACTATCCCCTTTTAAGACAATCATTACACAGGATCCGCCATTCACAATAGGTGATGTCACAGCTCACCTTCTATCCTCCCAATGACTGATAGCACCTCTATATACAGTAGATAACACAGGATGCACCATTCACAATAGGTGATGTCACAGCTCACCTCCTCCTCCTGTACAATGACTGATAACACCTCTATATACAGTAGATAACACAGGATCCACCATTCACAATAGGTGATGTCACAGCTCACCTCCTCCTGTACAATGATGAAAACACCTCTATATACAGTAGATAACACGGGATCCACCATTCACAATAGGTGATGTCACAGCTCACCTTCTATCCTCCCAATGACTGATAACACCTCTATATACAGTAGATAACACAGGATGCACCATTCACAATAGGTGATGTCACAGCTCACCTCCTCCTCCTGTACAATGACTGATAACACCTCTATGTACGGTAGATTACACAGGATCCACCATTCACAATACTTGATGTCACACCTCACCTCCTCCTCCTGTGCAATTGTGAGCATGTTGCCAGATGCAGTGACTGGCAGGAGGCAGATCAAGGGTTATCAGTATTTAATGAACAGATAAATACTCCACTCAGGGAGACAGAGGGACAAAAGGGAAATAACAGTCCAATTAACAAAGGATATAGTAATGGCCGGAGCAGAGCCTCCCTCCCCTCAAGAAAAGAGGTGTGGGCAGAGGTCGGCATGACGGGGGTTGGAGGGATTTACAAAGAGGGAGGAACATTCAAATGAAAGGGGGTGGTGGGGGGATTATAAGGCAGCGATGGGGCGGCTCCAGGTGTCAGTTCCTGCCTTGCCCCATCAGTAGTACAGCTCACCATGTCAGTTAATGTGGCGCTGGAGCGCCCCAGGTCTGCGGCCTTGTCGCAGCCGCCAGGATGACTGGAGGCGCAGGTCGCGATCCTTATTCAGGGAACCCCCGGTCAGTTGGCTGGGG
>JARQOD010000003.1:377806471-377819876 GCA_033576555.1 Oophaga sylvatica | reverse complement strand
CTCCCACTTTTTAAAAAGTTGGCAGGGCTGGTATAAAAAAAAGTGCCAAAAGTCACAATATTAGTTGCTCAAACATGCTTCAAAATTTCATACATATTTCAACAGCAAACTATTAAATCAACTCCTTTTAAAAGGTGTAAGATCAAGGAGGTCCCGGCACTCACGTAGGTTTTTATTGTGATTGTTTTGTCAAAATTGCACACGTTTCAGCCCATCCAGAGCTTTAGTCTTTTTCAGAGGTGTACGATCAAGTAGGTCCTGGCCCTCACGTAGGTTTATAGCTTGGTTCTTTTTTTTGTCAAAACTTGACGCGTTTCAGCCCGGCCAAAGCTTTCAAAGCTATGAAAGGGCTGAAACGCGTCCAGTTTTGACATATTAGAACCAAGATAAAAACCTACATGAGTGCCGGTAACTTCTTGATCTTACACCTCTTAAAAAGACTAAAGCTCTGGACGGGCTGAAACGTGTGCAGTTTTGACAAAACCATCAAGATAAAAACCTACGTGAGTGCCATTATTAGCAGTGGAATGCCAAACACATTGTACTTCTTTATAAGCTGTCTAAGCCTACACTTGGTACAAATTGGTAAACCAGGTGCAATTGTACATCCCTGCCCTTATATAATAAGACTTCAGCAGAAATAAGAATCACCGTGTGCATTGTGTATGTGAGTTCAGCCCATGTGAAGAAAAGAACGCATTGATGGAGCAATAATAAGCACAACTATCAGGGAGTTCAATGAGGGGTCTTTGGTGTCTAACTACCATGATGTAAAGACGAGAAAGATAGTACTGAATCATAGAACACAAAGTTCAATCGAAGCACATACAATACACAGAATATACAGCAAAGAACGATGACATGAATATTATAGGTTACGGTTCTTTCAAACTAGCTGATAAATTGCCTGCAATAAGTGCTCATCAACGATATAGGAAATCGATAGGTGCTTGTTAACTTTTATTACATGTGACAAGGGCATACATAGTAATCATGGGGACCGAAAGCTAGAGTCCTTATTGGGACCGAGTCCTTACTCTGAACACAGTATAAATTTTTACAAACAATAAAAACCAGGCAGTTAGTGATGATCAAAAAAATACTTTTTTCCAAATCTTGACACTGCAGAGGTCAAAAACAAAAATGATGTAATGCAAAAGTATAACAGAAAAAAAAACAGAAATTTGTCTCCTTTCTGCTGACCCTAGTTTATCTCATATTAAAATTAAATTTGAAAAATAGAGAATCAATATGATACCCCACAGTGCTCTCCACAAGTAATGACTGACAAACAAACTTCACTTAACCCAATTCCGCTGAATCAGTGCTCTGCATAGCATGTGGACTTATGTTCCACAAAGCAGTCTCCACAGTTTTACGCCTCCCACACACACAGTATGCTGTCCCCCACACAATCTAATACCACCATGGTCCACCCACAAATTTTAATCTTCTCACAATCCCCCACACAGTTTGAGGTCTCCTAAGTCCCTCCACACATTTTAATGCCGCCCCAGACAAATTCCACACAGTTTGTTGGTGCCACAGCCAACCCACATATAGTATGATGCCCTCACATTCCCTCCATGTAGAATGGCGGCCCTCACAGTGCACACATATAGTATGATGTCCCCACAGTCCCCTAGGTGAGTTTCCACGGTCAGAACGGCGTGTTTGGCGCTGTGCTGGCCAGCGCCAAACCGCAGCGTCCAGATGTTACAGCATAGGGAGGATTTCAAGAATCCCGTCTCCACTATGCGTACAATACGCAGTGGCACCCTGCGTAAACGACATGCGGGCGTCTTTTAGACCGCAGCATGTCCTCGGTATTGCGCGACGTGCGTCGCCGCAACATAATTACACAGGCTATGTACCCTGCGCTCTTTCCGGAGGTGTCCGGAGTGTCCTGAACACCTCCGAAAGAGCGCGCGTCAGAAGGGCGGGGCTTAGACGGAGCGAATTTCGCTCCGTCAAAGCGCTATGGTTCCGGACCGTGGAACCATAGCTTACATAGTAGGGCCCCCAGTGTCTCTTCCACACAATATGATGCCCCAACAGTCTCTCCCACACAATATGATGCCCCCACAGTCTCTCCCACACACTATGATGCCCCCAGTCTCTCTCACACAGTATGATGCCCCCACAGTTTCTCCCACACAGTATGATGCCCCCACAAAATGATGCCCCCAGTGTCTCCCACAAATAGTATAATTCTACCACACAGTATGATGCCCCCACAGTATCTCCAATACAATATAATGGAGTCCAAAACCTCCACATAAGCTGCTTGTGGAGAAGAAAGCAGAGGACTCCCTCCACCAGTGATTTCCAAATGCATGCTGTTGTGAGGGACTAAGTGCTGGAACCACTGTGCCATGGACAAAGGAAAGCCTGGAGGGGCATGACTAGGTGCCTCACCTCCGACCTTGAATACACAGTGGCTGACAATACCGTGATCCGAGCAGAGATGAACGGGGTAGGCCCAGGTGCCATACCAGGACTAACTTTGGGCGGATGGCATATGACCCCCAAGGGACTGAAAGCAGGGATGATCGACTGGGCAAGTACTGACTGGCGCGGCTGGTACAGTGGCTGCCACAACAGACACAGAGGCTAGTACTGGTGGACACAACAGATATCCTGGTAGGCAAGTACAGGCGGGCACAGCTGACAGGCTGGTACAGGTTGACACAGCTGATTGACAGGCAGGCAGGCATGGCTGATAGACAGGTAGGCATGGATGTAGAACAGGACTGGTATACAGGATACGAGCACTGAGACCGGAGAACAAGCGTGTTACAAAAGAAAAACAACGTTGCTCAGGCACCGCTATGCTAGAGGAGGTGCCTTAAATGGTGAATGTCCTCCAACTATTGGTTGGGGACACTTTAGGAGAATGCGTGCGGCCCTTTAAATGAGGGGAAGTGTGCGTGCACGTGCCATATGCACAGTGCCTGGAAATCTGCATGCCCCCTGTGCAGCTGCAGACCCGGAAGAAGGAAGCAGTGCATGATGGGGGAATAGTGGTGAGTAAGCTGGCGACTCTGCTGAGAGAGAGAGGCAGAAGGCATAGACTCCGGCGCTACAGTTGCGCTGCAGGGTTTCAGCACACAACGATGGTAAGAAGAGGTGCGGAGGAGCAGCTCTTGCGTTTATTGTGCTATGGGGTCATGGGGAATAAGAAGGAACAATTCATGGAGAACAAATTAGCTGTAAATTGAATTTCCCACTAACATCTAAAAAAAATCCCTAAGGTTTAATATCACTTACTAATGGGTTTAGTCGAGTTTAAAGGGATGTCCTAAAAAGTTGTAGGTAATTCCATCATTCTTTATGGTCACTTACTAAAAGTACCAGTAGTCATACACTTTATTAATAACATTTTGTGTAGAGGAATTTTTACATGGTTTTTAAACAACACAATTTCATTGACTGTAGCAAATATTGGAGACATTCTCATTAGTGATCTATTAATTTTTGTTTGTTTGAACACAGCCATCATTTTTCTTTCATCTCCATGTGAATATATTGGAGACACTGTATCGCCAGAACATGAGAACAGACTTTCATAGACAATTTGACAGTCATTTAAATTTTTAATACCTAGGAGCTATTCCAAAACTCTAGCCTTTGGCAAATAGCAAAAAATGAAATTGTTATTAGGTCGTAGAGAAAAAATCTTTATTAAATAAACAATTTAATGGGAATAAAAGAAATGGGAAAAATCCACAAATGGAGTAAATTAATCAGCAGCAGGAGATGAATATTAAGATCACTTTGACAGAATAGGTTCAGATGGTTGATGGCATTTGTCAAGAGATATGCCGGATGTCTGTGATACACCCCTTACGTCTGCTGTAACTGGGACGAAGTGAGACCAAAGCTTCATCTTGCTGGACATATACCAGAAAAAAATATCTCAGATAAATCAAAAGTTCACCAGACTGATGATGTAGACTTATCAAACGGAATAATGAGGGAGAAGGTTTGTAGTGGAACGACAAGCTTCATACAGCCGAAAGACCAATGCTACCTTTACATCCAGGAATAGAGAAAGCTTATCCTAGAAGCTTCATGTGAATTTAAAGAGAATAGGTCAAGATAAAATGACCCATTGTTTGAATCCAGTTTTATGTAAAAAAAAATATATAAAGTATATATTTAATTCTCTATATCACCATTATTGTTGCTGAAAATGACTTTTCACCAATCTAATTATCATCAGACAGAATTAAAACGAAAAACTACCAATATCTACAATAGATTACACAGAATCCACCATTCACAAGATTATATCACTGCTCACCTCCTCTCTCTCCTGTTCAATGACTGATAACACCTCTATATACAGTAGATAACATAGGATCCACCATTCACAATATGTGATGTCACAGCTCACCTCCTCCTGTACAATGACAGATACAGTAGATAACATAGGATCCACCATTCACAATATGTGATGTCACAGCTCACCTCCTCCTCCTCCTGTACAATGACTGATAACACCTCTATATACAGTAGATAACATAGGATCCACCATTCACAATAGGTGATGTCACAGCTCACCTCCTCCTCCTGTACAATGACTGTTAACACCTCTATATGGAGTAGATAACACAGGATGCACCATTCACACGATAGGTGATGTCACAGCTCACCTCCTCCTCTCCTGTAAAGTGACTGATAACACCTCTATATGGAGTAGATAACACCTATCATGATTGGTTAATCCTGTATTATGTCTATAAATTATATTTATATACACTGTATATAGAGTTGTTATCAGTTATTGTGTAAGGGGGATGACTGCACCACAGGTACCTGGATGCCGGGTCCGGAACTGAAAAGGCTGCATCCTCTGTTCCCTGGGGGAAGCTCTAGCAAGGCGGACCTTCCTGCTGACCGAGGGGGGCGAGGAGATAAAAGGAAAAAGTGAGCACAGCAAAGCAGTTTGGCGCCAACGGAGGGCAGGGCGCAGACAGACGAGCGTCGCGCTCAGCTTCCCCTCCCCACCTCAGAGTACCAGCGCTGCGGCAGGGCCCCACCGTCTCCAGAGGGACTGCTGCCAGGAGAGAAACCAGGCATGCTGCAGCAATCCAGGGAGTGAGGGGCTGCTGCGCTGAGGGAAGCTGTGTGTCCAGGAACAGGGAGTGTGGCTAAGTCTCTGAGGAGATTTGTCGGGAACAGACAGTGTGCAGCAGGGTGATGTGAGGGCTCTGGTCCTCGAGCCCTGCGACAGAGTAAACCCACCCCCACAGGTCCCCAGAGGGCAACTAACAGCATCCACCAGGAGAGATGTGCACGACGTCCGTTGGTCACCCTGAAGCGAGGTACCTAATGCTCCAGGCTCGTGAGTAATGCGCACAGATCACCTCAGAGAGACTCAATGTGGGACCGTAAGCTGTACCCTGACTTTGCCAGTGAATATTTGCCCAGACACTTGTGCCCTGACTTTGCCAGTAAATAGTTGCCGAACCACATTGGGCTCGTACCGTGCGATGGCCCGCACCCTTTTCAGCAACTTCAGTATATGGACTAGGGGCAGCGGAAGGTACCGGAGACTGACCACTGTCGCCAGAAGGGGCATTGCTGCCCACAGGACCTTTCTAGAAAAGACACCGTGCCAGCCATTGCTGGCACTTGAGTTCCCAGCAGGAGTTATAGTTTGAGGAACTTCTGACACAAGTGCTTCACAGGAACTGCCATTACTGGATTGTTTATTCTTTACCTCACATGACGTTGGTATTGTTGAGATGTTTACTCGTATGGAACCAAGGACTCCCCAAACTGAGCCCCTTCCCCATATCAGAACAACCCCGTTATCCTTCCCCAAAAACGAGAAACAATAAATCTTTGGAATATATATGGCCACAGCAGCCTTTATTTAATGTACAAACAATATTAACAATAATTAACAATGTACCATAACAACATTAGGGAGGAGTCCTTGAAGCCCCAAAGATCATGGTGAATTGACCCAAAATACTGTGAACAACACCCAACCTCTTACTCCCAGGCATTACCCCACAGGCTCGGGAGCACCAACAATCGAGATATGTTGTTCACCCAGCTACTTGGGGATCCGCCCACTCATGTGTGAACTCCCTTCCACCTTTCACCAGATCACCATCCACGTAACTTCAGACAGTGGAGACCCTATACTGAGTCCCCCAAACCAATTCCAAACAACTTCAAGGACTCTCTCCCCACCCCCCTGAGCCGCCATGACCCAAAATTATACAAAATAAACCACCCCAACATACAGGGAGGGAGGGCGGGACTACTGATGGGCAAGGCAGGAACTGACACCTGGAGCCGCCCCATCGCTGCCTTATAATCCCCCACCACTCCCTTTCATTTGAATGTTCCTCCCTCTTTGTAAACCCCTCCAACCCCCCGTCATGCCGGCCTCCGCCCACGCCTCTTTCTTGAGGGGAGGAGGCTCTGCTCCGGCCATTACTTGACGTTGGTATTGTCGAGATGTTTAATCGTATGGAACCAAGGACTCCCCAAACTGAGCCCCTTCCCATATCAGAACAACCCCGTTATCCTTCCCCAAAAACGAGAAACAATAAATCTTTGGAATATATATGGCCACAGCAGCCTTTATTTAATGTACAAACAATATTAACAATAATTAACAATGTACCAATAACCACATTAGGGAGGAGTCCTTGAAGCCCCAAAGATCATGGTGAATTGACCCAAAATACTGTGAACAACACCCAACCTCTTACTCCCAGCCGTTACCCCACAGGCTCGGGAGCACCAACAATCGAGATATGTTGTTCACCCAGCTACTTGGGGATCCGCCCACTCATGTGTGAACTCCCCTTCCACCTTTCACCAGATCACCATCCACGTAACTTCAGACAGTGGAGACCCTATACTGAGTCCCCCCAAACCAATTCCAAACAACTTCAAGGACTTCTCCCCACCCCCCTGACCGCCACAACGAGGGCCCCATTGAAACCTCAATGGCCCGAGACCCCCTAAACCCGCAAAGCTATGGCCCTTTCTATACCTTCCTGAATACCCAAAGCCCAAATATCCGAACCAACGGCATTCAGATGAACCCCATCAGCCAACCAAAAATCCCCCTCACCCTTCTCCAGATCAAAATGCCGCACAGACACATTACCGTTTCGAGCCATAAAAGAAGATACAGCCCTATTAACCTTTATCCTGGCCTTATTAATCTTAGCCAGGGACCTCATGTTCCGCCAACGCCTGCGTGGAACAATTTCGGACCAAACCATGGTGACCCCCGGATATAACACCCATAACCGCAAGCAATCCTGCTTAATGTCCTTTACTAATTCCCGGAAGGGTCGCACCGCGAGATCATTCCCCCCTACGTGGAGTACCAAGATATCAGGAGCACGGTCCAAACGAGCGCAACCATGAATTTCGGGCAACACCCTCCTCCACTGCATCCCTCTAAAACCGAGCCATCGAACCACCGCCATAGACCTGGGAATTCCCAGTTGCCGACCATCAGTCCTGACATCAGCTCGCAACGCTCCCCAGTGGACGAAGGAATGACCGAAAATCCAAACCAGCAGGGGGGCGATACCTGAAACGAGAAAACAATACTAAACATACCAAAGAACAACCTCAAAAACTGCTCCAATAGTCACTCATCCCCCAACCGTAAGGCCAACGCCCCCACTCGCGAATTAAGGCCTAATGTAACTCCGAAAGCGATTAGACTTCCAACCCCCAATACGTTGTATAGATGACGAACCCAAACCCCTAACTGCCGCTTCGGTCGCGCACCAATACGGAAAGAATGAGTCCCAAAACGAGAGTCATCAAAACCCAACGCTCGAATGGACTTCTTGAAAATGGCGTTAAACTGATACTGAGACAGGCTACCGCCATCAGCATGGCACAACAATGAGCCCCCCAATCCGGCCCAACTCCCAAAAACGCTGCAAGCATAACACCGGACACACGAATACCCCGGTACACTACCCAACACGACCCGTCGGCCCTTCCCCTCCTGATCCTTTTAGACCTACGCAGCCAAATTCAACTCCAACGACGTCAATAGCAGTCTTTAGCCAACAAACCGCCTACCACCTGCTTATTACACAAACCAGCTCGCCCACTCCGCAGGGCCCCAAAAATGCCAACGAAAAAGCCAAACGAATAATAAAACCTCAAAAGAGGGAGACACATCGTGTCCAAATAAACCCAACCGCTCTAACAAAACAAAGGATACCGGGCGCCTCGTGTCACCAAGCCCCTTTGTTCGACGAAAACCTTTCGCCGCCTGCTGTACCAAAAGGTCTTTGACAATCACAGGTCCCACGCAAACGGAAACCAAAGACAATGCTGCCAAAACCCGCGATACTTTAGCACAAGACCATCCTTCCTCGCTCCCTGCCCAACCAAGCTAACAAGCCCTTTGTTGATCCACCCCATGCCCCACACTGGAACTGTCGCTAAAAACTCTTCCCATTTAAGCCACATGCCTGATAAGCCGCCCAAGTTTTCGGAGCCAACGACGCCTAATCAGCGACTCTGCAGACCGTAAACCACCTTCCACAGCTCCTCGGGCAGGCTAAACCTTCGAACTCCGCTTCTGGGCCAATGAGCGAAAACGATCCACTGTAAACGAGAAAGAGAATCAGCATATATTCTTCACACCCGGAACGTGCGTCGCCGTCACGTGCGCATTCAATGACAAACATAACAAACCAAATGTTGCAAAACTCGAACGACAGGGGAGAGGATGCAGTAAGCCCATTAATTGCACAAACAACTCCCATGTTATCACAATTGAACCGCACCGACGATCCCGAAACTCCTGCCCCCATAAGTGCACTCCACAAGGATCGGAAAAATCTCCAACAATGTTATGTTGCGTACCAAACCTGTCGACGCCCACTCACCAGGCCAACGAGACGCACACCACTGTCCCTGAAATAAGCTCCAAAACCAACACCGCCGGCCGCGTCCGTAAACAGCTCTAACATATCGTTCCCAACAACCTCAGCCATGACCAATGAGCGGCCGTTATACCCTTCCAGAAAAGAATCCAAACTGCCAAGTCCGCTTAAGTTCCCCGACAACCGTATGAAGTGATGAGGGGCTCTAATCCTGCCGTAGCCTTGCCAGCCTATGTGAAAAAACTCGCCCCATCGGCATCACTCGACACGCAAAATTTAGCTTCCTAGCAACGACTGCAAATCCCGCAACGACAACTTCTTCAAACGGGCGCTCTTCCACTTCAGCCCGTGAATTTCCTCGGCAATCTGAACTCCATGCCACCGTGTCGATAACTATCCCCAAAAAACACAAACAAGTACTTGGACCCTCGTCTTACCAGGCACCAAAGGAACCCCAAAACGCTCCGCCACCCACTCAACAGCTCTCAAAATCCATGACAGCGCGAAGAGTTTGCCGGACCCACACACAAAAAATCATCTAAGTAATGAATAACTGATTCGCAACCGGACACATCCCGCGCCACCCACTCTAGAAAGGAACTAAAGCTTCAAAATATGCGCATGATAAAGAACACCCCATGGGTAAGCACCTGTCAACAAAGAACCCGCCTTCCCAAAAACAACCCAGCAGCTTCAAGCTATTCGGATGCACCGGTAATAGTCGAAAAGCAGATTCGATGTCGGTCTTAGCCATAAGGGCCCCTCGACCGCACTTCCTCACCCACCGCGCAGCCTCATCAAAAGAGGAATAAACCACCGAACAATTTCAGGATCGATGCCATCGTTCACCGATCTACCCCGCGGGTAAGAAAGATGCTGAATAAGCCGAAACTTGTTTGGCTCCTTCTTCGGAACAACGCCCAAAGGGGAAACCACTAGATCAGGAAAAGGTGGCGCCATGAAAGGGCCCGCCATGCGACCCAACGAAACTTCCTTTGCCAATTTTTCCCCCACTACCTCCTTATGTAATAGGGCTGAACGCAAATTCCTAAGTACCCGCGGAATAACAAACGGGGGATGCGGGATAACAAAACCGTCCTTAAAACCATTGTACAACAACGCCGCCTTCTCCTTGTCCACATATCTATTTAGATAAGGGACCATCCTTTCCAGACTCACTGGAGTCTCTCCCTTGTGAATTACCACCCCCAGATTTTTGCTTCCCTTTTTTAAAACACTTAGACGCTCCATGTGAGGCGCCATTGCAGTTGGAGCAAATATGTTTGAATTTACAATTTGCCTCAAACTTACACTGGCCGTCATTAAACTGCCAGCATACCCCCAACTTGTTTCCACCTGCTTGCCCTTGACCGCTTCCCCCCACTGCCCCAGCGTTGTTGCTACTCTGGCTGGCGCCCCCAGCCCCCCCATGAAAGGAATGCCAAAACTTATTCTGTGCTATGACTCTCATCCACAGACCAATATCCTTCTGATCCCAACGAATTGCCAGACGAACAGCTTCCTTTGCCTAAATTGCTCGTCATACCTAAGCCAAGCCTGCCCCCCATACACCCTATATGCCTCCCCTATAGCATCAAAGTAACAAAATAAAGCCAACAGTTATCTGGAGCTTTTCTCCGATAACACTTGCCAAAATGGCAAACGCTTGTTGCCAATTAACAAACGTCTGAGGAATTAAGCGCCACCTCCGTTTTTCCTCCTCCTCCTTCTTACTATCCTTTTTTTTACTTTTGTCCAAATTAAATTTCTCCAGAGGCAATAAAGAGAATATTTCAACATACTCATACTTCCAAATACGCTCTTTCACTTCCTTCTTCAAATGCGCCCCCAAGGGGCCCTCAAAACATACATACACCTCCCCGTAAGCCCTATCATCTAAACGCACCCGACACTCTTTTTCCTTCTTCGTCTGCACCGACACAGACACAGGTTCGGCACTATGCCCCTCCTGCTCCACCCCGCTCGAAACTAGTTGCCCCCAACCTGCGACCCAACCCAAGCCGACACCGGAGACGGAGAACCGAAACCCTTCTCTAACCGTGACAGCAAATTGCGCACATCAACCAACATTTCCTTAACCCCGGCTACTTCGGCAGCCCCCCCAACACTATTACCGACCCCCGACCGAACTACCCCAAACGGTGAAGAAGACAAAAACGAATGACAGACACTTGACACAGAATTATACTCACCAGGCTGCGAGGGTGCTGTGAGCCCTCCAGCCAGAAAACCTGGCTCCAAAGATGCGTCCCCACTGTCGGATCCGACACGACTCCGCTGACCTGTTCCTGACGTCCAGAAACCCCGTCGGGACCTCCAGGGGAGAAAGGCCCAGACCCCATTGGGGATTCAGCCCGTTGGTCCTCAAATAGCGATGACGACTGGGTCGCAGTAGCACCCGATGCTGCTCCAATGCCGCTCCCAGTAATGGCCCCCGCTGCACTCCAGTGACACCCGCGTGGGACCCCCACCCGCTATCCACCGAGGTCAGCTGACTAAGCCCTGCCGTGTTGCAGGCCGACGCTGAACCCTCAGGGGCCTCAGCTCTAGAATCAGCAACGTAGGCAGGCCGCCCCACGTTCACCACACGGCGACAGCCCCCCGCCACATCTGGAACCCCACTCAGCATGGGGGATAAAACCTGCTGTCCCGAACTGCCGACCGTTACCTCGGCCGCCGAAACTCTGGAGCCGTCAACAGAGGCAGGCCGCCTTGCAGGAACACTGCCCCTGCGGCCCCCCGACGAACCTGGAGCCCCCCGCTATCAAGGGGGGAAAATTGATGGCCTGATGAGCCGGCCAATCCGTTGGCCGCCAACGTACCCGCGGTGCTGCCTGAGGCAGGCCGCGCAGCAGGCCCATCGCCGCTGCGACCTCCCGAGGACGCAGCTCTCAAAGGACGCCCGACGCGTAATGGCTCCGCCCCCTGACTTGAACGCGGCGGAGGAGTGATTACCGCCGCAGGGCCTCGCCGGCTGGCCGGATTCCTCCCAGGCCGGGGCCTGCTGGCACGAGCACCGCGCGGCGCCCGGCCTGGAGGGGCCCGTGAGGGGCCCTGAGGGGCCCCTGCGCCGACGCGGGGCCCGAGGCGCCTGATCAGGCGAAAGCCGCTCCGGAGGCCTCACCCGTCTCGGACGCCTCTCCCGCTGTGCTGCCCCAGCCAACTGACCGGGGGTTCCCTGAATAAGGATCGCGACCTGCGCCTCCAGTCATCCTGGCGGCTGCGACAAGGCCGCAGACCTGGGCGCTCCAGCGCCACATTAACTGACATGGTGAGCTGTACTACTGATGGGGCAAGGCAGGAACTGACACCTGGAGCCGCCCCATCGCTGCCTTATAATCCCCCCACCACCCCCTTTCATTTGAATGTTCCTCCCTCTTTGTAAATCCCTCCAACCCCCCGTCATGCCGACCTCTGCCCACACCTCTTTTCTTGAGGGGAGGGAGGCTCTGCTCCGGCCATTACTATATCCTTTGTTAATTGGACTGTTATTTCCCTTTTGTCCCTCTGTCTCCCTGAGTGGAGTATTTATCTGTTCATTAAATACTGATAACCCTTGATCTGCCTCCTGCCAGTCACTGCATCTGGCAACATGCTCACAATTGCACAGGAGGAGGAGGTGAGGTGTGACATCAAGTATTGTGAATGGTGGATCCTGTGTAATCTACCGTACATAGAGGTGTTATCAGTCATTGTACAGGAGGAGGAGGTGAGCTGTGACATCACCTATTGTGAATGGTGCATCCTGTGTTATCTACTGTATATAGAGGTGTTATCAGTCATTGGGAGGATAGAAGGTGAGCTGTGACATCACCTATTGTGAATGGTGGATCCCGTGTTATCTACTGTATATAGAGGTGTTTTCATCATTGTACAGGAGGAGGTGAGCTGTGACATCACCTATTGTGAATGGTGGATCCTGTGTTATCTACTGTATATAGAGGTGTTATCAGTCATTGTACAGGAGGAGGAGGTGAGCTGTGACATCACCTATTGTGAATGGTGCATCCTGTGTTATCTACTGTATATAGAGGTGCTATCAGTCATTGGGAGGATAGAAGGTGAGCTGTGACATCACCTATTGTGAATGGCGGATCCTGTGTAATGATTGTCTTAAAAGGGGATAGTTATGGTTACTGAAGTTTTAATAAAGTTGAGTGAATGTCCTAAAATTCATTTTTGGCAGATCTGCTTAATTCAGTTAAAAAAAATCATATACTTTCCTCTCCTTAGCCCTCCCACCACCACCGGTCCTCCGATTGTCTCTTTCATCTGCCTTCTATTCACCAGGAACCACGCCGTCACTTGGGATGTCTTGCATACTATTGAAGCCTTCGCTCCACATGCGGTCATGTGAAATGAGTGAATGGAAGACTCTGCTGGCAAGAAAAAAAGAACGAAGAAGACAGAAGAGCCAATCTGATGACAGGCAGTCGCTAGACCGGTACAGGGAGTCCCAAGGAGAAGGGAGTTGAAGATTTTTGTTT
>JARQOD010000003.1:377690763-377806371 GCA_033576555.1 Oophaga sylvatica | reverse complement strand
AAAATGGGGTCACTTGTGGGGGAGCTCCAATGTTTAGGCACACAGGGACTCTCCAAATGCGACATGGCATCCGCTAAATATTCCAGCATATTTTCCATTCAAAAAGTCAAATGGCGCTCCTTCCCTTCTGAGCCCTGCCGTGCGCCCAAACAGTGGTTTATGACCACATATGAGGTATCTGTGTACTCAGGAGAAATTGCCCAACAAATTTTAGGGTCCATTTTATCCTGTTGCCCATGCAAAAATGAAAAAATTGATGCTAAAAGAAAAATTTTGTTGGAAAAATTAAAATGTCCATTTTTTTCCTTCCACGTTGCTTTAGTTCCTGTGAAGCACCTGAAGGATTAATAATCTTCTTGAATGTAGTTTTGAGTAGCTTGAGGGGTGCAGTTTTTATAATGGTGTCACTTTTGGGTATTTTCTGCCATATAGACCCCTCAAAGTGACTTCAAATGTGAGGTGGTCCCTAAAAAAAATGGTTTTGTAAATTTTGCTGTAAAAATGAGAAATCGCTGGTCAACTTTTAACCCTTTATAACTTCCTAACAAAAAAAAATGTTGTTCCCAAAATTATGCTGATGTAAAGTAGACATGTGGGAAATGTTATTTATTAACTATTTTGTGTCACATAACTCTCTGGTTTAACAGAATAAAAATTCAAAGTTTGAAAATTGCGAAATTTTCAAAATTTTGGCCAAAGTTCCATTTTTTTCACAAATAAACGCAAAAATTATCGACCTAAATTTACCACTAACATGAAGCCCAATATGTCACGAAAAAACAGTCCCAGAATCGCTAGGATCCGTTGAAGCGTTCCTGAGTTATTACCTCATAAAGGGACACTGGTCAGAATTGCAAAAAATGGCAAGGTCTTTAAGGTCAAAATAGGCTGGGTCATGAAGGGGTTAATGACCTTGTAGGGGGCATACAGAGTAGTATTTCAATATTTTCAGATGACACTAAACTCTGCAGGGTAATAAATACAGAGGAGGATAATTTTATATTACAGGAGGATTTATGTAAACTAGAAGCTTGGCTGATAAATGGCAAATGAGCTTTAATGGGGATAAATGTAAGGTCATGCACTTGGGTAGAACAAACAAGATGTATAATTATGTGCTTAATTGTAAAACACTGGGCAAAACTGTCCCTGAAAAAGACCTGAGTGTATGGGTGGACGACAACCTCACATTTAGTGGCCAATGTCAGGCAGCTGCTGCCAAGGCAAATAAAATAATGGGATGCATTAGACGAGGCATAGATGCTCATGAGGAGAACATAATTTTACCTCTATACAAGTCACTGGTGCGACCACACTTAGAATACTGTGTACAGTTCTGGTCTCCGGTGTATAAGAAAGACATAGCTGAACTGGAGCGGGTGCAGAGAAGAGCGACCAAGGTTATTAGAGAACTGGGGGGTCTGCAATACCAAGACAGGTTATTACACTTGGGGTTATTTAGTTTGGAAAAACGAAGGCTTAGGGGTGATCTTACTACAATGTATAAATATATGAGGGGACAGTACAAAGACCTTTCTAATGATCTTTTTACTCTTAGACGGGGACAAGGGGCATCCTCTACGTCTGGAGGAAAGAAGGTTTAGCCATAATCACAGACGCAGATTCTTTACTGTAAGAGCAGTGAGACTATGGAGCTCTCTGCCGTCTAATGTTGTAATGAGTGATTCCTTACTAAAATTTAAGAGGGGACTGGATGCCTTTCTTGAAAAGTATAATATTACAGGCTATATTCACTAGTTTCCTAGATACTGCGTTGATCCAGGGAGCTAGTCTGATTGCCGTATGTGGAGTCGAGAAGGAATTTTTTTCCCCAATGTGAAGCTTACTGTTTGCCACTTAGGGTTTTTTTTTGCCTTCCTCTGGATCAACATGTTAGGGCAGGTTAGGATAGGATATGGGTTGAACTAGATGGACTTAAAGTCTTCCTTCAACCTTAATACCTATGTTACTATGTTACATGGACTGCATACTATTCCACAAATCTTCTCTCCGGACTACCCCATTATCATAGATGCCTTAATTACTGCAGATAAAAACTTAGGCTTCAATCTCACAATGAGTTTTTGGTGAGTTTTATTACAATGCAGTTTTCAAAAAATTGCAAGTAACCTATTTTACTTAAATAAGCACTATTTCTATCAAAGTTTTTATACTCTTAATATTTTGCAGTCATCATATTTTATAGCACGGTGTAGCTACAATTGTTCATTTTGCCTTCCGACCCAGTTAATTCTTCTCTTGTCTCTATGTAGAAGCAGGAAGTCTTTTTTCACTACGTGAGTCATCCCCTCGCCAACTCCTGACCCAACTTCTCTGCTCCTCCCCTGCCAGGGACTTTTGCAGCGATATGGAATTGTAGTTCTAATGATGATTCATGCAGGGTACAAAATAGTTCATGTTTCTACATAAAGCTTAGAAGGATTCAGCTTGTCAGTTTTTAATCATGTGATGTCATAGACCTAATGGAAAAGAGAAGAATTAACTGGGTAGGAAGGCAAAATGAACAATTGTATGTACACAGTGCTATATAATATGATGATTGCAATATATTGAGGGGATAACAATTTTGATGGCAGGAGGAGGAGGAGGGCTTCTTTAATGGGTGCAGAAAATCTGCAACATCAAGAACTCGTCGTGGAAATTGAGGCCAAAATGACAATCCCTAAACCTTTATTAATGAACACCTCATCTCTGGAGACATCATGTATCTCAGACCCGATTCCTACCAAGAATGAATCCTTATGGACTACTTGAATTCAGTTAAGCTGCCTCCACTGGTTTCTTATTTCACAGTGATGATACTTTTTTAGTATTTGTTTTCTAGCAGCTCCTGGCAGAATATTTGGCTTTGTACACATTTGTATGATTCATTATGTTAACAATATGCTTCCAAATGGAGTTGCTACCAAGCTCTTAGATAAAGCAATATGAGAGGTTTCTGGTCCACTAATAAACAACGAGTCATTCTCGATGTACCAGATGCATCACAAAATGTATGAAAATTAGTCTGGTGATTACAGTGTAAAACATCTCTGGTCACCGAGGGCTCAAAAATGATTTTATACATTTTCTTTTGAGAAAGTCCAGAGAAAAGAAGAATTAATGATTTTAACCTTCTCGCCTTGTTTTGTAAACAGTATGAAGTGCTAATTTAAAAAAGCCCTTAGACGGCACATAGTAGGAAAAATAAGAATGTGCCCTTTGACATTCTTTTAGGGCTTTCATTAGAAACCTAAAAATCACAAAAAAATAATCAACTCCAAGCATGGCTTCATCATTTACGCTCTGCCTGAAAAATTAGGACAAACGCTGTAATAAAACATAACCAGAGAACCTTAACCAATTCAGGATCAGGCCATTTTTTAACTTTTGCTCTTGGCTTTAATTTTTTTTATTTATTTACTTTTTTTGGGGTGGGTGTGGGGTTGAATTGTAGTTGAGTGGCTTTACTTTACCATATAATGTACTGAAAAAAGAAAAAAAAATCTAGTTGGTTAATAAACAACAACAAAAAACTTTTACGGCATTGTTTTTTTATGTTTCCTATGAATCTTTAAGGCCTCCTTCACATGTCCTGTTGATTACTGTACTGGGAAAGCTAGTACTGGTAAGATCCGTGGTCAGTGTCGTGTGCATCTGTATTATAGCGCCATTTATTCCAATTTTCTCATGGTGCTAGCAGTGATCTCATTGAGGTCATCACAATTCATCGGGCTGCTCACAGTGAATTGCACATGGTAAGCGCACCTTCCGTGACCGGCAGTAACTTCTATGACATCACCGCTCATCACTGAAGCTGTGCTCTCAACAGCTCAGTGTCTCCTGGATTTCAGTCTAAATGGTTGCATCATGCCACTGTTCAGTTTGAAATCTAGAGGTCGTAGAGATGGACGACGGCGTGGGACAGCATGTATTGTCTTCTTATTGGACAGGTGAGGCATATGGTTGTTTATTATTTTTGGTCTTTTACAGGAGACATGGGCTTCAATGGCCAGGAATACTGTTATCTGTATTAGACGTGTCCACAATTAGATGTGTTTTTTATTCTATTAAATTTTACCAGACTTTTAGAAAGATTTTCAATAATACACCGCACTTTAGCTCATAAAAGTTTTGACATCTTTTATTCCAGGGGGTATACACAGGGTATTTGGACTTCTTTTACAGGGGACATGAGCTTCAATGGATTTTATTCTTAATGTGAGTATAACTTTATTTTTCAATAAATATGTAAAATGGGGAGTTGAGGTTTTTCTAAAAAAAAGAACTTTATTCTTGCCGTGTCTTTATTTCAAAACTTACTATGGTGTTAGTAATGGGGGCGTCATCGAAGCTTTTACATTACTAACCCCTTGGCTTGATGTCATCTGGCAATACAAAGCTGACATCAACCCCAACCCTGTTACCACACTTGCCACCGCCAAAGTACAATTGGGGACAGTGTGGCTAAGTGCCAGATTTATCACATCTTATGCGCCATTTCTGGGGCTTCTGAGTGCCACCTGGGGGCCAATATCTCTGGCACCTGCCCAGGCTATTAATATGAGCCCACAGCTGTCTGTTTAGACCTTTGCTGGTTTGAATTTAAAGAGAGACCCTTTGTCCATTTTTTTCCTGAGGTCCCCCATGAATTCACCAGGAAAGGATAAGCAAACAGCTGTGAGCTGTTAACAGCCTGGGAACCTTTTGGGATCAGCCCCCAGCCATTGGCTTTCCCTCTGCAGGTTCTGAAAGTTAAGTGGGAGCCCACACCATTTTTTTTACACATGAGAGACACCAGGGACGGACACTGACAGCTTGGGGCCCCTGTGCAAGAAATGTGTCTGGGCCCCCTTCCTTTTATGGCAACAAATGCCCACTCTTGTTACGTACAGCTCCGTCCCTTATATATCGGATTATATAGCGCCCCGTTTGTTACATACCATCCTCTCTTGCTAGATATAATGCAATGATGGCAGATGGAGCATGGTAAAGCTTCTTTTCTGATGGAGGAGCTGATGGACTGGTCGTATGGTCAATGACTGCTCCATCAGTTATTTTATATCTAGCAAGAGTAGGTGACTATGTAATAAAAGAGCACTGTGAATAACAAAAATAATAAGAATACACTATGTAAGAGACAGTGCTGTACATAACAGCAGAGGAAGCTATATAATAAGGGACGGCACCATATATAACTAGAGAGGATGGTACATAAAAAGGGATGATGTTATACATAAAAGAGGAAACTATGTAACTAAGGACTGTGCTATACATAAGTGAGTACACTATATACTAAGGGACTGTGCTATACATAAGTGAGTACAGAGCAATTGTTACCAACCACCTGTCGTGTCTCCCCTTTCTCCTCATAGATTGTAAGTTTGTGAGCAGGGCCCTCATTCCTCTAGGTATCTGTTTTGATCTATGTGTTTATTGTTTTGCTGTAATGTCTATTGTCTGTACAAGTCCCTCTAAAATGTAAAGGCTGCGGAATATGTTGGTGCTATAGAAATAAAATTATTATTTATTATATACTAAGGGACTGTGTTATACATAATAAGTGAGTACACTATATACTAAGGGACTGTGCTACACATAAGTGAATACACTATATACTAAGGGACTATGCTATACATAATAAGTGAGTACACTATATACTAAGGGACTGTGCTATGTATAAGTGAGTACACTATATACTAAGGGACTGTGCTATACACAATAAGTACACTATATACTAATGGACTGTGCTATACATAATACCTGAGTACACTATATACTAAGGGACTGTGCTATACATAAGTACACTATATACCAAGGGAATGTGCTATACATAATAAGTGAGTACACTATATATAAAGGGACTGTGCTATACATAAGTGAGTACACAATATACTATGGGACTGTGCTATACATAATAAGTAAGTGCACTATATACTAAGGGACTGTGCCACACATAATAAGTGAGTACACTATACACTAAGGGACTGTGCTATGCATAATAAGTGAGTACACTATATACTAAGGGACTGTGCTATACATAAGTGAGTACACTATATACTAAGGGACTGTGCTATACATAATAAATAAGTACACTAGATACTAAGGGACTGTGCTATGCATAATAAGTGAGTACACTATAAACTAAGGGACTGTGCTATGCATAAGTGAGTACACTACATACTAAGGGACTGTGCTATACATAATAAGTGTGTACACTATATACTAAGGGACTGTGCTATACATAATAAGTGAGTGCACAATATACTAAGGGACTGTATTATCTAATACTAGCTGAAGAGCCCGGCGCTGCCCAGGCATAGTACCTAACTATGGTTAGTTATAACAAATTGTAATGATTATATCTATATACAAGTATTCAGCTTTCTCCCCATTATGTAGATAGGGCCAAAATAGTTTGGCGATTTGGAACGTGCAGGGGTTAAAATTTCCATTCAACACATAGCCTATGATGCTCCTGGGGTTGAGATGTGCGGGCATGCAAAATTTCATGCCCGTAAGTACAACGGTGAGGATTCCTATCCCGGGCCAAAATTATTTGCCGATTTGGAATGCGCGGGGTTAAAATTTCGACTAAAAACCTAGCCTATGACGCTCCCGGGGTCGAGACGTGCGGGTGTGCAAATTTCATGCCGTAAATGCAGATTCCTATGCCGGCATACACACAAGCATTCAGCTTTCTCCCCATTATGTAGACAGGGCCAAAATTGTTTGGCGATTTGGAACGTGCGGGGGTTAAAATTTCCATTCAACACATAGCCTATGATGCTCCTGGGGTTGAGATGTGCGGGCATGCAAAATTTCATGCCCGTAAGTACAACGGTGTAGATTCCTATCCCGGGCCAAAATTATTTGCCGATTTGGAATGCGCGGGGTTAAAATTTCGACTAAAAACCTAGCCTATGACGCTCCCGGGTCGAGACGTGCGGGTGTGCAAAATTTCATGCCCGTAAATGCAGATTCCTATGCCGGCATACACACAAGCATTCAGCTTTCTCCCCATTATGTAGAAGCGGGCCAAAATTGTTTGGCGATTTGGAACGTGCGGGGGTTAAAATTTCCATTCAACACATAGCCTATGATGCTCCTGGGGTTGAGATGTGCGGGCATGCAAAATTTCATGCCCGTAAGTACAACGGTGTAGATTCCTATCCCGGGCCAAAATTATTTGCCGATTTGGAATGCGCGGGGTTAAAATTTCGACTAAAAACCTAGCCTATGACGCTCCCGGGTCGAGACGTGCGGGTGTGCAAAATTTCATGCCCGTAAATGCAGATTCCTATGCCGGCATACACACAAGCATTCAGCTTTCTCCCCATTATGTAGATAGGGCCAAAATTGTTTGGCGATTTGGAACGTGCGGGGGTTAAAATTTCCATTCAACACATAGCCTATGATGCTCCTGGGGTTGAGATGTGCGGGCATGCAAAATTTCATGCCCGTAAGTACAACGGTGCAGATTCCTATCCCGGGCCAAAATTATTTGCCGATTTGGAATGCGCGGGGTTAAAATTTCGACTAAAAACCTAGCCTATGACGCTCCCAGGGTCGAGACGTGCGGGTGTGCAAAATTTCATGCCCGTAAATGCAGATTCCTATACCGGACATACACACAAGCATTCAGCTTTCTCCCCATTATGTAGATAGGGCCAAAATTGTTTGGCGATTTGGAACGTGCGGGGGTTAAAATTTCCATTCAACACATAGCCTATAATGCTCCTGGGGTTGAGATGTGCGGGCATGCAAAATTTCATGCCCGTAAGTACAACGGTGCAGATTCCTATCCCGAGCCAAAATTATTTGCCGATTTGGAATGCATACATACACACATACATACATTCAGCTATACCCACATACATACACACATACATACATTCAGCTTTATATATCTAATACATAAAGCTGAATGTATGTATGTGTGTATTTATGTGGGTATGTTTGTCCGGGATTGGAATCCGCACCGTCGCACTTACGGGCATGAAATTTTGCACGCCCGCACGTCTCGACCCCGAAAGAGTCCTAGGCTATGTTTTGAATCGAAATTTTAACCCCGCGCGTTCCAAATCGCCAAACAATTTTGGCCCTATCTACATAATGGGGAGAAAGCTGAATGCTTGTGTGTATGTCCGGCATAGGAATCTGCATTTACGGGCATGAAATTTTGCACACCCGCACGTCTCGACCCCGGGAGCGTCATAGGCTAGGTTTTGAGTAGAAATTTTAACCCCGCGCATTCCAAATCGGCAAATAATTTTGGCCCGGGATAGGAATCTGCACCGTTGTACTTACGGGCATGAAATTTTGCATGCCCGCACATCTCAACCCCAGGAGCATTATAGGCTATGTGTTGAATGGAAATTTTAACCCCCGCACGTTCCAAATCGCCAAACAATTTGGCCCTATCTACATAATGGGGAGAAAGCTGAATGCTTGTGTGTATGTCCGGCATAGGAATCTGCATTTACGGGCATGAAATTTTGCACACCCGCACGTCTCGACCCCGGGAGCGTCATAGGCTAGGTTTTTAGTCGAAATTTTAACCCCGCGCATTCCAAATCGGCAAATAATTTTAGCCCGGGATAGGAATCTGCACCGTTGTACTTACGGGCATGAAATTTTGCATGCCCGCACATCTCAACCCCAGGAGCATCATAGGCTATGTGTTGAATGGAAATTTTAACCCCCGCACGTTCCAAATCGCCAAACTATTTTGGCCCTATCTACATAATGGGGAGAAAGCTGAATACTTGTATATAGATATAATCATTACAATTTGTTATAACTAACCGTAGTTAGGTACTATGCCCGGGCAGCGCCGGGCTCTTCAGCTAGTTAGATATAAAGCTGAATGTATGTATGTGTGTATGTATGTGGGTATGTTTGTCCGGGATTGGAATCCGCACCGTCGCACTTACGGGCATGAAATTTTGCACGCCCGCACGTCTCGACCCGAAAGAGTCCTAGGCTATGTTTTGAATCGAAATTTTAACCCCGCGCGTTCCAAATCGCCAAACAATTTTGGCCCTATCTACATAATGGGGAGAAAGCTGAATGCTTGTACATAATAAGTGAGTACACTGTATATTAAGGGACTGTGCTATACATAATAAGCAATAATAATGTCTCCTTCTACCTCCCCGTTCCTAAGTCTATTATAAGGCCCACTTGCTCCCATCCCAATCCCGCACACCTCTCATTGACCTCCTCCCCTGCATTCCATTACTGTCCTCTCCCCTACCCCATCATTGCCCTCTTCACCACCTCATCATTGCTTTCTCTCCCACCACCCGCCATCATTGCACATTTTACCACCTCTAACATTGCCTTCTCCCCACCACCCCATGATTGTCCTTTCCACTACCACCATCATTGCCTTTTCCCCACCACTCCCATCATTGCCCTTTCAACCACCACCATCATTGCATTCTCCCCACCACCCAATCATTGTCCTTTCTACCACCTCCATCATTGCTTTTCCCCCACAACCCCATCATTGCCCTCTCCACCACCTCCATCATTGATTTCTACCCCACTACCTCCATCATTGCCTTCTCCTCCACCAACTCCATAACTGCCTCCTTCCCCACCAATCCCATCATTGTGCTTTCCACTACCACCATCATTGCCTTCTCCCCCACCACCCCAAAATTGCTATTTCCAACTCCATCATTGCCCTTTCCACCACCTCCATCATTGCCTTCTCCCCCACCACCCCATAATTTCCTCCTCCCCATCATCCCCATCATTGTCCTTTCCACCATTTCCTCCGCCTCCACCCTCATTAATGCCCTTTCCACCACCTCCATCATTTCCTCCTCCCCCCACCACCCCATCATTGTCCTTTCCACCACCTCCATCATTGCTTTTTTCCCACCACCCCATTATTGCCCTCTCCATCACCTCCATCATTTCCTTCTCCCCCACAACTACCATCATTGCCCTTTCCACCGCTTCCATCATTGCCTTCTCCTCCACCAACTCCATAATTGCCTCCTTCCCCACCAATCCCATCATTGTCCTTTCCACTACCACCATCATTGCCTTCTCTCCCACCACCCCATCATTGCTCATTCCACCACCTCCATCATTTCCTCCCCCCCACCATCCCCATCATTGTCCTTTCCACTGCCTCCATCATTTCCTCCCCTCCACCCAATATATTCCCATCCTTGCCCTTTCCACCACCTCCATCATTGCTTTCTCCCCAACACCTCCATCATTGCACTCTCCATCATCCCATCATTGCCTTCTCCCCATCACCCCCCATTGACCTCTCCTCCACCTACACACACACAGCACCATTCACCTCTCTGCACATTCCCCTGCAGCGCTACACATGCACACACACACACCACCACTCATCTCTACACACAGGCAGGAAGCAGGACAGATTGTTGCAGCTCCGCTGCTATTTTCTCTTGTAGGCAGTGGAGCTGCAGGGATCACTCCCTGCCCGCCGCATATGAGGGCAATCTGGCCAGGGGCCCCTCGGGGCTGGATAAACAGGCCAGATTGCCCTCATTATTAGCCACCCTGCAGGGGTCCCCCTCCACCTCCGGGCCCCAGTGCAGCCACACAGGCTGTACATTTGGTATGTCCGCTGCTGAGAGACACTGCAGGTGCTAAATACAACTCCCATCATTGTCTCCTGGTGAAGCTTCGACCAGAAGACAATGATGAGAGCTGCCCTCAGCAGCCGGCAGGCGCCTGGGAACAGCGCAAACTGTACTTCTTCTGCCCAGGCACCAGTACGTGTCATGCTGATGACACACGTATGTCATCCGTGCATCATCAGTGTGCAGCACGCATTTTTTACATGCTGTGAGAAAAAAAACGGACAAGTCTGCAAGTTTTCACACAGACACACAGTCCATGTGAAAAATCTGACATGTGCGCAACACCATCGAATACCATGGGTGTGCGTGTGTCCGCATTTGCGGTCCTTAAAATATGGATACAAAAAAATGGACATGTGACGGAGGCCTTAGAGTGTTCATTGAGAAGTAAACATGATCGGGCAGCAGGATCCCTCATATTAGTATAATTACATGCCACCTATTAGTATTTAACAATATAAGCTTCATTTTTTTTTTCAACATTTTAATGGTTAAGTTAAAAAAAATCCTTTGGAAAAATTAAAAAAAAAATTAAAAATTGTTCGTGTCTCCATTTTCTAATTTGACACATGCAGGTTGTGACTTATCCTGCGAATGTAGAAAACCAAAGAAATGAGCCGGACTATAAGCTTGTATACTTGCAAAGTGTAAGAGGATGTTGACACTGTGTCTATTTCACAGACAAAGCAAAAAAACTCAAGAAGAAAAATCAAAAATGAGCATATACCCTACAGAAAGTAAATAGTAAATATGAATAACATAGGGTACTAACAATATTTTGATTAAAAAAAAGCATAAAAGTCATCCCACCGTGATAAGGTGTACCGATCAGGGCGGTCCGATCTGGTCTCTAGTATTAAAACCTTACCTTGTGTCAAATGACTTCAGTGTGAATATATGCAGAGCAGGACAGGGTCCCAACAGACGCCCATCCCTGGGAAGCTATATTAGTGAAATGCTAAGCTCAGAAAGGGAGGGACAAGGCCACTGTTTGTACAAAGTACAAGAAATTACAGCAAGACTAAAGAAATGAGCCGGAGCATAACCTGGTATTTCATCTATATAGCTACCTATGGATGGGTATATGTGTTGTGCTCTGTTCTTGCTTTGCCCTTATTCACACTGAGGTAATTTGACCCAAGGTAAGGTTTTAAAACAAGAGACACAATAAGACTGTCTCAATGGGTATACCTTGTTGTGCGGGGATGATCTGGACCATCACGATGAGTACACCTTGTCATGCGGGATGCTCTGGACCAACCCGATGGGTACACCTTGTCATGCGGGAATGATCTGGACCAACCTGATGGGTACACCTTGTCGTGCGGGATACTCTGGACCATCCCAATAGGTACTCCTTGTAGTGGTGGGTTGTCTATGCTTTTTTGATCAAAATAGGGTTAACCATGTCCCCTATGTTGTTTACCTGTGCCATAACTACTTACTGTAGCGTATATGCCCTTTTTGTTTTTTTTTTCTTGTCTTTTTGGGATTTTATCCAGTGAATAGACAACTTGCCAATTTGGGAAATGCTCTTTAGCAAAATTAATTAACCTTTTTCAACCTTTTTTGTTTCTCCTCCCTTCTTATTACTCAGTGCCAAGTTTTTTCTAAAAATGATTATATCCAAAGACAAAATGACACATTTCACTTTTGTCCCCCTGCCATTTTTCCTTACATTTTGAGGATACCATATTTGCTTTAAAGCTGGAGTCACACACAACGTATAAAAAAAAAAAATTGGTCCGTTTTTCATGGACGAGAATTGCACAAATGTTTCCTGAACAGTGATCCGTCTGTCATCTGTTAGGAATGTGAGGATGTGATTTTCTCGCAGCTGAGCATCCGTTTGACAACCGTTTGACATTCGTCTTGCGAGATTTTGTCAGTGGCTTGCAAAACTGACATATAATGGTTTTTAGGCCTGAAAGTAATTTAAATCATCATCCAGACCCCTATTTATTGGCTCTAAAACAGGTTTGAGGCTCCCAACTTTGCAGTAGAGTCCTTGCTTGGTTTGTGTTAGTTCTGCTTTGTGACAAACATGACAGACAGACTGACATTTAACACCACTGAGCGTGTGCTTTTCAATTGGGTTTTATCCCGATGTTTTAGGGAGCCATACCCTGTGATTGTGGATCCGAGAGGGCGGAGACGAATGTGGGTCCATCCGCTTTTGAGGCGAAGGATAACTAAAGGCCATTTCCACCGTCTCTATTCATCTCTGCGTAGCCATCTGGACAAGTTTTTTCAATATTGTCGGATGAGCCTTGGTACATTTGATATTTTGCTGGAGATTGTGCGCCCTGGGATCACATTTCTGGACACCAGGATGCGCAAAGCTATTTCTGCAGAGGAGCGGCTTATCCTTACGTTATGGTATGTCTTAAAACTATATGTTTATGATGTTTGAAACAGCATAATTACTTTCCTGCCCTTGGACCTTACTTATTGTTTACATTTGTGAATATATTGTTGAAAACACATTTAGCCAGGTATATTATATGTTTGTGTATTAAAGAACCAAGCCATGGCATGTAATTTAATGTTGTGCATGCATGCTTTATAAGTTAGCCAGCGTAAGTTTGAGCAATGCTTTGCCTGTTGTTTGTAGTCTTCTAATTTTTTCTCTTTTGTTGGTTTTAGCTTCCTTTCCACTGGCCTTACATATGCTGCTCTGCATTTAGAATTTTTAATCAGAAAATTAACAATATCAGGCATTGTCCGGTCTACCTGCTTAGAAATCTGGTCCCAACTCCATCAAGAGGTCATGCCAGAGCCCAAAATGGCAGACTGGTTGCGTATATCCCGTGGATTTCAGGACACATGCCAGTTTCCACAATGTATTGGAGCCCTGGATGGGAAGCACATCCGTGTGCGTACGCCGTCGAACTCAGGGTCCCAATTCTATAATTATAAACATTATTTTTCTGTAGTGTTGGTGGCCCTGGTCGACAGTCACTACAGGTTTATAATTGTAGACATTGGGGCTTATGGAAGAACTGGAGACTCCAGAGTCTTCAATTCTTCCATTATGGGTCGGTGGCTGTGAAATAACCAGTTGGACCTACCACCACCACGTCAGCTTCCAGACTCCAATCTTGAATCGGTGCCTTATGTCCTTGTAGCAGATGAGACTTTTCAATTGACCCGTCATGTCATGAGGCCATATCCCCGTAGAAACCTTGACCACCGGCGCCGAATATTTAACTTGCGCCTATCACGAACACGACGACTGGAGGAGTGCGCCTTTGGGATTCTTTGTGCCAAATTACGGGTCCTCCAGTCAGCCATTCAGCTGAGTGAAGCTAACGTAAATGTGGTCATAAAAGCGTGTGTGGTCCTACATAACTTCACCCGAATTCTTGATTGCTCCTCACCTGATGGTGCTGAAGTTGTGTCTGGCAATGTCTGTAAAGGTACTGCCACACTTAGCGATCTCGTTAGCGATCTCGATAACGACGCAAGCTAACGAGATCGTTGGTGTGATCGCTTTTAGGTCGCTAGTAGCTGCCAAACAGGAGATCTCATAAACGACTCATCAGCGGTCAGCGATCTCTTTAACGACTTTGGCGGTCGTTAGGATCTGTCAGCATGTACTGAGCGCTTCTGATTCATAGGAATTTCCAGCATCGCTCCTGCTCTCTGCGTCCTGCTAGCCTGCTTTGCAACTTCTGCGATCCTCTCTGTGACGCAAAAGAGAACTTACAGATATTGCGATCCACTCCGTGACGCTAAAAAAAAAAAAAAAATGCGTCACAAGCGAGGTCGCTCGTCGTTCGCAAAAGGTGCCAAACACAGCGATATAGGCTCACCAGCGGGATGCCAACGATCAAAAAACGGTCCAGAACACTAGTGAACGATCAGCGACATCACAGCAGGGGCCACATCGTTGCTACATGCCACACACAACGAGGTCGCTAACGAGATCGCTAAATAGTGACGTTTTGGTGATCTCGTTAGCGATCTCGCTTAGTGTGGCATACCCTTAAGCCTAGGAGACATGTGATCCCTCCTCGTCGTCCCCTCTCTGGACTCAAATTACGTGATGTGTTCACAGCAACTTATTTTGTAACACCTCAGGGTGCTATTCCCTGGCAAGAGGATGCCTTATCTATGTAGTGTTGTTTTTTTTTTGCTATCATAAAATATTTAGTCTTGACCTTTTTGGTGTTTTTGTTTTGTTACTGCTATCCTGTTAGATTTAGCTAACAAATTGCATAACATGTCATAACATCAACAAGCACTCATTGCAAATTAAATTGTTTAATTCTTCTGGGGTTTTTTTGTCAAAAATCAAAAAAACATTTTACACATATGGCATAATGTTACAATCACATTTGTAATAAAAAATATAAAGCCAAATATAAATATTATGTCACAAAAATATAAGGCAATCACTGTATCACAAATGAAGACCTACAAGTGATGGTAGGTCGGGTGTGGGGAAGGCGGGGGTCCTGATTGGGTATTTTTGGCTAGGTTGCTGGGCAACCTCAGTGTTACACTGTGTGCTGGCAGATAGACCTGGATTCTGTTGCATCCTGGCAGGATCCAGTTGTGGGTTGGGGTAGGGGTAACTGTGAAATTGTTGGGGGTAGTCCTGAGTGTAGAGCTGCCCAAATTGACCATATCCCCCAATATGGCCATGTCGCCCATACTCATGTTGTGGCCAGCCTACAACATTGGGTATGTTCAAGTGGTCATATTTTGCATGTGCGCTCTGGCCCATATATTGGACCTGTTGAGGCACATTTGTGATTGGTGCTGGCTGTGGCGGAGGTGTTGGCATCTTTGGCAGAGGAGGAGGAGGTTGAGAGCCTGATTCACCCTGCACTTGATGGCTTTCCAGCATATGTATTTGATTGTCATTGGAAAGGTGCCACCGTTCCAAAAAATTAAATACTGTGCTGGGATTATTGGATGGTGTGCCGGCGTCAAGGACTATTTGTACAGCCCCTCTGGTACGCAGCCTGAACTCACGGGGAATTGCCCTGAGGTACCATGCCAGACTGTGTCCATATGCCTCCTCCCCATCATCATGAGCAACTGTGGACAAGTAGACCAAAACACCTCTGTCTACCTGCCTCCTTGTTCCAGAAGCTGCTCCTTCTCTCCTGCGCCGGCCTCGTCGTGGGATGGCAGGACCTTGGGGAGAGGCATCCAGAGGCATGGTGGGGCTTCTACTGATGCCCTGGTTCTCTGGATGTGCTGCCTGGCTTGCAGATTCCGGTGGTGGTAGTGGTGGTTGGGTGCATCTTGAAAGTTCTGAAGAAGGACCAGCCTCTTCAGCACCATCACCCACTGGATCAATTTTCACCGCGGAGTCGGAACCCGTCTCCCTCTCCATAAGGTTTGACTCCGTGCTATATTTTAAAAAAATAAATAAATAAATTACATTACTATTTGACACCAAAAGCAAAAAAAAAAACCCTTTTAAAGCCATACACTTACGTTCTCAGATCCATATCAAGAGCGAAGAAATTCAGGCGGTCGAAGTACAGGTATTTCCTCTTTGTGGTTGCAGCAGCTCTACTCCGGGCCCGCAGCTGTCTCTCCCTCCTATATGAGTCTCTACAGCTGCGCCAACGCCTTAGAATCATAGAATGGTAGAGTTGGAAGGGACCTCCTGGGTCATCTGGTCCAACCCCCTGCTCAAAGCAGGATTCACTAAATCATCCCAGACAGATGTCTGTCCAGCCTTTGTTTGAAGACTTCTATTGAAGGAGAACTCACCACCTCTCGTGGCAGCCTGTTCCACTCACTGATCACCCTGTCAAAAAGTTTTTTCTAATATCTAATCTGTGTCTCCTCCCATTCAGTTTCATCCCATTGCTTTTACAGTAGTCTTTCCTTGAGCAAATGAAAATAAAGATGATCCTTCTACAATGTAACAGCCCTGGAGATATTTGTATACAGCTATTAAGTCTCCTCTCAGTCTTCTCTTTTGCAAGCTAAACATTCCCAAATCCTGCAACCGTTCCTCATAGGACATGGTTTGCAGACCAGTCACCATTCTGGTTGCTCTTCTCTGGACTTGCTCCAGTTTGTTGATGTCTTTTTTAAAATGTGATACCCAAAACTGGACACAGTATTCCAGATGAGGTCTGACCAAAGCGGAGTAGAGGGCAATAATGACCTCACGTGATCTAGACTGTATGCTTCTGTTAATACATCCTAGAATTGTATTTGCCTTTTTTGCAGCTGCATCACACTGTTGGCTCATGTTCAGTCTGTGATCTATTAGTATACCCAAGTCTTTTTCACATGTGCTGTTGCTTAGCCCTATTCCTCCCATTCTGTATATGCTTTTTTCATTTTTATTGCCCAGATGTAGTACTTTGCATTTTTCCCTGTTAAAAACCATTCTGTTAGTTGCTGCCCACTGCTCCAGTTTATTTATATCTTTTTGAATCCTCTTTCTTTCTTAGTATTAGCTATCCCTCCTAGCTTTGTGTCATCAGCTAATTTAATCAGCTTACCCTCAATTCCTTCATCTAAATCATTGATAAAGATGTTGAACAATACAGGGCCCAGGACAGAGCCCTGTAGTACACCACTTGAGACATTCTTCCAACTGGATGTGTAGCCATTTACAACCAATCTTTGGGACGGATCACTAAGCCAGTTATGAATCCACCTAAGAGTTGCCTTGTCCATTCCATACTTAGGGCCCCGTCTCACATAGCGATGGACCAGCGATCCCGACAACGATATGAACTTGTCAGGATCGCTGGTGTGTCGCTACATGATCGCTGCTGAGCTGCCAAACAGGCAGCTCAGGCAGCGATCAGGACAGTGACACTGCGGGTAACGTCGCTTAGTAACTCGCAGTGTACGTTGGATACCAGACCGCTGATGCAGGGAGCTGGTAACCAAGGTACTCATCGTGTTTCCAGGCACTGCGCGGTGCCTGGAAACCCGATGTGTACCTTAATTACCAGCTTCCCTGCAGCAGCGCGCTGGTATACAACGTACACATCGGGTTTCCAGGCACAGCCCCGCGCCTGGAAACCAGATGTGTACCTTGGTTGCAGCGATGCGTGCTGGCCAGTGGGAGACCAGCGATCAAAAAAAAGTCCAAGCATTTCTGACACGACCAGCAATTCACAGCAGGGGCCTGATCGCTGGTACGTGTCAGACATAGCGAGATCGCTGCCGAGATCGCTGTTGCATCACAAAACTTGTGACTCAGCTGCGATCTCGCTAGCGATCTCGCTATGTGAGATGGGGCCCTTAGTCATTTTTTCAATAAAGATTGTGTGAGATACTTTGTCAAATGCTTTGCTGAAGTCAAGATATACTATATCTACAGCATTTCCCTGATCCACCTAGTCAGTAATTTTGTCATAGAAGGAAATTAAGTTAGTCTGACATGACTTATTAGTTAAAAACCCATGTTGACTCTGTTTAATCACTTTATTCTTATCTGGGGTGTAATTCATTTGGACCTGGAGACTTGAATTCATTTAGGTTAGTTAAGTGTTTCCTCACTATTTTTCTGTTTATAGATATCCTGGATTATTATTATTATTATATTATTATTATTATACATTTTTATAGCGCCATTTATTCCATGGCGCTTTACATGTGAAAAGGGGCAAATATAGACAAGTACAGTAAACGTGAGCAATACAAGGCACACACAAGTACAGAAGGAGAGAGGACCTTGCCCGCAAAGGCTCACAGTCTACAGTCAATTCTCTTAATAGGACAGTGATGATCAGTTGATGTTACATTTCCTTTCTGAGAGAAAACAGATGCAAAATAGGAATTTAAAAGTTTGGCCTTCTCAACATCCTGTCTTACCATTTCATCATTTTCATCCTGTAAAAATCCTGTAGCATCTTTGACTTTTCTTTTACTTTTGACATATTCCCAGAATCCTTTTTTTGTTGCTTTTGACGTCTCTTGCAAGCCTTAATTAATTGTCAGCTTCAGCTAATCTGATTTGTGCCCTGCAGGTTCTGCAGACAGCATTATATTCTTCTTTAGATATGCCTCCCTCTTTCCATTTGATAAACATTTCTTTCTTCCTTAATAGCATGTGTTTAAGTTCTGTGTTCATCCATCCTGGTTTCCTTAAATGCTTCCTATTCTTCCCTCTTTTCGAAATTAACGATTGTGCTTTGAGAATCTCATTTTTCAAGATTTCCCATCCTTCCTGGACATTTTTGTCCTTAAGGATATCCAGCCATTGGATCCCTCCAATTCTCTTTCGGAGTCCCTTGTTATTTGCCTTTCTGAAAGCTAACCTTGACGTCTGAGTCTTCACAGGTCTTCCTCTTCTAATTATCCAAAATTCTAAAATAGCATGGTCGCTACCTCCTAGGGTCCCAGCCCCTCTTACCTCCTCAACCATTTCCTCCCTGTTTAAAGGATTAGATCCAATGTAGCAGATCCCCTTGTTTTCTCCCCTACCTTTTGGAAGATAAAGTTGTAAGCAAGAGAGGATAAGAATTTCCTTGACCTGTTAGTTTTGCCTGAGAGAGATTCCCAACAAATGTCGGGATAGTTGAAATCCCCCATGACCACTATGTCATATTTTTTTGAGAACTTGGCCATTTGATGCATAAAGAATTCATCCATATCTTCAGCTTGCACAGGTGGCCTGTAGTAAATGCCTACAATGGTGTCCTTTCCATTGTTTGCTCAATGTATTCTTACCCAAACAGTTTCCACAGAACTCCCAGTTTCTGAAGCTTCAATCTCTGTGCAGATATACGCTTTTCTAGCATACCATGCGACACCTCCTCCTCGTTTATCAAGTCTGTTTCTTGCAAATAAGTTGTATCCTTCTAGCCTTATATTCCAATCATGTGTATCGTCCCACCAAGTTTCAGTGATTCCAATGACATCTTATTTATTTTCCTGCGTTAGTAGTTCCAATTATCCTTGTTTGTTGCCCATGCTTTGTGCATTCGTATAGAAACATTTTAGTTTGTGATTGGTTTCTTTCTTCAATATTTTTATCATTTAAATTTTTTTGTCTTTGTTCTTCCCTTTCACTTCTAATAGCAGAATTCTCAATAGTATTTGTCAGGTGTATGGCTTTTTCTGGCGTTTTGCTTCCCTTTCCACATTGTTCTAGTTTAAAGCTCTCCTGATGAGTGTAGCAAGGCGACTTCCAAATACATGTTTTCCAGTCTTCGTAAGGTGCACCCCATCTCTAGCAAGTAGTCCATCATATAGGTATTTCACTCCGTGATCCAGTAATCCAAATCCTTGCTGACGGCACCATTGACATAGCCAGTTGTTCAGCTGCAGTATCTTATTTCACCTCCTTGTGCCATGGCCATCCACTGGAAGGATGGAAGAGAAGACCACCTGCGCTCCCAGTTCTTTCACTTTCTTACCTAAGCTTTAAAAGTCACTGCAGATGGTTTCCAGGTCGTTTCTTGTGGTGTCATTTGTCCCCACATGTATTAGCAGGAATGGGTAGTTATCTGTAGGTCTGAAGAGTCCTGATATCCTGTCAGACACATCTTTAATTTTTGCACCTGGAAGACAGCACATTTCTCTTGAGGTTAAATCCGGTCTGCAGATAGCGGCCTCTGTTCCTCTCAACAGGGAATCCCCCATGACCAAAACTCTCCGTTTCTTCTTCACAACATTTTTCTTCCTCCATTCAGGAGGACTCTGAGGGCTTACAAGGTTGTTGTTTGTGGGCAAAGTCTTATCCTGATGTATTTCTTCATTGTTCTCCTGCGTAAGAGCCTGGTACTGGTTCCTGAGCAGTATGGTGCTGACTGCCTCACGATCCTCCTGCTTCTCTGGGTCACATGCTTCCATTCCTCTGTTTCTTCAGGGGCACTTCAAATTTCTTCTCTTTCTGTAACATGAAGAGATAATTCTGCTCTGTCTGTTCACCTTCCTTAATGGTTTTCAATGTAGATAACCTCTCTTCTAGATTTTGCAACTTTTCCTCCAACAGGGACACAAGCTTGCATTTCTGGCATGTGAAGTTTGGCTTTTCCACTGGTTAATCTGTAAATATGCAGCAAGAAATGCAGCTCACCAAATGGCTCATGGCCTCTTCCATGTTCTTATTGTTCAGGAGATATCAAAGCGGTAAAATATATGCCAAAATTTGCGCGCCATACGGTGCACGGTTTACCGATGTCCTCCTCTCAGCTGCAACGGCCAAAATCCAGTGTTTCTTGAGCTCGTGGAGATTCTTCACTTATCCCAGAAGGCACTGGGAATATGCAAATCCTCTCCTCGTGACTCTTCCCCTGGTTTACCGATGTCCTCCTTTCAGCTGCAACGGCCAAAATCCAGTGTTCCTTGAGCTCGCGGAGACTCTTTACTTATCCCAGAAGGCACTGGGAATATACAAATCCTCTCCTCGTGACTCTTCCCCTGGTTTACCGATGTCCTCCTTTCAGCTGCAACGGCCAAAATCCAGTGTTCTTTGAGCTTGCGGAGACTCTTCACTTATCCCAAAGGCACTGGGAATTTGCAAATCCTCTCCTCGTGACTCTTGCCCTGGTTTACCGATGTCCTCCATTCAGCTGCAACGGCCAAAATCCAGTGTTCCTTGAGCTCGCGGAGGCTCTTCACTTATCACAGAAGGCACTGGCAATATGCAAATCCTCTCCTCGTGACTCTTCCCCTGCTTTCCCCTTGTCACATCAGTCACTGCAATGTAACACAAAACATAAGTGTTCAAACCACAAATCTGTATATGTTGTGAAAATATACAAATATACTTTGCAATCAATATCAAAATTATATGTTTTCTTTTTGTTATGGCTCCAGACCAATAATACAAAAGTGTTAAAGTTTTCAGGGCACCAAAGGACCTTCATGAGAACTTACTTGAACGGTAAATGAGTACAAAGATGAGGTTTTGAGGTATGGGTAAGATCATCTATTATTATTTAAGGCCAAAGCATTTAGCTATATACTGGCTAAGATAGGGCCAAAACATCAAGGAGAAGAGCAACACATTTGTTGTGTGCAAAATTTGCTAATTACTGCAATATACCTCATAAAAAATTCATGTGGACAACATTCATGGACATAGAATTTATATTGTGTAAATATTCAGATATTCAGACATAACAATGTGGCGTATTACTTTTAAACTGTTTAGCTGTAAGGAGACCACATTTTTGTATTCCAATATAACATAGGAATATTGTAAATTTTAGCTTGGTGACACATTTTAAAATTAAAATTTAAACATTTTTGCATTATTGTACTTACTAATTTGCTCCTGGTCCTCCCGAGATCTATCTGCATAATCTGGGAACAGTTGGCAACAGATTCTTCTCCACGCTGCCCGGTCGGCATAGTGGGCATCTCTCTGATCCCATAGTTCTGGCCTCTCTTGGACCATAACTATGAGCATCTCGACGTTAATATGTGTCGACATGCTGGAGGAATCCGTGGAGGCGTTGTTCCTGTTTTTTTTTTTTAATTTTTGCCAGTGTAATTTGCATGCCAAAGCTTCCTGACAATGCCTGATGCAATTTCCTGTCACCTGGAGAAGTCTTGCGATTTTATCGCAAGTCGCACTTGTGGTCCATTTGGAATCCAATTTTTAATCGCACCCATAGACTTGCATTGGCGAATCCGATCCGATAATCGGAGACAAACGCAGCATGCTGCGATTTTTTCGGCCTGAGGAAAACGGCCGAGAAAATAATCGGCTCCTGGGAGCTGCCCCATAGATTAACATTGGTCCGAGTGCAATGCGATTTTTGTCGCCAGTGTGACTCCGGCCTAATGCTAGAAATGGAATGAGAATTGAGGAAGCATTCGCTGTAAATAATTCACATATCTTTGCCACTAAGTTCACACAGCAGCACATGTGATCTATATAATGCATTTTATGGTTCTTTGCCCAAATTATATTTTTACATTATGCAACATTCTGGGGACAATTTTATGTGTGACCTAAAATAAAAAAAATAAAAAAAAATAAAAAAAACGGCGTTTGTACACAAAAGTACAACTGACCCTAAGGACTTAAAACAACCTGCCTGCATTCCTCCAGACTCCTGATCTCTGTATTTTACAAGTATAATTACTGATTGTGAAATAAACTGTATGTTTTAGGAAATTTCAGTTTTGCAATTATAACTATTCATAAAATTTTTTTTTTTTTTTCAAGAAATTAGTCTATCCCCATTAAACAACCCGACCCCTTGCACACTCCTACAAATACTTAATTTCCCCTATGTTGGCTCTGCAAGGGAATTAAGCAGTTACCGCTATGTTTTCCGACTGATCACATCTGATCATGAATGTACTTGGATAAGGTGTTATCCGAGAATACTTGGGTGCTAACCGAGTGACTTTGGTGTGCTCGAAAAATTATGTTCAACTCCCTGTAGCTGCATGTCTCATGGCTGCTCACATGCAGAATGCATACTTGTGAAGCCGAGGAAAATTTTTGCGTTGCCCCTTTTGTAGGCAATCCTTGCTGTGAGAACTTGTGGTACTCCTAAAGTGAACCCGCAGGGCCGCGACAACGACCCCCCCAGTACGAGCAGACCAGGTGAACCACCCCCTATACAGTGAGTGTCGGGGCAGGCCCAAGGTAGACTATCGCCGCGACAGCTGGTACCCAGGGACAGACTAAAGGAGACACAAGCGGGTGGCGGGGAGGATCAACAACGAGGCCGCTATGGCTGAGACACTGGCACACAGGCAGTGAGAAAGCCTGAGACACTGGTGTACAGGCAGGGAAGCAAGGCTGAGACACTGGAACACAAGCAGGGAGGCAAGGCTGAGACACTGGAACACAGGCAGGGAAGCAAGGCTGAGACACTGGAACACAGGCAGAGAGGCACGGCTGAGACACTGGAGCAACCTGTGAAAGAACAAGGAAAGGTAATGATACTGACAAGAACAGTGGGCAAGGAGAGTGCGAGCAGACATGGGGCCAGAGTCACAAGTTACCACAAATGACAATCAGGCATTGCCTAAGACGCAAGGCTGCCTGATATGAAGAACGCCCCAAAGACTTACGGTTCATAGTCCTCCAGGGGCATAGAGCGGGCGAGGCGGCTGATTTCAGAAAGGAAGATGTGCGCATGCGCAGCTGAACCCAGCGCTCACGCGCACCCGACGAGAGACAGAAACCGGCTGCAAGACCAGAAGTGCTGATGTCAGGTGACGTGCATCAGCACAGGGAGCGCACCGGGATGCCGCGGACCCATGAATATGACGGGGCTCAGGAGGCAGAAGAACAGGCGGCGTGACAGTACCCCCCCTTTACACCCCTCCTCCTAATGCTGAAAAGAAACTTGGCCAAGATTCGAGGAGCCTGGATATTCTCCTGAGGCTTCCAAGATTTCTCCTTGGGGCCAAAGCCTTTCCAATCAATTAGAAAAAAGGTCTTCCCTCTTACCTTTTTCATGGCAAGAATGTCTTTAACTTCAGAGACATCCTTAGTGGAAACAGACCAAGGTGAATGCCTGGTAGAGGCATGAAACTGGTTGAGGACAACTGGCTTCAGGAGAAAAATGTGGAAAGAATTGGGGATGCGAAGTGAGGCGGGTAATCTCAACTTGTATGCAACATCATTAATGCGAGCCAAAACCTCAAAAGGTCCGATATAACAGGGACCCAGTTTATTTGAGGGATCTTAAGGAGAACAAACTTGGACGATAACCTGACCTTATCACCAGGATGGTATAATGGAGGATCCAAACACCTTTTGTCGGCATGTTTTTTCATTCTGTCACGTGCACGCTCAAGTTCGGTCCTGGTCTCCTGCCAGACACCGGAGAACTCCTCGGACAGAAGATCAGCCGCCATCACCCCCTGAAACAGGAGAAACCGGCAAAAGCACGCCAGGATGTTGCCGGCAGACAATAAACAAAGGCGATTTGGAAGTAGACTCGCTGGTGTGATTGTTGTAAGCAAATTCTGCCCAAGGAAGTAAGCTGGACAAATCATTCTGATGTGCGTTGGAGAGGTGGCGTAGATACGTCACCAAGATCTGATTCATACGTTCCACCTGATCGTTGATTTGGGGATGGTAGGCCGAGGAGAAGTCCAGAGTGACATTCATGAGCTTACAAAGGGCTCTCCAGAACCGGGAAGGGAACTGGACTCCTCTGTCCGAAACTATATTTTGAGGAAAGCCATGAATCCGGAAGATATGTGTGATGAAGACTTTTGCCAACTTGGGTGCAGAGGGCAAACCAGGCAGAGGGATGAAATGAGCCATCTTGGAGAATCGATCTACGACCACCAGGACCACGGTGCAACCAGAAAACTGAGGTAGATCGGTAATAAAGTCCATAGCAATGTGTGCCAAGAAGTTGAGGGAACCGGAAGCGGGTGCAGGAGTTCTTGGCACAAAACAGGCAGGAGGCTACAAAACTTTGGACATCTTGGAGCAGGGTTGGCCACCAACAGTAGCGAGACACAAGAATGAAGGTTTTCTATATACCGAAATGGCCTGCAAGTTTGGAGGCATGTCCCCAGTGTAAGACTCGCCTCCCATTGTTCACTGGAACGAACTTCTTCCCTGGAGGTAAGGAGGTTAGACTGGCCGGAGCTGCCGTGATGACCTTGGATGGGTCCATGATGTGCGTGGGCTCCTCTTCAGTATCGACAGACAGAAAGGAACTGCATAATGCGTCAGCCTTGAGATTCTTATTGCAGGGACGGAAATGGAGTTCAAAACGGGCGAAAAACAGGGACCACCTGGCTTGCCGGGGATTAAGTCTTTGTGCCGTCTGGATGTATGCTAGGTTCTTGTGATCAGTGTAGATCCTAAAAGGATGCACGGCACCCTCCAGTAAATATCGCCACTCCTCTAGCGCCAGCTTGATGACTAACAGCTCCCTGTCACCAATGGAGTAATTCAGTTCCAAGGTGGAGAACGACTTGGAGAAGAAGCCGCAAGAAACCACGTGTCCGGAGGAAGATCTTTGGGGCAGAACTGCACCAGCCCCAAAGGTAGAAGCATCTACCTCAAGAATGAAGGGTTTGCTAGCCTCAGGACGATAAAGCACAGGAGGCAAAGCAAAGGCTTGTTTCAAGGACAAGAAGGCTTCCTCGACTTGGGATGACCAAACATAAGGGTTGGCTCCCTTGAGGATCAGAAATTATATTGTACGGGTCATGGAGGAGAAGTGTGGGATAAACTGCTGGTAGTAATTTGTGAATCCAAGGAAATGCTGGATCGCCTTAACACCATGAGGACGCGGCCAATTGAGCATGGCGGACACCTTTCCTGGGTCCATGCATAAGCCAGAGTCAGAAATGATATAACCAAGGAACCGAAGAGACGATTGGTCTAAGGCGCATTTCTCCAGCTTGGCATAAAGATGATTCTCCCTTAGATGCAGCAAAACTTGAAGGACGTCCTTTCTGATGGGCAGACAGATCCAGAGAATACACAAGAATATCGACAAAATACACCAACATGCAGGAGTACAGAAGATCCCAGAAAACATCGTTAACAAACTCCTGGAATACTGCGGGAGCGTTGCACAAGCTGAAGGGCATGACCAAGTACTCAAAGTGTCCATCACGGGTGTTAAAAGCGGTCTTCCCCTCATCTCCGGGGCGGATATGGACTAGATTGTAGGCCCCACGAAGATCCAGCTTTGTGTAGATTCGTGCCCCCCGTAGCCGATTAAGAGGTTCCGGAATAAGAATAAGGGGGTACTTGTTCTTAATGGTGATGTCGTTGAGACCCTGATAGTCAATGCAGGGACGGAGGGACCCATCCTTCTTTTTAACAAAGAAAAATCATGCGCCAGCGGGTGAGGAAGACTTCTGGATAAAGCCTCTGGCCAGATTCTCGTGGACATACTCGGTCATGGCTTGAGTCTCAGCAGGGGACAATGGGTAAATTCGGCCCCTGTGTGGAGTAGAACCTGGCACGAGGTCGATCGGGCAATCATACGGACGATGCGGTGGCAGACTCTCTGCCTCTCTCGTTGAAAACATCCGAAAAGGCCCAGTACGCTGAAGGCAAGTCTGCAGGCACCGAGGCTGGCCGAAAAGAACTCACTGGCAGGACGTGAAGCAAACACCTTTTCTGGCAGGACTGTCCCCAACACAAAATGTCACCAGATCGTCAATCAAGAATGGGTTCATGAATTCTTAACCACGGAAGCCCCAGGAGGACTGTATGAGACAATGAGGGCAGAACGTAGAAAGCTATCTTCTCCAGATGCAAGGCTCCAATTTGTAACTTCACCTCTTTGGTGACCTGACTAACGGTCTCCCTCAAGGGCCTGCCATCAACCGAAGCTATCTGCCGAGGAGTCTCCAAGGACCTGAAAGGAATCCGAAATTTTCTGACCGCCTCGAGCTGAATGAAGTTGCCCGCCGCGCCAGAGTCAATATGAGCCACCTCAGAAAAATGACTAGAACCCAAATTCAAAAGAACAGAGAGGGTCAAGGGTAGAGAGGAATTGCAGACACCTAGGGAGACCTCTCTTACCTGTCCTAGGCAGAGGCATGTCCCGGCCTCTCGGGACAAGAACATAATAGATGAGAAGCACTGCGCAGTAAATACAGAGTCCCTGTGCGAGTCTCTCCTTATGGCACTGTCCTATCGGCTTGAGACGGTCCACCTGCATAGGCTCAGGCACAGAGACTGCAGAAGCTGACATGGACAGTGAATGGGAGGGACTGCGTGTAGCCGAGGATAGACGGGAAAGTCTTCTAACTCTGGCTGACCCTCTGGAGCGCTCCTGGAAGCGAATATCAACACAAGTCTCCAAGGAGATTAGATCCTCCAAAGAAGTTGGTGTGTCCCGTCCCGCTAGCTAGTCCTTAATTCGAGCGAACAGGCTTCGCCAAAAAGCTCCTACCAAGGCCATATTGTTACAACCCAGCTCGGAGGACAAGGTGCGGAACCGGATGGCATATTGCCCTACAGAGAGAGTACCATGGTGGAGGTTAAAAAGTGACTCGGTAGTGGATGCTAAACGGCCAGGCTCATCGAAAACCCTGCGAAAGGTATCTAAAAAAGTTTGGATACTCGAGACAATAGGGTCGTCACATTCCCACACGGGGTTCACCCAAGCTAAAGCCTCCCACTCGAGATGAGACACAATAAAAGCCACTTTGGCTCGATCCATTGGATATTGCTGAGGCAGAAGCTCAAATAAAGACGACATTGATTTAAGAACCCTCTACACAATTTGGGATCTCCGCTATGCCTTGGTGGCTTTCCCAAATGTGGCGGAGGGTGAGAAGCAGGGTCACGAGGCGGAACAGAGGCAGTGGCGGATGACTGGAGGGAGAGTAGCCTGTCATCCACCGACGCCATGTATCTAAGAATGTGGGCCTGGGTGTCGCGCTGCTGAGCGAGCTCTTGCTGGAGACCGGCCAACAGCGAGGCGTTCCCTGGGTCAGAGGTCTGCAGGGTGGACAGCCAGGTGTCCATAGATTTCATGAAGGACAATATACGGGTCTGGTTCTCCCATAAAAAGAGCAACTGTCGTGGCCGAGGCACCAGCGGGGTCTATGGCCTGATTGTACTGTGAGAACTTGTGGCACTCCTAAAGTGAACCCACAGGGCCGTGAAAATGCCCCCCCCCCAGGGTGAGCTGACCAGGTGAACCACCCCCTATACAGGGAGCGTCAGGGGCAGGCCCAAGGGAGACTATCGCTGAGACAGCTGGTACCCAGGGATGGACTAAAGGAGACAAGCGGGTGGCGGAGAAGACTGCTACGGCTGAGACACTGGCACACAGGCAGAGAGCAAGGCTGAGACACTGCAACACAGGCAGAGAGGCACGGCTGAGACCCTGGAGCAACCTGTGAAAGAACAAGGAAAGGTAATGATACTGACAAGAACAGTGGGCAAGGAGAGTGCTAGCAGACGTTGGGCCAGAGTCACAAGTTACTACAAATGACAATCAGGCGCCGCCTAAGACTCGAGGCTGCCTGATATGAAGAATGCCCCGAGGACTTCCGGTTCATAGTCCTCCGGGGCATAGAGCGGGCGAGGCGGCTAAATTCAGGAAGAAGATGTGCGCGTACGCCGCTGAACCCAGCGGCGTGACACTTGCTCTGTTTTTGCACCCCAAGGGCATATGCACACAACGTCTATGTACGTCTACAACGTCTAGATATGTATAACCTCAATCTTCTTGACTTGTGTTTTTTGATCTTCATCTGGATTTCCATAAAAACCTGGTGTTCATATTTACTATTTTTATTTATCCTGTGGAATCATTATTTTATTTGGAGGGGTCTGTTTGTTAGCAATTTTTATTGTACTGATATGCATTGATTAACATCTTAAGTATGTACCTATTATAGATTAGTACTGGAGTAGTGATCTCCTTAGTATATCCTTCATTGTACTGCTCTTATTTTTTCACCCCTACTTTTTTGATATTGTGCTCAGAGTCCTCTATAACGGCATTTTGCTTTTTTTATTCTTTTTCAATCTTAATAAAAATATTTGTTTTTTTGGATATTTTGTGGGATCTCTTCCTTGTCCTGTATGCATGATATATGGGATTGGTTGTTGCATTATCTTTGAAGTGCCCTTGTAACATTGGACATGTGTTGATTTAACTTTTCCAAGAAGTCCATTTCTGTTTTGGAAGTTCCCGGAAACCTGTAAAGTAGGATATAACAAGAGACAAAGCATTGCAAATTAAAACAACATCTACATGGCACCCACATGTGTATTTGCAACTGTACATGATTATTTGTAAGGAAAAAGACCGTTGGCTTTTATTAGAAGCAGCTAACCTCGGTGACGTCCCAATACACTTCTTGAGCACATAACTTAACAGTGCAGGTGGATGATAACGCTTGTAGAAAGACTGGTTTCCAGCAGAACCTGGAAGATTTAGCAACTTCTCCATGAAGTCAGTTTCTTTTCTAGAAGTTCCTGGAAAGTTGACAAGTAGGAAGTAACAAGAATGAAATAAAACATTGCATAAAGTAAAACTACCTCTACATGTTAGCACCCGTGGGTATATTTGCACCTGTGATTGACTATATACAGTGGGTACGAAAAGTATTCAGACCCCTTTAAATTTTTCACTCTTTATTGCAGCCATTTGGTAAATTCAAAAAAGTTAATTTTTTTTCTCATTAATGTGCACTCTGGACCCCATCATGACTGAAAAAAACAAATGTACAAATTTTTGCAAATTTATTAACAAAGAAAAACTGAAATATCACATGGTCATAAGTATTCAGACCCTTTGCTCAGTATTGAGTAGAAGCACCCTTTTGAGCTAGTACAGCCATGAGCCTTCTTGGGAATGATGCAACACGTTTTTCACACCTGGATTTGGGGATCCTCTGCCATTCTTCCTTGCAGATCCTCTCCAGTTCCATCAGGTTGGATGATAAACGTTGGTGGACTGGACAGCCATTTTCAGGTCTCTTAGGAGATTTTCAATTGGGATTAGGTCAGGGCTCTGGCTGGGCCAGTCAAGAATGGTCACAAATTGTTCTGAAGCCACTTCTTTGTTATGTTAGCTGTGTGCTTAGGGTTATTGTCTTGTAAGATGAACCTTTGGCCATGTCTGAGGTCCAGAGCACTCTGGAAGAGGTTTTCATCCAGGATATCTCTGTACTTGGCCGCATTCATGTTTCCTTCAATTGCAACCAGTCGTCCTGTCCCTGCAGCTAAAAAACACCATCATAGCATGATGCTGCCACCACCACCTTCATATAGTCTGATGTGTTCATAATGACTATTGCACCTCCCTTGTCAGCAGGTCACCATGGATGTGGAATCTTTGTACTATAATATCCTACACCAGGATGAATTACATGCCTGCAAAGTCTTCATGGAAAACACCGGGAATGATGCTGATTCTGTGGTGAAACTCACAAGATTCATCCTCACCCACAATTACTTTAAATTTGACAAAAAGATCTATCTACAGGAGACTGGCACAGCGATAGGAAGTAGAATGGCTCTACAGTATGCAAATCTTTTCATGGCCAAGCTTGAAAACGACTTTTTGTCTTCGTATCCCATCAGGCTTCGGGCCTACTACTGCTACATTGATGACATTTTAATCATCTGGACGGAGTCTGAGCCACAGCTAAAGACGTTCCACGAACAGTTCAACCAATTTCATCCCACCATCAACTTAACACTCAGCACTGAAATTAACTTTTTGGACACCATCATTAACCTAAAGAACAATGAAATAGAGGACATCCCTGTATCAGAAGCCAATCGACTGTCCAACATACCTTAAATGGGACAGTTTGCATCCAAAACACATAAAAAACTCTATTATCTACAGCCAAGCCATCAGATACAACCGTATATGTTCCAACCCATGGACAGAGATGAACACCTTGGTCGCCTCAGAAAGACCTTTTTAAATCAGGGCTACCATCCAAGAACAATTGAAAACCAAATTACAAGAGCCACCAGAATATCAAGGGATCACCTGCTACATTACACAGCTAAAGAAGAAAATAACCGGGTGCCTCTAGTAGTCACCTACAATCCAAAATCTGGAGGTGCTAAGAGGAGCTGTTATGTTTAGGTAGCTGAGGAGAAAAAGCAAAAACGGCAATACACCAGAGAGGCTGGAACTTATTGGATTGCAGTAACCTGAACTAACCACACAACTAGAGTTAGCCGTGGAGCGTTCCTAAGTTGATCCTAGACGCCTCGTCACAGCTTGAGAGATAACTACACCTAAAGGCAGAAAGATGAAAGCTATCTGCCCCGGAGCAGATCCCCAAAGAAAATAGGAAGCCCCCAAACATGTAATGGCTTTTAGACAAGAAGAAAGCACGGACACAGACAGAAAATAGAATGAGCAAACGCTGGGCCCAATCTGTCTAGACAGAAAAGTACAGGAAAGAATTCTGACTGCAATCCAACAAAAAACCCTAAAAAATACCAACTCTTCTGATTGCAAAAACACCTGAGATCACACGATCTCCACCACCTAAATCAGATCTCTGGTGTAACAAAACTAAGCCACAGCCACTGAAAAAACAGGAAAAAGCAAATGAACAAATAACAGTGGCTACAGATAAACTGAGAGGAGCACAGGCCCCAGGAGGGGACCCGGCTGACCTCCACAAAAGTGCAGAAAATTATGCAAAAAGCAAGCACAAAAAGAAAAGCAGAAAATATCTTATCTGAAAGCAGCAGGTGCATGCAAGACTCCAGCAAACTTCCAAATGAACCAGGAACCACAATTGAGACAAGAACAATTGATCACCGGCGACCATCATGGGAGGGAACCTCCCTTCTATCAGTCCAGTCAGTGATCCCAGATTGCCATTCCTCGCTGGAAGGTTCAGTACTGTCTGTAACCACCAGAGGGAGCCTCTGCTCAGAAACCATCTCTAGCACATTCATAACAAGGAGCTGCACGGAAATTACAACCTTTACTTCAAAAAGATGCCCGATTACAATCCATATTTCCAGACCCCCCACTACTGTGTTTTAGGCAGCCCCCAAATCTAAGAAGCATCATTGTCAGAAGCTCCCTGTCCTCCCAACAGCTGCAGGAACCTTTCCTTGCAACCAGAAAAAATGTAAAACCTGTCCATTTATAATGACCATGGACAAGATAAAGATCCCCAACTCACATCAGAACTACAAGATCCCAGGTACTTTCAGCTGCATCACAACTAATGTGGTGTACCTAATTATATGTACTAAATGTCCAACTGGGGTCTGTATGTGGGAGAGACAGGGCAAAAACTGAGAACAAGGATGAATTCTCATCACCACACAATAAGAGAAAAGAGAATGGATCTACCTGTGGCCAAACATTTTTGTATCCCCGGTCATAGTATGATGGACATGAAATTACTTGTATTGAAAGGTAATTTCACATCTCAGTGACACAGGAGAGTTTGTGAATACAAACTGATGACGACCTTTGACACTCTCAATGCTGGAATGAACATATCGCATGGATTTATGGCCTTTTACATCAATTAAGGAATTTGCTCCTAAAGGTACTGCCACACTAAACAATCCCGCTAGCGATCACGATAACGACGCATACTAATGCGATCGCTAGCGGGATTGTTTCTATATCGCTAAGTGCGGCCACAATTTAGCGATATAGTTAACGACGCTATCGCCGTTAGCGATCTTCTTAACGACTTTAGCGGTACAAAAGTACCGCTAAATCGCTAAGAAAAGGTGCCACACTAGCGATATATACTTACCCAGCGGGAGCGCCGATGAGAAAATAGGGTCCGGAACGATTCCAGCGACGAGCGAGATCACAGCAGGAAGCTCGTCGCTGGCAGCTGCCGCACTGAAACAACATCGCTAACGGATCGCTAAATAGTGACGTTTTTTAGCGATCCCGTTAGCGATATTGTTCAGTGTGGCATACCCTTAAGAGCCCGGTGGAGCATCACAAACATTACCAGACCCCAATCAGAGGGCAATAAAACTTTCACACTTCTTATCTACGAACTGGTCCAATATTTATTGCCACAACTGTTGATCCCCCTCTCATATTGACAGGTCTGCTTTACGTCACTTGTCTTATCTATTGCATTATTTCTGTGCTGTGTTGTGCATAAATATGTGATTCTTCAGATGTTGTATTAGTCTTTGCCTGATGAAGAGACCTGCGTAGTCTCGAAAGCTTGCAGTTTGTTACCATCTTTTCAGTTAGCCATTAAAAGGTATCAACCACTGAGGACTCTCAATTCTAAATATTTTGTAACCTTGATCAGATGTTTGGTAATTAGAGACATAGAGTCAAATGCTAATGGTATAACATCTTAATTTTTATTAGATATAGTATAAAAAATTCCTTTAGAAAAAGGTTCTGATAAGTAACATCAAATAGTGCATGAAAAAACCACTGGTAGTTCAGTGGGGGTGAGCAGATCAATACAAATGGATATAAATGGTCATAGAGTAACCTAACGAACCAAAAATAGTAGCAAAAGTGTCCTGATTCCACATGCAAGTATGAGGTAAGCAAAATGGAAGCTTAGAAAAAAATATAATTAATTAGTATAGCTAATGGAGGCAGTAGGACTGATACTGTGTAGGTATTAGAAACAAATGGAAGCGCATACAGGGAATGTGAATGCTGGAAATTAACTGGCTGAAAGACACTTCTCAGAGTTGAGAGTAAGATAACACATGCATCACATAACCTGATTGCGCTAAAAGCCATAGGTCCAAACCATAGCCAAGATTCAAGTCAGCCCCAGTCGCAGTAAATTATACATAAGTGAAAAAGCAACCACTTCAGTAATTACCTGTCATAACCTTGCAGAGGTGGGCACAGGACACCGGATCCCCGACGTACGTTTCGGTACACCTTCTTCTTACCCCTGAAGAAGGTGTACCGAAACGTACGTCGCGGATCCGGTGTCCTGTGCCCACCTCTGCAAGGTTATGACAGGTAATTACTGAAGTGGTTGCTTTTTCACTTATGTATAATTTACTGCGACTGGGGCTGAAATTGAATCTTGGCTATGGTTTGGACCTATGGCTTTTAGCTCATCAGGTTATGTGATGCATATTTATCTTACTCTCAACTCTGAGAAGTGTCTTTCAGCCAGTTAATTTCCGGCATTCACATTCCCTGTATGCGCTTCCATTTGTTTCTAATACCTACACAGTATCAGTCCCTACTGCCTCCATTAGCTATACTAATTAATTATAATTTTTTCTAAGCTTCCATTTTGCTTACCTCATTCTTGCATGTGGAATCAGGACACTTTTGCTACTATTTTTGGTTCTTTAGGTTACTCTATGACCCATTTATATCCATTTGTATTGTATCTGCTCACCCCCACTGAACTACCAGTGGTTTTTTTCATGCACTGTTTGATGTTACTTATCAGAACCTTTTTCTAAAGGAATTTTTTATACTATATCTAATAAAAATTATGATGTTTTACCATTAGCATTTGACTCTATGTCTCTAATTACCAAATCTGTTATAATGAGTCGCAGCTGTTTTACAATTTAAAAAGGTGGACTCTTACCACCATTAATTTAAATATACTATGAATTGGAGGTATTTTTTTGTTACTTGATCAGATGTTTGCCTAGCCACAATTCTGTCTCTGAGCTCCTTGGCCAGTTCTTTTGACCTCATGATTCTCATTTGGTCTGACATGCACTGTGAGCTGCGAGGTCGTATATAGACAGTTGTGTGCCTTTAATAAACTGATAGAACTTGATGTGTAAACACAGTTTTTCATTTTTAATAAATTTGCAAAAATTTCAACATTTCTGCTTTTTTCCGTCAAGATGGAGTGTAGAGTTTACATTAATGAGAAAAAAATGAACTTTTTGAATTTACCCAAAAGGCTGCAATGAAGCAGAGTGAAAAATTTAAAGGGATCTGAATACTTTCCATACCCACTGTATATGAGGATTTTATATAACTGCGTTCCTAATTTTTTCTTTATTAATAGTTTACTTGCACTCTATTGGAGCGACACAAATCGTGAATGTGTGGGAAAATTTCTTTTCAATTTTTTCCCCAAAAATCCTGGGTTTTTTTTGAATTAAAGGATCGCTTAGGGTAAATTTTCCCCCAAAAACAAATTTTAAAAAGCATTTTTATTTTCCAAAATTTGAGGGGGGTTAATTGGGGGGACCGGGGTTTTAAATTTTTTTTTTAAAACCCCCCGGTTTTACTTTTTTTGAACGCTCCCAAAAAAAAGGGGGGGTTTTAAAAACGTTGCCATAGGGTTTGGTCAAAAATCGCCACCCCCCCCCCTTTGTTTTTTATCATTTTTTTCCCTTTTTTTTTCCCTCATGGTTTTAAGGGGGGGGCGGGGGGTTTTTTTCCCCCTTTTTTTTGGGGGAAAAATTTTTTAAAACCCTGGGGTCCGGGGTTTTTTTTTTTTTCATTTAAAATTTTTTTTGGGGTAGGTCAAAACTTACATCTTTGGCCTTTAAACGAATTTTAAATTTTCCCCCCCCTTTTTTCCCCACGAAGAAAAAAAAGGGTTTTTTCTTTCCCCTCCCCCCTTGGGGGGCCCGGGCCCCCCAAAGGGGGGATCTCTTTTTCAATGGGGGTTTTTTGGGCCAAATTTCCGTTTTTCGTTTTCTGGGAAAGGGGTTATTTCTAAAAAAAAAAGGGAGGAAAAAATAACCAAAAAGGGGGTTTTGGGAATTTTTTAAAAGGGGGTTTTGGGTTTTTTTCTTGAAAACCCCTTTTTTTTAAGGGAAAAATTTTTGGGGACCGGGATGGGGGGGAAAAAGGGGGGGCCCCTGGGTTTGGGGGGCCCTTCTCTTAATTTCAAAAAACCCGAGAAGGGGGGCGGGGGGTTTTTTCCCCAAAAAAACCCCCAAAATTTAAAAAAACCCAAAAAACCCCTTTTTCCAAAAAAAATACAAAAACATCTTTAAAAAAAAAGTGACCCCCTTTTGAAAAAAAAAAAATTTTTTTGGGAGTTTTAGGACCCCATTTCCCCCTGGGGGCCCCTTTTTTTGCTTAAAAAATTAAATGGGGGTTTTTTTTTTTTTTTTGAAAAAAAAAATTTGGATTTTAAAACTGCTTTTTTTTAAAAAACGGGAGAGGAAAAAACTTTTTTTTACCCTTTTTCATCCAAAAGGGGATATATGCCTTTTTTTGTCTTTTTCCCCTTTTTTTTTGGGGCCTTTTTTTTCTTTTTCCCCCCTTTTTTTTCTTAAAAAACCCCCCCTAAAAGAAGGGCAATGGGGGTCAAAGGGGGGGGCTTGGGCCCCTTTTTAAAACCCCTTTTTGGAGGGGGGAGGGGAAGGGGGGGGGGGAAATAGGGAAAAGGGGTTTTAAAGGCCCGAGGGGGATTCCCCGGTTTTTTGGGGTTTCTTTGTAAAGGGGGGTTTTTTCCCCCCTGGGGGGGGTTTGGGGGGGGGGCCCCCTTTTCTTTTATGGGGGGATTTTTCCATGGCGGGTGGGTTTCTGTTTTTGAAAATTTTGTGCTCCCGGAAGACAAACTCATTGGGGAGGGAAAAATTCAAATCTTCCTTTGGGGGTTTTAAAAAAAATGTTTTTTTTGTCCCCTTGGGTTTAAAAAAGGGGGGGTTTTGGGGAAAAAGTCCAACAAAAAGGGGGGAAAGGGGGAAAAAAGGGAAAAAAAAACCCTGGTTTTTTGGGTTTTTTTTTCTGTGTTGGTTGGGGGGGTTTTTTTATGGGGGGGGGGGGGGGCTTTTTTTAGCAAAACTAAGCCACACATAGGTCAGAGGGGGGCAACCCGAAAATTTGAAAGAAACATGGCCCGAAAAGGGTTTGGGGAAAAAGGTTTGGGGCAAAAAAATTTTCCCCCAAAAAAACAAAGGTCCAAAAAATTTTGGGGGGGCCAGGGGAAAAAAGGGGGTTTTTTTCCCCCCTTGTACCAAAAAAAACGGGGGGGAAATTTATTGTTTTGGGGAAAAAAAAAATTTTAAAAATTTTCCCAAAGTAATTCCCGGGGAATTTTAAAAAGGGTTTTAAAAATTTCCCCCTTTTTGAAGAAAATTTCAGTTTTGGGGGGGGGGGGAAAGGGATTCCGAAAAACTTTAAATTTTTTTTCCCTGTTACATTGGGAACCATTTTTTTGGGTTTTTTTAAAATTCTAAAAAAAAATTCATTTTTTGTCTTTAAAAGTACACCCCCTGCCAAAACCCCTTTTTTACAAAATTTTTTTAAAAAAAAAAATGTAGAAAAATTTTTTTTGGGGGAAAATTTTTTTAATTTTTAAAAAAAAAAAAAAACTGGGGAAAATTTAAAAACCCTTTGGGGTTTCCTTTCCCGTAAAAAAATTTTCCCCGGGGGGGGGGCCCCTTTTGGGGGAGGGGGGGCCCCTCCCTTTTTTAAGTCAACTTTTGGTTTCCCTTTTTTCCCCTTTGGGTTTTAAAACCTTCCCCTTTTTGGTTTTGGGTTTACTCCTTTCCCTTAGGGGGTCCCCCGCTTTTGTTTTAAAAATTTAAAAAATGATTTTGGGGGCATGATTTTTTAAAAAATTCCCCAAAAAAAACCCGGGGGCCCAAAAATTTAAAAACCTCACAACCTCACAGGCATTTTCAAAAAACCCCCCAAAGAGAAAACCTTTTGGGGGGAATTTGGGGTTTGGGGGGAAGGAGCTCAGAGGGGGCCAAAAAAATTTTTGGGAAAAGGGCCCCCACATTGGCCCCAAAGGGGTTTTTAAAAAAAAATTTTTTGCAGAAAAATTTTGGGGGGTTTTCCCCCGGGCCCCCAGTGGGGCCCCCTAAAAATTTTTTCCCCTTTAAAAGGGGGAAAGGGGGGGTTTTGGGGGGGGGCCTTTTTGGGGGAAAAGGGGGTTTCCCCAAAAATTGGGGGCCCAAAAACCCAAAAAAAATTGAGCAATCAAAGGGAAGGGGGAAAAACCCCAGTGGGGCAGAGGTTAAAAAAAAAAAACCCCCCCAACTTTTCCCCCGGGGCGTCCCGGGCAGGGGCCCGGAAAAAAAGCCCCCCCCCGGGGGGGGGTTCTCTCAGTTTGTTTGGGCCCCTTTTTAGAAATCCCTTTTTCCCTTTCCCCCGGGAAACCCTTTTTTTTTTCCCGTCCTTCTGTCTGTTTTAGGGAGCTTTTTCCCCCGGGGCCCCCGGGAAGGGGCCCCCCCGGACGGTTTTTTTCTCTTTTTCCCCCAAAAATTTCCCCCCCAAAAAGGGAAAACCGCCTTGGCCCAAACTTTCCCCCTTCTTTTTCCCCCTTTTGGAAGGGGCCCACTCTTTTCTTTTTTCCCTTTTTCTTTTTTCCCCGCTCAACCCAAACCCCGCCCCAACCCCCCCCATTGGGGCCCCCCTTTCCTAGCCTTAAGGGGAATTTCTAGGGGGAACTTGGGAAGGGTGTGGCCCTGTTTATGGATGCAGTGTTTTTTTGGGGCAGGGGCCCTAAAATTTTGGTTTTCCTTTTTTCCTGTTTTGGGCCCCCCCCAATTTTTAAAAAAAAAAGACAATTTGGAAAAAAAGGGGGAAACCCCGTTCAGAGATGGGGGGGCTTTCCCCGGGATTTGGGGGAGCGGGGGGGCTTTCAAAGGTTTTTTGTTCCTACGGGGAAAAGGGTTTTTTTTAAAGGGGTTGGGGGGAAGTTTAGGTTGCAAAAGAAGGCTTTTGAGGGGGGAAAAATTTTAGCTGTCTTTCCCAAAAATCTTGAAAGGGGGGTATCCCCCCAAAGTCCCAAAGGTTTATTTTTTAATCTCCCCTTGGGAAAATGGAAAAAAAACAGGGGGGAAGGCAAAAGGCAAAAGAAAAAAAGGGGGAAAGGAGGGAATAAAGATTTAAAATTTTAGGAAAAAAAATTTTTGAAAGGCCGGGGTTTATCAAAAGGGGGAAAAAGGCTGGGCCCGGGGAGGGGGGTTTAGGGGTTTTCCTTCAATGGAAGTCTTTTAAACAGAGGGGTGGGGTTTTTTTTTTTTTTTTTAAACTTTTTGGGGGATGGGGGTTTTTAAAGGGCTTTTGGCGTTTGGGGTTGGGGGTTTTTTAATTTGGGGACCCCCGAAAGGGTTTCCTTTTTTTTAACTTTTAAAAATTTTTTTGGGTTTTCCCATGAAATGGGGGGGGAAACCCTTTAAAAACCCCGTTTTCCCGGGATTAAGGGGAAGGCCAAGGGGGGAATTTGCTTTTCTCACCTATACTTGGCCCAAAAATGGGAATAATTTCCTTTTTTAGGTTTTCCCCCCCCCCCACCAAAGGCACCCGTTTTTTATTAAAAGTTAAAAAAAAAAAACCCCCCCTTTTGGTTTTTAAAAAAAAGGGGTTTGGTTTCCCGTAAATTTTTTAAAATTTTGGGTGGGGGGCCCATCCTTAAGGAAAAGGTCCAATTTTATACAAAAAAAAGGTGAAAGGGGAAATTTCCCCCCAGGGACCCCCGCCCATTTTAGCCGGGGCCTTAAAGCTGGGCCGGGGGGGCAGGGGGTGTGATTCCCGTTTTCCTTTAGTACAAAGCCAGCTCCAAACAAATTTTATAGGGGGGCCCCCCAGGGGGGGTTTCGGGGGGTTCACCTTTATTTAAAGGCCCGTTTTCCTGGGGCCATGGTTAAATTTTTAAATGGGGGTTTCAAAAAGGGGGGGCTGGGGTGCCTTAAAAAAAGCCCCAATAGGGGTTTTAAAATTAACCCCCGGGGTTAAAAAAAAAAACCCAAAAAAAAAAAACCCCCTTTTTAAAAAAGAAAAATTTGAGGTTTTTTGCTAAACATGATAATGTTGTGAAAATTCAAAAAGGTTTTTAAAAGGGAAAAATTTTAAAATTCCCGGGGAGGTTTTACCCGTTCCGTCGGGGCCGGTTAAATTTTTGGGGAAAGTAGGAAAAAAAAAATTTGGGATTTTTTTGCTGCCCGTTTAATTTTGGTAATTTTGGGGCCTGGGGGGATTTTTATTTTTTCATTTGGGGGCCCCTGGTAAAAATCTGAAAATTTGGGGGGGGGTGGCTGAAAATTTTTGGGTTTTTTTTGGGGGGGGGGGGGGGCCATCCCCAAAAGGGTTAAAAGGGTTTTAAAATCAAAGTTGGGGGAATATTTCCCCTTTCAAAAGGGGAAAATTTTTTTAAAAACGTCTTTAAAGCCCAAAAGGGCAAAATTTATTTTTTTTTTTCAGAGGGTTAAAGGGGGGGAGTATATGGCCCCAGGGGAAGGGGTTTTTAAGGGAATTTTAAAATATTCCCCCTGCTATAAAAAAAACCCAAAAAAGTTTTTAAACAAAACTGCACATTTTACTTTATCTTTTTTTATTTGAGAAATTTCCCTTTTTCCCCTTTTTCAAAAACCCTTTTCTAAGGGAAACTTGGGGTTGGGGGAATTTGGGGCTTTTGGGCGATTTTAGGGTTTTTTGTTTCCCCCAAACGAAAGAGGGGCCAAAAAATCTTTTCAAGGGGGGGCCCCTTGGGGGAAAGGGGGGTAATTAAAAAAAAAGGGAAATTTTTTGGGGGGACTTTAGGGGTTTTGTTTCGGGTCAATTGGGGGCATTTAGTGTGAGGGGCAAGTGCTCTTTTTTCGAGTTTTTCCCGGGGGTTGGGACAGAGGGATCGTGGCTTTCTCGGGCCCCCCTTTTTGGGGTTTTTTCCGGGGGGGGCCCCTTTTTTTGGTGTTAACCCCTTACAAAAAAATACAGGGCCTTTCCCGTGTTTTTTTCAGGGCCCCCAATTTGAAAAGTTTTTTTTGGGCGGGCCTAAAAAGCCATGAAACATTTTCAAACCCCCCCGGGGGAAAAAAAACCCAAAAAAATGGTTTACTCCTAAAAAAATCCTGGTTTAAATCCTTTTTGCTACCCAAACCCCCATAGGCCCCAAAATTTTTAGTTAAAAAAAAAGGGGGCATTTGGGTCTTTACTAATGGGGCCTCCATTGCTGCGGGGGGTCAGACCGGGCCCCTTTTAACCCCTTTGGGCGGGGGATTCCCCAAAAGCAAAAAGCTTTTAAGGGGGGTGGCCCCGGGTTTAGCTTTCCCCCCTTTCCCCGGGCTAATTCCCTTCAAACCCTTTTTTCCTTTTCCCTTCCCTTTCTCTTTTTTTTGTTTTTTTTTGTTTCCCCAAAAAAATTTTTTTACCTTTTGTATTTTGGGATAAAGGAAAAGGAAAAAAGGTTTTGGAAACAACCAATTTTTTTTGTTTTTTTTGGAAAAAAAGCAAAAAAAAAATTTTTAGAAAAAATTTTTTTTTTTAATAAAATTTTTTTTTCAAAGGAAAAGGGGTTTTTACATGGGGATTTTTTCCCGGGAAAAATTTTTATTTTTGTTTTGGGGAAAATTTTTTTTTTTTTTAAAGGGGCAAAATTTTTCCAAAAAAAAAAAATGGGGGATAAAAAGGTTTTTTTTTTTATTTCTAAGAAAAAAAAGATAAAAAAAAATATATAAACCCCTTTTGTAAAGCTACCAAAAATCATATTTTTTGGGTAATTGGAAAAGGGGGAAAAAAACTTTTAGAGGGTTTAAATTTCCGGGGGGAGAAAAACCACTGGGGGAACCCCCGATTTTTGCAAAATTTTAAACTTTTGGGGTTTTTTCCCTTTAAAAATTAGGGGGGTTTTTGGGGGCCCCCCTAAGCTTTTATTCCGAAAATTTTCCCCAAATTTCTTTTAAGGGGGGTCCAAAAAGGGGGACACAAAAAAAAAAAGGGGGTGGAAAGGGGAAATTTTGGGGGTTGGGTCAAAATAAAAAAACATGGGGCATTGTAAGCAAGATTTGTATAAAAGGGGGGGGGGGGTTTCCCCAGTTTGTCCCCAAAAAACCCCAAAGGGGGGGCCCCCAAAAAAAAAAACTAATTTTTTCCGGAAAACCCCGTTTGGGGCCGTTTTGTACCTTTTTAAGATATGCCCCTTTTCTTAAAATTTTTAAAACATTTCCAAACCAAACCCAAACTGAGTAAAAAAAAATTTTTTTAAATTTTAAATTTTTGGGTTGGTACCGCTTTTTAAGGGGGGGGGTTTCCCACCCTTTTATTTAAAAATTTCGGAAAAACCCCCCCTTCCCAAACCCCATTTTCCCCATCGAACGGGGTTGCCCCACTTTTTGGGTTTTTTTTTTTGTTTTCCCTTTCCCTTTTCCCAAAAGGCCCCAAATTTAATTTTTTTTTTTTTTTGGGTGTGAAAACTTTATGGGGGAAAGGAAAGTTTTTTTGTGGGGAAAAAATTAAAAGTTTTTTAAAAATGGGGGCCCCATTTTAAATTTTTTTCTTTTTCCAAAAGGGTTAAAAAGGGGGGCACAAAAGAATTTTCCCCCAACCCGGGGAATCGGGGATTTAAAAAAAAAAAAACAAAAAATTTTTTTGGGGAATTTTTTTTTTGGGGGGGTTTTCTTTTTTTTTCGCCCTTAAATTTTACTGTAGAAAAAAAAAAAAAAAAAAAAAAAAACCCCCCATGGCGGGGTCTCCAAGGTTCCCGTTCAATAAAAAAGGTTTAAAAAAAAATATGAAAATGTGTAAAAATTTAATTTTAACAAAATATTTTTTAGGGGGCTTGGGCCTTTTTTTGAGGGCCCCTTTTGAAATTTCCCTTTTTGCGGGGGCTGGGGTTTTTTTTGGGGGCTTTGGGTTTGGGGTTAAAAGGGGGAGGTTGGTTTTTTTATGGGGTATCTTTTTTTTGGTGGGGAATTTTTTTTAATTCCTTTTTTTAATTGGGGTTTTTTTTATTGATCCTTTTTTTGGCAGGGGGTTCAGCTTCTGGAAAAAAAAAACCCCCCCCAAAAAAAAAAACTTTTGTTCTTTTGTTTTTTTCCAAATTTGGGGTTTAAATTTAAAGGTTTTTTTTTTTAAAAAAAATCATGCCAAAAATTTCAAATTTTCCCGATGCCCGCCCAAAAACCCAAAAGTGTTTTTTAAATTTTTTTTTTGTTTTTTTTAAAGGGGGGGAAAAAAAACTTTTTGGAAAAATTTTTTTTCCCTTTGGGGGTTTTTTGTTTTTTTTTTTTTTTACTTTTTTTCTTTTTTTTGTTTTTTTTTTTGTCCCCGTATGGGGGGAACCCGTCAGGGTTGGTTTTTATTTAAAATTTGTCCCGCATGAAAAACTTTGGGCTGTCATTTAAAAATTTAAGGGATTTTAAAATTTTTAAAACCTTTTTTCAAACCCCCGGGGAAACAGGCGATAAAAAAAAAAAACTGGTTTTTTCCCTAAAGGGCCCCCCCCCTCCCCCCCTCCCCCCCCTAACCCCCCGTCCCTTTTTTAAATTTTTTGATATAAAAACACACCATGTCCCCCCCATTTTGGATCCCCTTTTTTTTCCAAGGAAAACCAAATTAAAAAATCCCCGTTTTTAAAGTACAACTTTAGGGGGATCAAAGGGGGGGCGTTTTGGGAGCCCCCCATTTTTTCTCTCAAAAAGGGGCCCCCCGAAGGGGAGGCCTGGATGCCTTTTCCCTCCAGCCCCCCCCCCCCCACACCCTTCCTTTAAACTTGGGGATGTGGGGCCTCTTTTTGCATATTTTGGCTGGTTTCCCTTTTTTTTAACCCCAATTTTAAGTTAAACCCTTTTTTAAAACCCCGTTCTTGGGCTAAAAAGGCCGGGGGTTTTTTTCATCTAACCAGTGGGGGGGCCCCCAATTTAGCGTTTTTGGCGGGATATTTTGGGGTTCTGGGGTATTTTGGGTTTTAGCTTCCCCCCAAAAATTTTTTAACCGCGGATTTTCCTTTCCAATTTTCCCCCCAATTTTCCACTGTCCGGGGGTTTCCATTTTAAAATCCCTTTCATTACCTTTCCCGAGGTTCCAAATTAAAATGTTTTTGGGAAACCCCAAAAGGGGTTTTGTTTTGGGGGGGAAGGGGGGGACCACATTTCCCCTTTGTAGGGGGAAACTGCCCCCTTTTAAGTGCAGGGGCGCAAGGGGGAATTTTCCCCGGGGCCCGCCCTTTTTTTCATCCAAGGGGCCGTGGGGGGCCCCGTTTTACCCTATGGTTAGGGTTTTGAGTTGGTTTTGGGCTCTTTCCCGGCTTCCCCTTTTTTTAGAGGGGCCCCTTTGGGGTTTAAAATTAAATTAAAGCTCCCCAAGGGGGGGGCCCCGGGGGTAGGTCCCACCTTTCCCCCCTTTTCCCCCTTTTTTTTTATGGTTTTTTTTGAAGGGGGGTTTTTTTTTCCCCTAAACCGGGGAATTGGGGAAACCAAAAAAAACCCCCCTTTTTATATGGGGCCCGTGGGAAAACCCTTTTTGTGCCCCCCCCAAATTGGACCCCATAAGGGTTCACCCTCCCCATCGATTGGGACCAAATATTTTTTTGTTTTTTTTATGCTGGGCGATTGATTGGCCCTTTCCGCACTGCAAAAAATTTGGAAAAAAAAAAAGGGAAAATTTACTCAAAAGGGGAAAAAAATTTCCTTTTCCTTTTAATTTTCCCAAAAAAATTTTAAGCTTTCCCGCCAAACCAAACCCGCTGTGGGCGCAAACCCCTTTTCCCGACCCCTTTTTCCAAATTTAGGGAAAAAAACCCCCCCCCCCAAGGAAAAGTAATTTTCTTTTCCCCCCTCTCGGGTTTAAAAAACCAAAACTTTCTCTACTGGTGCCTTTTGGGAATCCCCGAAAACCGGGGTTTACCCCAATCTTTCCCCGCAAACGCCCCAAAAGCAATTGCAAACAGCGGGGGGAAAGGGGGGCACCCCTACCTCGTTCCCCTTATAGAAAAACTCCAGACAGCAACCTTTAACTCTTTTTTCCCCAAATTTAATAGCAAACATACCCAACCCAAAAAACGGTCACCAAACCCCCTGTTTTCATTACCCCCCACAGTACCTCCACTCCCACTTCGAATGCCTTGGGGCATCCGGGGAAATAATTACCCTTTTCCCACATTACCGCCCTCGCCGATGTTTTAGAAAATCCCGGGAGATTTTGCTTGGTTTTATTGGGCAAAAACCCCTGAGTCTTGGGTGGATTGGGGATTCGAGACCTTTTTAAGTCGGTTCCCAGCAATTTGGCCAAAATTTAAATTCGTGTAACAAAGGATGGAGATATGAACGGGTCTGTAAAAATCTTTTCCCTCTTTGTAGAAAACAATTACCCTCTCGCTTTGACGGGCAACTCCCCCCCCCGCCAAACCTGCTTAAACCTCCATCAACGGGGGAAACAATACCCTTTTTTTTTTTGTAATTTCCCCCGGGGTACCCCCCTCCCGGGGGCCTTTCACTAGGTAAAAGGGTTTTTGGGGGCCTCCATTCCCTCTATATCAAGGCCCCAAAAACCTCTGTTCCGCTATAGAGTCGGGGAAAGCTGCCCCCCCCGCAAAAAATTATCAATTTCATCCCCCCAAAACCTGAGGGGGACGGGGTACAGATTTGAAAAAAAACCCATCTCACCCCAGTAGGCCCCACTGCCTGTATTCACATCCTCTTTCCCCTTTAAATTTTTGAATACGCCGATTCCTTTGGGGCCCCCACTACCCTGGAAGAAGGACCCCCCCTCCTCCCTCCCCCAAAAACTTTATCGGCGAACCCTTTTCCTTATCAGTTTTTTATATATATTACAAACCTCTCTCTGCGCGACTCAAACGTTCCCGGCATCAGGGGGTTTTTTCCCCCCAATTAGTGCCGCCCTGCTCCCTCAATGACCTAATCAAAATCCTGGCGTCCTGCCCTTTCGGGTTTTTAAATTTCATATGTTTTTAAACACAAACCCCCTAAGTAGGGTTTCATGTTCCCATACCATCAAAACCGAAGTCGAGCCCAATTTTTAAATTTTAAAGAACTCTGTCAGGTCACCCCCACAGGCCGCCAGATCAACAGCTGGACCCGAAGGATTTAGTCTCCAAAGGGGCTCCTGGGAAAAACCCGGGAAAACTTCCCTGAAGCACCACCACAAGGGGAGTGCCCCACAAAGTCCTACCAAATAAGTTCCTATCCACAAATTGCATGGACCATTCCCAGGGGCCCTTAAAACATAGAACATAGAATGGAGATTGGAAAGGGGCCTCCTGGGGCCCTCTGTCCAACCCCCTGCTCAAACAGGGTTCTTTTAAATCATCCCAACAATTCTGTCCCCCCTCTATTTTAAGACTTCCATTGAAGGAGAACTTACCACCTCTCGTGGCAGCCTGTTCCACTCCTTGATCACCCTGTCAAAAAGTTTTTTCTAATATCTAATCTGTGTCTCCTCCCATTCAGTTTCATCCCATTGCTTCTAGTCTTTCCTTGTGCAAATGAGAATAAAGATGATCCTTCTACAATTGTACAGCCCTTGAGATATTTGTAGACAGCTATTAAGTCTCCTCTCAGTCTTCTTTTTTGCAAGCTAAACATTCCCAGATCAATCCTGGACAGCGAGGCAGAGGCGGGCGAGAAGCAGGAGTACTTATAAGTTCCGGGGTAATGAGTTCTCCATATGTCTATTAGTGCAGTCTCCTTCAGAACCGCCCCAAAGGGGGTGCAGTTACCACCCAGTCTCAGTGCCTCCCGACCACCTCTGTCCCAATGGGCATCAGGAACATTGTTGAAGTCGCCAATTATCAGAAAGGGAACCCCCGGGAAATCGCCCACTACCTCCATGACCTTGTGCAGCAATTTCCCACAATACGGCGGAGGGATATATATCGAGATCAGTAACATCAGTATACCAGACAATTTACATAGCAAGCATACAAACCGTCCCAGCGGGTCTATAATCACTTTACACTGTTCAAAAGGTATACCTGTGCGAACAAGAACACTGACCCCCGTGAGTATGAGGAATATGTTGCATGATACCCCGCCTGCAGCCATCTTTTTTTAAGAAGATGCGTTCTACTCTTTATCAAGTGGGTTTCTTGCAAGCATATGACTCCAGGTTTGGCATCAAGCAAGAAAGTAAACATTGCCTGTCTTTTTACTCCGGACGCCAACCCCCTAACGTTCCAACTTATTATCTTTATTTTATCCGCCATTACCCTGCAACCCCAAATACCGTGCCATCCATTTCCTCATTTGTGAATTAGTAAGGCTGTCTCCACTCGAACCTGTGTGACATAGAGAATAGTTTAACATTCCCCCTCCCTCCCCACCCTCCACCCCCATCCCACACCCCCACAATACCCAACTTCACCCAACTCAAGCTTTCCATCTCCTCCAGGTGTCACGGAGGAGAGGGCATACTTTATCCGATTCAGAGTATCCACTTCACCGAAGCAAACCCGCTTTACTCCCCAAACTCTGGGAGTAGCATATGGCTAGTGATTGCAGCCAAACAATACTCAACAGTTAACCATAAGACATTCACATTTTGCTTTCTGTTAAATACATTCAACATGTCTAGAACACATGAACTAGAAAAATAGGAAAAGGTAGAAAAATTTCTCCCTCCTCCTCCTCCTCCTCCAAAGCACAGCAAGATTATTTCCCAAAATGTGAGAGAGGGTCTTCCTCCTGAGAAAAAGGTATAGAGGAGGGAAGAGCGGATATATGTAGGATCCCGTCCCGATTAAAGGACAAGTCCCGTCCCGATTAAAGGACAAGTCAGCTCAGTCAGCCAGCGGAGTCCTTAGAATTTGCCTTGTGGAGACGCGCCTCGTTGCTGTCCATCCAGTTGAGGGCCTCCTTTGCATTCGGGAAGAAATGGACAGTGTCCCCGGCTACCAATCTCAGTTTAGCCGGATATATCATTGCGTACGGCACACCCAGAGCTCTCAACCTCTTCTTAATGTCAACGAATTTGGCCCTCTGCTTTTGGACCTCCATAGAGAAGTCCAGGTAAATGGAAATCCTGGATCCGTTGATTTTCAGGTCCGGGTGATTCTTGGAAAAGTGAAGAATAGCATCCCTGTCCCGATAATGCAGAATCTTGACAAGCACTTGTCTTGGAGGACGGCCAGGGGGGAGGGGGAATGCGGGGACGTGGTGAGCTCTTTCCACGGCGTATAAACGGGACAGGTTGTTCTGGCCAATAGTGTTCAACAGCCACTGTTCAAAGAACTCGGTGGGTGCAGAGCCTTCGTTTTTTTCCGGCACCCCAATAATCCGCACATTGTTACGTCTTGACCTATTCTCTAGGTCATCAGTCTTTGCCTGCACAGCTGACAGTGCAGTGGTCATATGCTGATGCGAGTACTCCCTTGTCTGGTTTGTCTAAATCATTTATAGATCATTTGATTGCACTATATGGAAACTTTGACACTTTTGTTATGTTTGGAGTCTCTGCATGAAAAAGGCTAAGAGACTTTTGGTCAAGACGAAGATAGTCATCTCGAAACACGTAGACCCGATGTCTCATCTTTTGTATGTGGAGCGCCCACCAAGGGCTGTGGGGTACTCGGTACCGGGCCAGTCAGTTCTTAAAGGGGAAGTCACCGCAGCAGTGACCTGGTCCATGACCCTGGGCGTCCAATAAAAAGGTTAAGAAAAAGTGAAAGGGAATAGTTATAGGGGATTAGTTAGTGATGCCACCCATGGTGTTTGGCAATAAGATGGCCAATGCTGCGATTCAGATTCACTGGGCAATTGGTGATGCAGCAGAGATGTTGCAGCTTTCCACGGGCAGAGCTAGGCCCCAGGGCAGTTATAGGGTTAAAGATGTTGGTAACGGTTGTAGTACAGGGTAGGTGACGCAGTCAATTAATCAGGACACAGCAGGGTGCAGTCTTCACACTTTACTCACAGTTCTTTCAGGTTACAATACCCAGCCGGGGTGCTGTGTCCTCTGGGTCGGTGGTCCAGCCAGCTCTAGGTAGTTTGGGGAACACTTTGCCAGAACCCCCTTCTTATGATCCTTTCACTGGTCGTCTCTCCCAGCGCTGGCTCCCACCACTTTTGCACTGCGCCTCACACACAGTGTCCCAAGCCAGCAGCCTCAGATCCTGTCGGGCGATGTCCTCTTGGTCCCCTTGATCCTATCTGGCTACCTTTTCAGTGAATGTGTGTGGATTTGGCAGTTGCACATACAGTTACAACAGCCTCCAGTTTGCAGCTGAGTCTTACAGATTCTCCACTAGTCTGGGGCCGGTCCCCTACTACAACCTGGTCCTTCCTTCGGACTTTGGTCAGGCTGGATTCGGGCGCCATGAGTGGATTCCTCACTTCCCTGGCCCCTAGGACCCCTTCTGTTTCTCTTCAGGAGCTTCTCTCCTCACAACTACTTCTTTCCACTCCTCACAGCTTTTCCTCCAACTCACAAGTCCTCCACAGCTCCTCTCAACTCTGGTCTCCAACTCACTACTTTCCCTCCAACTGTCACACTCCCTTCCCGCCAGAGCTCAGAACTGGGGGCCCCTCCCCTCTAGCCTGAGGTCATGTGATCTGTGTTGGATGCTCATATGCGAGCACTGGCTAGTGCCCCTCCTTACCCAAGAGCTAAGTATCACACTGCTAGCTAAGGTGCAATACCTCTGTGGCGACTGGACCCTCAGGGGCGCCACATATGCAATTTTAAATTTCCTTTAGGATTTTTTATGTACTACAATTACATTGTGATATTTTAACCCATTCATTGTTGCAGTTGCTGCCATTTTTTCTCCTTTTTCATGCCTCACTTTTCGGCCTACTTTGAGATATTTCACTACATGGTGAGCTGATTTTTCTGTGCTTTTGTTTTTTCCATTGGAGTCTCTGTGCCACCCGAATGCAACATCAGCTTTCTGGGCTAAGCTTTCTCCCCTACTGATCGTGTAATAAACACCTATTTCAACACATTTGAGGTTGGAGAGAAAGAAAGCCTAGGACACCAGATGTCATGACCTTCAGAAGCCACAGAAACTCATAAGGGACTCCGAATGTAGTCAGTGGAAGTACCGAAGGATCCAAATAATACATTCAGGTAACCATTGTTAGATTTGGAAAAAGGAGGAGACAGTGTGGGGATAATCGAAATATATAATGCATTTCCTGACTAGATGAATGGTTGCAATTCTTATCATAGTGCCTTTTATTTAAAGAAAAAAATTCTCCATTTGTAACGTAAACTCGATGCCCTCCAAGTTCTGGTCACATGGGGAATGCTTGGCGCACACCGCCTGCTCCGTTTAAGTGTTTGTCATATACAATGCTTTCAACTGCAACAGATATGAGTAACAGACATCATAGCCGAGATAAGTGTTTGTGTGTCGCACTGATTAACATAACCTGCCCTTTACTGCAAATCTAATCTAACCTTTATACCAAGGTTGAGTTCATTCTCTAGGCAGCCACAGGAAATAGCAAGGGATGGGCTGAATAATATTTATAGACACAGCCTCTAATCAAACCCTTCATTTCAGATGACAAGAACGCTGGACACCCAGGGTGATTGCACTTAAAGACAATGTTTTGAGAGAAGGAAAAAAAAAAAAAAAAAAAAACAAGAAAGACAAAGAAAGGTGAATGATAAAGGAGAAACATGGGGAAGAAAAACAATGTAAGACGTACATTGGTATATATAAATGCATATTCATATTTTCCAATCAGCCATAATATTATATATTTATATTGTTCATGTCCCCTTTGTGTTTCCTAAAACAGCTGCCAACCCACAAGATCTCTGAATGTGCCCTACAGAATCTGGGACCAAGATGCTAGTAGGACATCATTTAAATCCATTCATCTGCAAGAAGGGATCACTTAGGCCCATCACAAAGATGTCATATTGGATTGAAATTTGGAAAATTTGGAGGCCAAATCAACATCTTCGACACCATACAGTGTGGCAGAGTGCATTATCCTGCCTAAGGAGGCCACTTGCATTAAGAAGGACTGTTGCCATGAAAGGTAGATGGATTTTGCCCCAGTAGTACATTGTTAATTCATGTTATCTGCAAATTTGCAAATAAGAAAAAAATATCCGTAGAGGGAATAATTGCAATAATTTGACCACCACTTGCATGAACCGGCACATGTGCAATCAACATGCCTTAGTGTGGGAATCTCACTATGCTAAAGTGTGAACTAGCCGACCTCATCAACCACAGGCCATCCCATCAACCACATCTGCTGCTTCTTCCTCCTCAGTCACTGTGCCAAGTCTTCTCACACAGGTCTCTGGCTACAGAAATTCCACTTGTTTACCCCCACAGTCGGGGTCAGTGAGAGCCAGTCAACTGTTACAAAAGTGGTGATGACTGCTGTTTTTGTGTCACCTAGCACAACATCTTTCTCAATCCACCATATTATCTCCACCTGCACCTCACTCACAGTCCAGCAGTTTGTCCTACTTCCATACTCAACCCTCTCTCAGCACAGCGGCCAGCACAGTCCCGCAGTTGTGGTTATGTAAAAGAATGTTTCCTCCTACACATGCCAAAGCTAAGTGTTGAACTTCACCATCTACAATCTGTTGGCCACGGAAATACTGTCTTTCCACCTGGTGGATACAGACATTTTCAGAAAGTTTATGGCTGTCGTAGTCCCCAGTACCAGTTGCCCAGTTGCCATTACTTCTCTAAGGAAGCTGTTCCTGCACTACACCAGCATGTTGCCAACAACATCATCCGTTCCCTGAAAAAATCGATGTCTGCCAGGGTGCATTTCACCACTGACACCTGGACGAACAAACATTGGCAGGGGCATTACATCTCACTGACTGAGCACTGGGTGACTGTTGGCTGTGGGGGCAGGTGGTCTTGGAATCACCAAGGTTTGCGGAACATTTTCTCCACTTCTCCTGGCTCCTACACCTCCTGTAGGGCCTCCACCTGTGCCCTTAACTTCTACCTTAATCAGACATGTGTTCCAACATTGCAGGTAGAAATCACCCCCACCTCCGTACTGCGAAGCCAGGGCTCACCGCAATCAGTCAGTGTTTTAAATTAATGTCAAATAAAAAAGGGGAGAAGCCAGCGCTGCCTATGGTCAGCACGTAATACATAAAATGCATATGCACTTTTTATAATAATAAAAAGGTACATTTTGCATTTAATATAGTCTTGCTTTTAATACATTTAGGAGGCCAAAGTGGCACAGCAAAAATAAAAAAAGTAGTGTAGGACTGCCCCATATGAGAATGCCGTGAAGTGGTGGGGTGGCTCAAAGAATTGATCAATTGTTTGCTAAATGTCTCATTTTAAAGTACAGTTAGAAATCAATATGTGCATATGCACTTTATGTATTATGTGCTGACCATAGGTTGCGCTGGCTTCTCCCCTTTATTATTTAAATTAATATGGCTTGGAGGTCGCAGTCACACAGCTCAAAAATTGCGGACAGCTATCTGGGCCGAGTTAGAGCAATGGCTGTCTCCAGTGAACCTGGAGAAGGCAGTGTGCAATAATTGTGCAAACCTGGTGGCGGCCCTACGATGGGGCAATCGGACACACGTGCCTTGCATGGCTCACGTCCTCAACCTGGTGGTGCAGCAATTTCTCCACCACTATCCCGGCCTGGATGCGCTGCTGCAGAAAGCACGATCGCACCCTGCAGGCCATCGACTTGCATCGCTACAGATATCTTTCGGCCTACCGGATAACCATTTGATTTGCTATGATTAGTGTTGAGCATTCCGATACTGCAAATATCGGGTATCGGCCGATATTCGCTGTATCGGAATTCCGATTCTGAGATCCGATATTTTTTGCATATCGGATACCGGAATCGGAGTTTTCCTGTAAAGTGTATGGGGAGTTCCTGTGTCACAGGACGAAGTACGTGACACAGGAACTTCCCGAAAGTGTCACTGTCAGTGTCGGTCGGGTCTGTCAGGTGTCAGCAGCACTTACCTGGCAGAAGATCCCAGGTGGTCACGTCCTGGACTCCTTGATGGCCGCCATTACCCTCTCCCTGGCGGTCACGTGCAGCTTCTCGCGATAACTGCACGTGCTGCCGGGTACTGGGTAATCTCGGCCAGCTGTACTCTCGCGACAGCTGGCCGTAAACCAGTTCGATGACGTCACCGCCGGGGAATCTCCTCAGGTAAGCAGCTCTGCTACATCTGGATGCCAGGCTCAGCCTGGCATCCATATGTAGCAGAGCTGGACTCGTCGTGGGACACTCGTGATTTTGGACTGCGTCGGACAGGGAGTATTTGTGTTGGTTTGTTATTTTTGTTTTTTTACAGGAGAACGATGGAGTCGCAGGATGAGCGTGCAATAAAAATAATGAAAACTGTGTGGTGTTTTATTTCATTAAAAGACTTTTTTCTGGCTGTGTATTTTTTTAAAAATTTACAAACTATGATTAATAATGTATCGGTGTCTTATTGACGCCTCTCCATTATTAACTGGGCTTATTGTCACCTTTCAATCAAAGGTGACATTAACCCCTTATTACCCCGCTTGCCACCGCTACAGGGCACGTGGGAAGAGCCGGGTAAAGTGCCACAATTGTGGGGCTGCTGCAGCCTGGTATTTTTAGGCTGTTGAGGGCCAAAATCCATGGGCCTTGACAGTCTTTTAATACCAGGCCGCAACAGTCTGCTTTTTACTTGGCTGGTTAACAAAAATAGGGAGACCCCCACGCCATTTTTTTTCGAGGGGATCCCCTATTTTTGTTAACCAGCCAAGATAAGCAGGCTGCTGTGGCCTGGTATTATCAGGCTTGCAAGGTCCATGGATATTGGCTCCTTACCAGCCTGAAAAACCAGGCCTCAGTAGCCTGCTTCATCAGGCTGGTTAACAAAAATAGGTGGGACCCACGCCATTTTTTTTTTCGAGGGGATCCCCTATTTTTGTTAATCAGTTCACTTCAGGTCAGCCGGGATTCCCTCTGACGTCACTCATGGTGCGGTATCTGGCTGACCTGAAGTGAAAGTGGGAAGCAATCAATTATGCTAACCAGTTCCTCTCCTGTCAGCAAGGAGAGGAGATGATTCAGTCGGGGGTTTACTGCGAGGCTGTCAGCATTAGCTGCGGTCCCTGCAGTAAACATTAACCCTTTCAGAAGGATTACATCGGGGGACCTGACTGAACATCGGATAGGTAAGAATAATGTTGCTTTATTATTTTATTTTGATTACAGGTGAACAAGGGCTTCACAAGGAATGGCAGTAAAATAAAATATGGTCGAAAACTGTGTGTTTATTTCATTAAAATGATTTTTAATTAAAGTGTGTGTGTTTTAATTTTATTTCATACAATAGGATTAATAATTGATAGTTGTCTAATTGACAGCTCTCAATTATTAACCTGGCTTAAAGTTACCTTTCAATAGCAAGGTGACTTTAACCCCTTATTAACCCATTCGCCACCACTACAGGGCAATGGGAATAGACGGGCAAAGTGCCAGAAAGGGTGAATCTAATTATAGATTTGCCTTTTCTGGGGTGTCTGGGGGCAGATGTTAGTAGCCAGGGGGGGCAAAAATAATGGTCCCTCTCTGGGCTATTATTATCTGCCACCACTCGCTGGCTTTGTCTGTCTGGTTGAGAAAATAGGGCGGGAGCCCATGCATTTTTTTTCAACAATTTTACACCTCATATATATATATATATATATATATATTATATATATATATATATACACACATGTCATTGAATTTGTGACACATATATATATATATTTATAGTACATACACTTTTACATAGTATAATAGCCTCTGATTCAATTGCCGGGCAATGCCGGCTTTTGTGAAATGACAGAACCACTCAACATGAAATGACACATGGTTTACATAGAGTTAACCATGTCTTTTCATGTAGTTTGATATATGGTTTTCACTAACAATTACATGAGTGTATGTGTGCAAAATTTCAGACATGTAGGGGTTAATTAAAGGTGTAAATTGGTAGCAAAAAAAAGCGTTTTTTTTACAACGAATTTACACCTTTAATTAACCCCTACATGTGTGAAATTTTGCACACATACAGTCATGTAATTGTTAGTGAAAACCATATATCAAACTACATGAAAAGACATGGTTAACTCTATGTAAACCATGTGTCATTTCATGTCGGGTGGTTCTGTCATTTCACAAAAGCCAGCATTGCCCGGCAATTGAATCAGCGGCTATTTTACTATGTAGAAGTGTATGAACTATAAATATATGTATATATACATGTCACAATGACATGTATATATATAAATATATATATTATATATATATATATATATATATGTATTCTATGTGTGTATATCTAGTGTTTACAAGGAAAGAAAGGGTTTTTTTTAATTACGATATTTCTGTCCCATTGACTTGCATTGGGTTTCCGGTATTGGAATCGGCGATACCCGATACTTTTTGAGTATCGGGCCGATCCAATCTGATCCGATATTTCTGGATATCGGGCAGTATCGCTCAACACTAGCTATGATATGACAGTGGAATTCCACTCCGCACATGTTGTAGCGACCGTGGCAGCAGCGATAAGTCCCGGTGAAGTATGTCCTTTTGCATAGCCTTGGCCAACGCAGTGCAGATGTGGTGCAAATCACGCTTGCTGAATAGGCACAGATGAAAAACCTCTGCACTGTTCTTCAGTTTCAAAATGGCTACTGGTTGTCATCATCACTATTTCAGTCATCTACAAGCTGGAGCACCCTTTCAATAGTCTGCGTGAGGATTTGGAAGCTGGAGGTCCCAGAGGAAGAGGTGAAAGCAGAGGAGGATACCAAAAGAGCTAACAAAATCTCAAATTTCCGGACTGTCATCGCACAGGCGGGTGCCATGGGAAGCTGGCTTACAGCGATCAAGGGAGGCTCATGTTACCAGAGAAACTGTTAGTGAAGGTACAGGAGCTGAGAAACACACGGACGACAACGAGATGATGGCCGCTCAACAGTCAGGAGATGAAAAGGATAAATGATCCCCTCTCTGTTATTCATGGTTGGCAGTATGGGATGGTGGAAACAATCTTGAGTGATACCCTGCCAATAACATGCCAAGGACTTGGGCCTCATGGAAGATCTTGACCTTCAACACGATGCCCATATTCTTAGGGTTAGAAATAGTGCTGACTATTGTGTTAGATCCACGTTATAAGAGTAAATTTAGCCAGATGCTTCCCCCCTGGAAAGGGAGATGCGCATGTAGATAATCTTAAGAGTGTTTTTCCCCCAAGACAGCAGTGAGGCACACAGCGGGCATCACAGTTCAAGATGGCCAACCCCAGGAACGTCAAGGCGTCATCTCAAAAAACATTAGCTGCAGCAGTGTAAATGGCAAGCAATTTCTGTGAGTCGTTTCACACATATTTTTGGATCAGGCTGTACAAGTCTGATATGCTGTGAACGACTGGAGCGGATAGTGCAGGAGTATCTGGAGCTCAATATCAATGCCATCTGGGGGGAAGTTTGACCCTTTTGCATTTTGGTCTTCAAAAATGGAAGAGTGGCCTGAACTCGCCTGTCAAGCCTTGGAAGTTTTGTCATTCTTGGCAGCCAGCATTCTCTCAGAACGTGTTTTCAGCACTGCTGGTGGTGTCCACTCCTGACTGATAAGCACATCCAACTGCTCCCTGAAAGTGTAGAGTGCCTAACTTTCATCAAGATGAACAAGTCTTGGCTCTCCAATGATTTTTGCACAACAGACGCAGACTTGGCAGTGGTGTAGTTTTTAGTGTCATGCATTGATGTGGCATTATTGCAGTCTGTGCAGTCATTGATCTGTTATATCCTACAGTAACAGAACCTTAAAAGACTTTTTTTAGCCTTCACATTCTGCAATTCCAAACCAGAAGGGCAGTTTAATACTTTTTGCTCTAATGTTGCTAGCAAAAATCATGAAACCTAGGCTTGTTTGTCACAAGCAGAGAAGTTTGATATTGTATTAAAAAAACCTTTAAGAATGCAGACATTTAAAATCAACTTTTCTGCCTCAAAGTGTATGTGCTGATAAAATACTTTTTGCGGCACACCTTGGTGGCGGGAGCGCAGGGTTTGTGCTGATGATACCAGAAGAGTTGACCAGTGGTGACTTTTCTACCCTATGCTGCTTAGCACTCGGCTAGCCACTCTAACTTTACGGGGTCTCCATTGCATGGCTCAGTTGCTGTGATTCCTGCCACTTCTCAATAATATCACTCACAAGTGATGGGGGATTATTCAGGAGTAGTGATGGGCGAACTTGTGGATTTTCAAGCAAGTCGGGTTTGGATGAACTAATTGTGTTCGGGTACCAGAACTCTAACCCAAACCTGGATCCCATTCAACTGATTGGTGGGCCAAAACATCCAGCGTTTTCCAAGCTGTCATCTAAGTGATAGCGCGAGAAACACTGGCTCTAATCGACAGTAACATTACCGCTGGTTACAGCGCTGCGGTTCCCACTGTAAGGTATAGGACATGGTTAATATCCTGCTCTCTCAGGGTTAACTTTTGCTGGCCTCCCTTTGGATCTGGGAGGGGTATTTATACTCACTCCAGACTGGGATTCTCTGTCAGCTATACTGTTGTTTTGACTGTGTGTCTGACCCCCTGGTTTGCTTATGTTCTGCTTCGCTTGTTTGACTCCCGTGTATGACCTGGTCTGTCTGCTCACTCTGTTCTCTGTCTCACGTTTTGGTACTATTGTCTTCTCCAGTTCTGACCTCCTGGCTTGGCTATTGTTACTCCGTTACAAGTTTGCCCCTACTGTACCGTCTACTGCCCGTTCTGGTTTACTGATCTCTTGCTACGTCCTGACTTTCTGTTCTGTCTTATCCTTTTGGTACTGTTGCACTATCGCGTGCTTTGACCCTGGCCTGATCTGGTTTACGTCCCTGACTATGCCCCTCGGTAACTTTGTCTCATAGTTACCCTTCTAGGAGTTTTCTTTTAATTCCTAGCTCTCTGGAGCTTAGGCCACGCCCCCAGCAGTCACGTGCTTCAGGTCCTGTTTGTCTGAAGCATGCATCATTCACCGCTGCTGCCCCGCTGTGACCGGGGGGGTGAAAAAGTCACTGCTGGTCACAGGCGTCGGCTGATATCAGTGACTGTGCTGGTGTCCGTGAGCTCTGCACCACCAACCATTATGTCAAATGTTAGTAAAGGTAGAGAGTAAGGCGAGTGACAGGAGGTTATACACCATGGGGAGATGGGGGCCAGATTTTAGACGCTGGGGGGTCACTAGAACTGAGTGATAAACCTGAGTTTAATAATTAAGAATGTGTGTAAAATGATAGATTAACCCCTTTCTGACATCAGTACTATTCCATCTGTGGTCAAATTGTGCCAGGTCACATGGAAGGAATAGTACGTCTAAGCAATTGGCCGCACTCTCCGGGGGGGATTGCGGTCGAGTGTCAGCTTATTCTGACAGCGGACACCCGGCACGGCACTAGATGCCAGAAGCCGTAACAGACCGCTCCCGGCACTTTAAGCCTTGAAATACTGCGATCTAACAAGATCTCAGCATTCGGTAGCTGGCACAGGGGCTGACAGCCCCTCAGCCTTTGGATCAGAGACCCCACAGCGTGATGCGGGGTTCCGATCATTGCCATGGTGGGCCGGATGTCATCATGACGACATCTGGCTCACCGGAGCTAAGCAAACTTGCTGATCATCTGTGGCACCCTAGGAGTCCGGTTACCACAGTGGCATTGCCTCCCTCTCAGGGGGTGATGTCATGCCTAGAAGCAAGGAGGGGTCCACTTAACAGGTAACACCAGCATTCAACACTTTCCCTGACTCCAGACCAGAAGGGGGAGTCCTAACACCTGATTTCAGGGGAACCTCCCTATAAGTTTTGGCCTGGATGCGGAGTTAGTCAGTCTGTGTGGAGAGTCTGAGTGAGAGGGTCAGAGGAGAGAATTGTAAGAGAACTCTGGGGAGAGGAGCTGTGACCAAGCTCACCCCAGGGCAGAGCGCTAAAGAACAAGACACCGGAGTCCATGGTTGCAGGGTAGTACGGTTCCAGCAGCTAAATCCGGAGGGTAGGGAACTGCAAGTCTCCTGCCCCATCAAACACTCGGGGCACAGCAGCATATCAGAGTCCGGAGCCACCACAACAGAGCGACACCTGCAATAGGCTCAAGCTGCCTGCCATACGGGCAAGAAGTTAAGGACAGTGAGAGGAACTTGAGCAGAGCCTAAAGCAGTAAGGACCTCAGAGAACAGAGCAGAAGGAAGTCCTCCAACCCCACCTGGCTTAGTGGAATCCTAACTTGCTTCCAGGCTGCCCGGATCTCCATTTCAATCTACTAGCAGTGCTCCGGTCTGCACTCCAAATCATCAAGTAAATGTAAAGGAAACTACAGTTCATGTGTCTGCAGTTATTCATTATTCCCTCAGTCCTGCACCCCAATGTCACTATCCTTTGAAAGAATATACAGCTGCCCTGGGACCTAGCTCTACCTGTAGAGAGCTGTGACAACTCTGCTGCATCACCTCAGCCCCAGCGGACTCTGAAGCAGCGTCGGCTAACATCTTTATTGCCGAGTACCACAGGTGGCATCACGAACAATTTTCCTTATTTCCCTTTTATTTTACTTCATAATTTTTATTGGACACCAAGGGCCACGGACCGGGTCACTGCTGCCGTGACCTTCCCCTTTAAGAACTGTGCTGAGCCGGGTCCGAGCACCCCACGGCCCTGTGGGGCGCTCCACATGTGCAGTGCATGATCAGCAAGTCCTCCCTGTCAGCATAGTGGGACTAAGTAAAAAAGTTAGGAAAAAGTTTAAAAAAAAAAAAGAAAAAAATTAAATTGTAAAAATATTAAAAAAAAATCAAAAAATCAATATGCAGCTTATTCTATCATAAATAAATATTTGAATGAACAAAAAACAAAAGTACACATATTTGGTATCACCGTGTCCGCAACGACCCAACCTATAAAACTGTCCCACTAGTTAACCCTTTTAGTGAACACCATAAAAAAAAACCCAAGGCAAAAAACAATGCTTTACCATCATACTGCTGAACAAAAGGTGGAATAACACGCGATCAAAAATACGAATATAAATAAACATGATACCGCTGAAAACATCATCTTGTCCCACAAAAAACAAGCCACCATACAGCTCCATAAGCGGATAGATAAAAAAGTTATAGCTGTCAGAATTAGGGATGAGCGAGCAGTGAAATACTCGCTGTACTCGTTACGAGAAGCTCCTAATAATCGGGTATTCGTAATGAGTAGTGAGTCCAATGTAAGTATATGGGAAATGCTAGTAATGGGCAGAGAATGTGTGTGGGTGGAGAATGTGTGTGGGGGTCTGTGGGGCTGTGTGTGTACGCGGGGCTGTGCCAGGCTCTGCTGGCTCGGGCTCTGCCGGGCCTGTGTCGGGGCTGTGCCGGGCTCTGCCGGCCTCTGTCGGAGCTGTGTAGGGCTCTGCTGGGCTCGGGCTCTGCTGGCTGTGTGGGCATTCGTCCGATGGGACTATTTGTCCCATCCAGCTATGCCTGCCACAGTGACAGGTGACAGCATTAGCGGATATTGGGAAAGTACCGTATATACTCGTGTATAAGCCGAGATTTTCAGCACCTTTTTTCGTGATGAAAATGCCCCGTCGGCTTATACACGAGTCATAGGGCAGAAACCAGCGGGGAAGGGGATGCCGCGGCAGGAGCCGGTGGCTGGGACATCATACTCACCCCTCCCCGTGCCATCGCTGAACATCCCTGCAATCCTGCGTTCTCCCCGGCTTCCTGCAGCTCTCCAGCGCTGAGCGGTGACGTAATACCCGCTCATTAAGGTCATGTAATATGGACGCGACGCCACTCCTATAGGCGTGGCGTCCATATTCATGGCCTTAAAGAGAGGTATTTCGTCACCGCTCAGCGCTGGAGAGCTGCAGGAAGCCGGGGAGAACGCAGGATTGCAGGGACATTCAGCGATGGCACCGGGAGGGGTGAGTATGATGGAGGAGAGGACAAGGAGCACGGAGCAGGATGGGGGGGGGAACGGTGGACGGGGGAAGCATGGAGGACGGGGGGAGAACAGAGGACGGGGGAAGCATGGAGCAGGACGGGGGGGAGAACGGTGGATGGGGAAGCATAAAGGACGGGGGGGAGAACGGAGGATGGGGGAAGCATGGAGGAGGACGGGGAAGCATGGAGGAGGACGGGGGGGAGAACGGTGGACGGGGGAAGCATGGAGGAGGACGGGGGGAGAATGGAGGACGGGGGAAGCATGGAGGAGGACAATGAGCAGGAGCAGGACGGGGGGAGGATGGAGGGCACAGAGGAGCACGGAGCAGGACGTGGGAGAGGATGGAGGGCACAGAGGAGCACGGAGCAGGACGGGGGCACAGGAGGATGGAGAAGGAATGGGGGAGCACAGCGGAGGACGGAGCAGGAGGGGGGAGATACAGAGGAGAATGGGGGAGCACAGAGCTGGATGGGGAGCAAGGAGCAGGACGGGGGCAGCACAGAGCAGGAGGGAAGTTTATACACCCGGCTTATACACGAGTCAATAAGTTTTCCCAGTGTTTTGTGGCAAAATTAGGGGGGCCGGCTTATACATGGGTCAGCTTATACACGAGTATATACGGTAGTATTCCCATCATCCGGCTAATGTGAATGTTAAAAAGAATAAAAAAGACATACAGAACATACAACATAATACAGTACATACACATAACATAGAGTACATACTCACTGCACACACCTAATTCCCCGAATCCCTTGTCTCCTGCAAACAATATTAAAATAATAAACCAAACTATACTCACCTTGACTCATAGGCTATGACTATGACGCTGCGCGGCCAGCCAATCACAGTAATGCCACAACAAAGAAGGCTGCAGCTTAACTGTGATTGGCTAACACATACCGGGCAGGAGATCCGAATACTGCGAGGCAAGTAGTGAAATTTACTCTCTAGGATTCGAGCACCACGAGTACCGCATTACTCGCCGAGTAAAGAATCCTAACAAGTATACTCGCTCATCCCTACTCAGAATAAAGTGATGCAAAAGCAATTATTTTTTCTATAAAATAGTTTTTACTGTATAAAAGCTCCTAAACATAAAAAAGAGGTATAAATGAGGTATCGCTGTAATCATACTTACCCGAAGAATAAAACCGCCTTATCAATTTTACCACACACGGAACGATATAAACCCACCCAAAAAGAAATTCATGAATTGCAGGTTTTTGCTCATTCTGTCTCCCAAAAATCGGAATAGAAAGTGATCAAAAAATATCATGTGCTAGAAAATGGTACCAATAAAAACAACAGCTTGTCCCGCAAAAAACAAGACCTCACATGACTCTGTGGGACAAAATATGGAAAAATTATAGCTCTCAAAATGTGGTGATGCAAAAATAATTTTTTGCAATAAAAAGCGTTTTTAGCGTGTGACAGCTGCCAAACATAAAAACATTAGTTTTCAACCTGGACGGTGCCAAGATGCGATTGTCTACGCTGAGAACCACTGGTGAATGAGCTGCTGGGAACGCAGCGTCAGTAACCGGGGGTGACGTCATAGAGGTTACCTCCAGTCACTGGGCTCTGTTCCCAGCCGGGCTGAGCTGCAGTGAGATCCGGTGAGATCCCTGTTAGCACTGTGAGTGCTAGTCATGGTTCATGGTGCTAGCGGGGATCTCACTGAAGTCACTGCAGTTACATCCGGTTACTGGGCTCTGTGTTCCCAGCCCGGTTGAGCTGTGGTGAGATCTGGGGTCACTTATAAAATTTACATACCAGGAAACAGTAGATTAGTTCCAAAAAGGGACACTTGTTGGGAATTGCCACTGTTTAGGAAAATCAGGGGCTCTCCAAACGCGAAATGATGCCCGCAGACCAATCCAGCAAAGTCTACATTCCAAAACGTCACTACTTCCCTTCCGATCTCTGCCATGCGCCCAAACAATAGTTTTCTCCCACACATGGGGTACTAGTGTACTCAGGACAAATTGGACAACAATTTTTGGGGTCCAATTTCTCCTGTTACCCTTGGGAAAATAAAAAATTGGGGGCTAAAAAATCATGTTTGTGGAAAAAATATGATTTTTTATTTTCACGAATGGGCATTATAAACGTTAGTGAAACACTTGGGGGTTGAAAGTTCTCACACACATCTAGATAAGTTCCTTGGGGGTCTAGTTTCTAAAATGGGAGCACTTGTGGGGGATTTCCACTGTTTAGGCACATCCCGGCTCTCCAAACACGACATGGCATCCGATCTCAATTCCAGTCAATTTTGCGTTGAAAAAGTCAAACGGTGCTCCTTCCCTTCCAAGCTCTGCCATGCGCCCAAACAGTAGTTTTCTCCCACACATGGTGTATCAGCATACTCAGGACAAATTGCACAATAACTTTTGGGGTCCAATTTCTCCTGTTACCCTTGGGAAAATAAAAAAATTGGATCTGAATTAAATTTTTTTGTGTAAAAAGTTAAATGTTCATTTTTTTAAAAACATTCTAAAAATTCTTGTGAAGCACCAGAAGGGTTGATAAACTTCTTAAATGTGGTTTTGAGCACCTTGAGGGGTACAGTTTTTAGAATGGTGTCACTTTTGGGTATTTTCTATCATATAGACCCCTCAAAGTGACTTCAAATGTGATGAGGTCCCTAAAAAAAAATGGTTTTGCAAAACTGAGAAATCGCCGTTTAACTTTTAACCCTTATAACTTACTAACAAAAGAAATTTTGGTTCCAGAATTGTGCTGATGTAAAGTAGACATGTGGGAAATGTTACTTATTAAGTATTTTGTGTGACATATCTGTGTGATTTAAGGGCATGAAAATTCAAAGTTCGAAAATTTAAAAATTTTCAATTTTTTGCACAAAAAAAACGCAAGTCATATTAAAGAAATTTTACCACTATCATGAAGTACAATATGTCACGAGAAAACAATGTCAATCACCGAGATCCATGGAAGCGTTCCAGAGTTATTACCTCAAAGGGACAGTGGTCAGAATTGTAAAAATTGGCCAGTCATTAACATGCAAACCGCCCTCGGGGGTAAAGGGGTTAATATATACAATATATCAAAAATCTACTCTAAAACTTCTAAAATAGAAATTTTCTTAGCAATGGTGATATTACGTCAATTATCAGAATATGCCGAAAAAACGGATTACTTACCGGTAATGCTCTTTTATAGAGTCCACGACAGCACCCACTGAGAGAGAGGGATCAGCCCCTAGGAACAGGAAACTTACGGAGAGATAAAAGTGGCGGTCCCCCTCCCTCCTGCAGTTGGATTACAGAGAATGAGAGGAACCGCCCACCATAGTTTTAGTAAAAATATTTAGTTGGCTATCAAAGTATTTATTTCTGCACATAATTTACAAGTTCAGTCAGATCAATGTATTTTAAGTCTATAAACCTTTCACCACTACTAGTGAAGTGAGTGGGTGCTGTCGTGGACTCTATAAAAGAGCATTAACGGTAAGTAATCCATTTTTTTCTCTTCGCCACGACCGCACCCACTGAGAGATATTCAAAGACAATCACCTGGGAGGGACCACCGTGTCAAGAGTTGATCTACCAAAGATTAAGTCAGCAGAGGAAGATAAGACTAGTCTGTAGTAACTGTAGAAAGTGCAAGGTTGTGTCCTTACATATGAGTTCGATTGGGACATCCAATCTTTCGGCCCAGGAAGATGCTACAGCTCGTGCGTAATGCGCCTTCATGCCCTGTGGCGTGTTATCCCCTTTTGCTGAGTATGCCAGACTACTCGCGTCTCTGATCCATCGAGATAGCGTGCCTTTCGCGATTCCAGATCCCTTCTTGTGGCCCTGAAAGGAGACAAAGTGAGCCCTGCTCTGCCTTCAGGGTCTAGTCCTATCTAAATAGATCAGGACAGCTCTTTTCACGTCTAGTGTGTGAAATCTTTCCTCTTTTGGATCTGTAGGGTTATTATAAAAGGAGGGAAGATAAATCTCCTGAGACTTATGGAATCTAGTAGACACTTTAGGCAGGTAAGAAGTGTCTGTTTTCAGAACTATTCTATCTTGAAACACTGACAAAGGGGGAGAATCTACCGACAAGGACTGAATGTCACTAACTCTTCTTGCTGACAGTAAGGCCACTTTAAGGAAACATTTTATCGGGGCTGAGTGCAGTTGTTCAAATGGGGCTCATGTCAATGCATCTAGCACTAAAGGGTATGCCACACTAAACAACATCGCTAACGGGATCGCTAAAAAACATCACTATTTAGCGATCCCGTTAGCGATGTTGTTGTGTGCGGCATGCAGCAACGACGTGGCCCCTGCTGTGATCTCGTCCGTCGTCCTGATCGTTCCGGACCCTATTCTGATCGTCGGCGTCCCGCTGGGTAAGTATATATCACTGAGTGTGGCACCTTTTTTAGCGATTTAGCGGTACTTTTGTACCGCTAAAGTCGTTAAGGAGATCGCTAACCGCGATAGCGTCCTTAACGACATCGCTAAATGTGGCCGACACTAGCGATATTGTAAACGATCCCGCTAGCGATCTCATTAGTATGCGACGCTAACGAGATCGTTAGCGGGATCGTGTAGTGTGGCAGTACCTTAAGTTGAGATCCCAAGGCGGTGTCTGAGGAATATGCACTGGGTCCACCCTCTGACATGCTGAAATAAAGCGAGCTACCAATCTGTCCCCCGCAATATTGGAACTATACAAGGCTCCCAGAGCAGATATTTGAACTTTCAAGGTGTTTACTGATAGTCCTAATTCACGCCCCTTCTACAGGAACTCTAAGATAGCAGGGTTGGGTACTTTGGAAAGGGCCGCTGAATGGAAACTAAGAAATTTTCTCCATACTTTAACATATATTCCGGTGGTGGCCTCTTTCCTACTGTCTAAGATGGTATCAATTAAACCCCTTAGTTTCAGTAACTGCCTCTCAAATTCCAAGCTGTCAGTCATAAGCCCTTCACCAGAGGATGATAGAAGGGCCCTTGAGAGAGAGCAGGTCCCGATCCCAAGGAAGGATCAATGGGTCCGAGATTGACATGGCTCTGAGCCAAGAGAACCAAGGTCTCTTGGGCCAAAACGGGGCTATTAGAATCACGTTCGCGCCTTCCTCCCTTATCTTCCTGATGACTACTGGCAAAATTATCATCGGGGGGAAGGCATATGCCTGATGAAAGGTCCATGGGGATTGACGGGAGTTGAGTATATCCGGATTGTCTGCTGTGCATAGCAAAGCGAACCTTTCGACTTGTCTGTTGCTTCGGTAGCAAAACAGGTCTATTTCTGGCATGCCCCACATGTCCAGTATCATCCTGAAAATGCGATGGCTGAGCACCCATTCCCCTTGATGCAGGGTATTGCGGCTGAGGAAATCTGCTCTTGAGTTGTTTACTCCTCTGACGTGCAGAGCCAATAAGGACAGGAGATGTTTTTCGGCCATTGCTAGGATCCTGTCCGCAGTAGACATGAGAGCTCATGATCTTGTTCCTCCTTGATGATTTAAATATGCTACCGATGTGATGTTGTCTGATAGCACCCTTGTATGAGTCCCTTGTAGCTGTGGAAGAAATTTACGTAAGGCGTGATAAATAGCTTTTAACTCCTTTACATTTGATGAGTCACCTGCTTCGCTCCTAGACCACTGCCCCGAACTATGCATTCTCCTAAATGCGCTCCCCACCTGATGGGAGAACGTCTGTAAAAATTATTCTTGAGGGTCTTACTACCCATAGAACCCCCCCGAGAGGTGGTCTGGTTCTAGCCACCATGTCAGAGATTCAACTATCTGTGATGATAGGGATATTACGGCCTCCAACTGACCCTGTAGCCTTTCCTCCTCCTGTAGGATGGCCCTCTGTAACTGTCTAGTATGGAACTATGCCGAAGGATGTCAGGGAGCCCAGAAGACACATACCCTCCATTAGGGACATTGTAGGGTTGTTGACTGCTGACCATACTTTATTAATTATTGTTGATTTTTTTACTTCCGGAAGAAGGTATCTCTGACTTACAGAGTCCAGATGAAGGCCAGGAATGTTTGGCAGGTTATCGGGAGCAACCTGGATTTTTTCCAATTGATCAGCCATCCCAAAGCCTGTAAGGATGAAATTTCATCAACTAGACGCTGATCACACTGTAATGCGGAGTTTCCTACCACTATCAGATCTTCCAGGTCTTAAAGGACTATAAGAATGTCCTTTAACCTCAAGTGCAACATCATCTCTAGCATTAATTTTGTGAAGACCCGGGGAGCCATGGACAACCTGAAGGGCTTTACCGTGAACTGAAGATGACAGACTTGACCTTCCAACACGACAGCCACTCGGTGGCATTGTTGATGCAAAACAGGTACTGGTAAATGGTAATATGCATCTTTGAGATCCAGGACCGTCATAAAGCACCTGGGAAACAAAAGTTTTATGGCTGATCGGATGGACTCCATCTTGAAGGTTCAAATTTTTTGAATGGTATTTAGCTTCTTCAGATTTATTTTGTTACTATAAGAGCCATCTGGCTTAGAGACTAGAAATAAGGTGGAGTAGAATCCCTTCACTCTTTGGTCTGCTGGATCGTCTACTAGAACCCGTTTGGATAGCAAACTTATTATTTCCGACTCCAAAGCCTCTTGCTGAGATGTCAATAGGAAGGGGTCCGGAGGGACCCAAGCAAATTCTAATCTTAAGCCAGATGTCACAAGGCTAATAGCCCATGAGTTGGACGTTATCGCCCTCCATTGTTGGCAGAAGAATGATAATCTGCCAGCCACCAGCAGGTCAGAGTTAACGTGGCTTATCTCCAGTCCTGAAGGGACGTCTGCCGAACAGGGCACCTTTTTGTTTAACTTCTTTGTGGGGCCAGCGGTCCTGGTTTCTATAGTCCTTCCTCCTGCCGAATTAAGGTTTTTGGAAGTCTCTCCTATAGGATGGAATATAAACATTAGGGAACCCCTTCTTCCTTTCACCCTCCTTGGTGAGAATTTCATCCAGTATTGTGCCAAACAGGTACTCACCCTGGCATGGTTTGGCGCAGAGCTTAGATTTCGTCTGCGCGTCACCTCTCCAGCTTTTTAACCATAGGGACCGACGGGCTGCATTGGTTAACCCTGCCGATTTGGCCGCTAGGCATATGAAATCGTCTGAGGCGTCCGCCCAGAAGGCTGCTGCGCCTCTGATTAGAGGGATGGAGGAAATTAATTTATCTCTGGATAGGCCGCCTTTTATGTTCTCTTCCAGGTCGTTTAACCATACCAACATGGATCTTGCTGTATAGGTAGCAGATATAGCTGGCTTAGAGACTCCTGTACGTGATTCCCAGGACCTTTTTAGAAGTGAATCCGCCTTACGGTCTAGGGGGTCCGGTAGCATTCCTGAGTCTTTCACTGGCAAAGAGGAACGCTGCGAGGTGAAGGCTACGGCTGCATCCACTTTTGGAGCCTTCGCCCAAGAGGCTAGATCTTCATCATCAAAAGGATATCTCCTTTTAGACGTTGAGGGAAGGCCTCTCTGCCCCTGCTTCTCCAATTCTTTTCTCACTAACTCTTTTATTGCAGGTATTACCGGGAATGCTCGTCTCTTCTGAGAGAGAGAGACTCACAAACATGATATCCTGAGGGGTTTTAGGGTCCTTGGTATCCGTGAACCCCATAGTTTTCCGAACCGACCTGACAAGGTTGTAAATGCTATCAGTTGTAAAACAAGTATGCTGTTCCTCCTCTGAAGAGAACGAATCTCGGAAGGAATCTGAGTCAATTTCGCCAATGTTCGAGGATAATTCTGACCCCGGGGAGTCATATTCCCTATTTGGCCTCAGCTCTCTAATAGTACCAGAACTTCTTAGGGCCTGCAGCTCTTCCCTGATCATCAGCCTAATATCCTCTGTTCTTACAGAGGACTCCTCCTGCAGGGTATGTCCGATGCATATTTGACACAACCTTTAGGGGTAGCTGCCCGGAAGGGGCTGGGAACACAGGGCTCATTCTTTATGCTTAGATTTTCCAGTCTTTTTTGCCTGAGGTGTATATAGAAAGAAGGGGCTATCAGCTTAATAGGTGTGATTGGCAACACTCACCCAGTGAAGCTTGTCAAAATGGTACTGGTTGCGGAGGCGAAGGCACAGACTGAGATGTGGAGTGACCCGATTTTTTGTCTCTTCCACTCTTGTTTGTGGATCCGCTCTGCTTGGAGCATCCACTGCTGCTTTTCCTTCTGCTGTGCGCTGACACCACCACATCATCCAGTGGGTGCATAGCGGTTTCCTTTGAGGACAACATTGCTGCACACCGGTAGGGCTCTAGCTGGTATTTTTATGCAGCTTTTCCCTCTTAACACCGGAAAACGTTAATCGACACTCTTTTTTTCCTTCTTTGTCTTCACCCGAAAGTGCACTCATCACTTTCGGGCCCGGCCCCACTCTGTGTGACTGCGCGGCCTAGCCGCTCTGTACAGGTGCACAGTCTTTTTGCCTCCTCGGTACTCCCAGAAGTTGAACTACAACTTCCAGGGTAGAGCGCTTTTTGGGCATTCTGCTCATGCACCCGCTGGCTGTATTCCCTCAGTGGCGCCCCCTGGGGACACGCATGTTACTGCTGCTGCAATATCTGCACCCGATCTCCACAGCAGCCCCGGACAAGTGCTGCCCATCCTGCCGCACTGCGCTCTCCCTGTGAGCTAGGGTGGCCGTCCCCTGATCCTGGCCTCACGGTGTCCTTTCAGCTGAGGGGGAAGATGGACACAGGAGTCCCCTGATGCTGCTTCTGGCGCTGGAGCCCCTGCCGTTTTCACAGCAACCGCACAGGTGGCATCACAGCCCAGGTATCCTCTTGCGAGCTCCTCTCCACAGGTTCCCTAGGAACAGGAAACCAACTATGGGAGCGAGGGGGACCGCCCCTTTTATCTCTCCGTAGGTTTCCTGTTCCTAGAGGCGGATCCCCTCTCTCAGTGGGTGCTGTCGTGGCGAAGAGAAAAATTTGTTTATGTAATGAATATTTTGTATTTTCTAGACTTTTACTACTATAGTTCTATTACAAATCACAATATTATAATATCTTTAAAAGTCAATGAAAGCTCTAATATTCACTATTCCTTTGCTCTTCTTTCCCTGGAAGCATTCATTTTCCTGGAAAACCCCTCTATAATAAAGTGCTAGGGATTCCCATGAAACTTTGCAATGAAAGCATGTTTAATAAAACAGTCACCAGATGAGCTTTTATTGCAGCTTTCCATATTATATTTTGCATTCTATGGATATAAGCGTGTTAGTAAGCAACAGCAGCACAATGTATCCATCCAATAATTGAATCGGAAATTATAAAAGTAAGAAGAAAAGGAAAAAATGAGTTGTATGAGATATTGCAAATGTTTAGTATTGCTTGTACAAACAATGCCACGCTTATCTTAAGGTTGTCGGCAGTACTGCAACTGCAGAACTATAATGGCAAACATGGAATGCAATGAAAGATCATTCATTCTAATCTCATACAAAATGTTTATCTTACATTAAACTTTTAATTACACCAGAAATGTTGAACATTTTGATTAGATCGCATGGTTGGCCTGTTCGTAAACATGGCTGCTCCCTTTTAGTGAATGTCTGATGACAGCTGCAAGAAAAAAACAAAACATGCTGTGCCCACCTTCTCTGAGACCACTGGCGAGTCTACATCACTGTGTAAGGCAGCCAGGGTGGTAGTCATGGCAACAAGCTGTACTGTTCCCACACCCTGGCGCCTCACAGATAAAACAGAATGTCCTCTATGCTGCACGTGCAGCTGAACACTCATGGTTACTCCCAAAATTCCTTCCAGTTCTGTCACTCCAGTTCCTGATCTCCCAGTTCTACAAAACACTTTGGAGTCACAGTCTTTTTCCAACAGTTCAACTTTACTTATCAAAAGGGCACTCATCACCTTGGAAGCACAATTCACACAGAGCCACATATCCTGTACTTTCCCTGCCTTCTGGGCAGACTCTATTCTTTCTGTACCCGTTCCTTCAGACTGATAACAGTCTCTTTGGACAGTCCGTGTCCCTTCTGTGCCTTCCAAGTCACCAGCTCCCGGTCAGCCCCTCGTCCGATTACAATTGGGAAAGGTGCCGGGAATGCCATCTCAGCTGCTCCCTCCATGGTCTTAGACCCCAAATTCTTCCTGGGGTTGGTCCTGTTGAGCTGGTGCCCGACTGCACTATTCTTCACCTGGGGCCCCTTACTGCCATAGCAGACTTATCCCCACAGCCAGTCAATGTCTGATCCACTGCTTCTCATATAAGCAGCCCTGGGCAGGCTGCCTGGGCTTCTGCCTTTAATCAGCTAGTGCCTGTCCTATACCTCAGTGCTGCTCTGCTCTAACTCTTCCTCACTGAATAACCCCTTGCTGCCTGTGCCTAAACTGACACTTATCTATCCAATTCTTTATCTCTAATGTGCCCCCCTCTAGTCTAACCCCGCTATTACTCTACACTAGCTTCTATCACTAATCCTAAACATATACACCGTACATGGCAGATACATGACATCACAATACATAAACATGACCTTACACATTAATTGCAATGAGGTGCCGTATATAATTGCCTGAACAGTGTCCAGGGGAGAGGAGGCACTTGGGAGGTTCCCCACCACCTCCTTACAATCCTCCCTCCTAGAATATGGTCGTCCCTGACCATGGCGGCACCTGTCAAATTAAAAAACTGTGAATTTTTTTTTTAAACATATTCATAATGAATACAGTCTTTATCTGATGACCTTTGTGGGTTAACAAGTGAACCCGGCTCCACTCGGTTGGAGCCCCAGAACAAAAGAGTTCAAGTTCTTCTCATTTGGGTCCAACTGACCCCGGTCCCTTGGCTCCTGGGACCTATAACAAACACACTGGCCTGGCGGTCAACTCAGCAATGGTCCATTTAGTCCTGACCCAGCTCGCTCCACAAGGTTCTTCCCACTCCCTACTTTTAGTGGATTGCGGTCCCTCAAAGCAAGTGGGCTGCTTTTACCAAGGGACAGTTCAGGGTTAAGACAGATAAAATTCAGGGCAAATACAGGTAAAATGTAGATTTAAAACAGTTAAATTCTTAACGCAGCCTCACACATAGTCCATTTTTAAGGTGTGAACATGCTCATATACAACTTGGATGGGGAGAGAACAAAGTCACTCAACTGTGACCATCTAGGCCACCACTGGCATCCAGTCCTAGTGCCATCCAGGGCTCCTTGCCCTTCCGGAGACACGGAACAGTCTCTCTTGTATGTTATTTTCTAATGCAACCAGCACAACTCTCTTAAAGGGGCACTTCAGTCAATACAGGGCCACTGATCAGAGTAGTGGGCCACATTCTAGCCCTGAATAACAATAAAAAGTATGGCCCAAAGACCCGCTGGAGGACGACACAATACTGTTCCTCCTGCTTCTTTACTCCAGCAGCGGCCGACTCAGCAAACTTGGAGCCTTCTGCTCCCATGACCCGACTGTGGCTACCGCTTCCTTTGAGGGCGCCTCAGCCCTCCGGCTTCCTGTAGGGGCCGAACATCATCCGGCCGCACATGGTTCCTCCGCTGGGGCGCTGTAGCTCCTGGCGCCTCTGCTGTTTCTCCTGTTCAATCACTCCCTCTACCACAGGGCCTCTTCTGCTGTGGGGTCTGAGGTGAGTGCAAGTCTCTCACTCACTGAAGCTGCAGCCGGCTGCGACGGTCCTCCATTGTGGCCGCGTGAACTTGGGATCACAGCTGCGAGGCCTCTCTCTCCACGGCTTCCGGCTTCTCTATCGTTTCTTCTGGCGCCTGCTACTCCGCATCTGCAGTGTCCTCGCTCTCGACGATCTTCATCTGCACAGGTATCTCACTTGGCAATGATGTCTCTCTTCCAGGCATGCCATCTTTCCCTTCTGGGCTCCACCTATTCGTGGGTGGAGTCACTTCTGGCTGCCCCACCCGTTCCTTCAGACTGTCAACTGGGCAGTCTCTTATCCCCACAGACAGTCACTGTCTGATCCACTGCTTCTCATGTAGGCAGGCTGCCTGGGCTTCTGCCTCTAATCAGGAAGTGCCTGTCCTATACCTCAGTGCTCTGTGCTGCTCTGCTCTAACTCTTCCCCACTGACTAACCCCTTGCTGCCTGTGCCTTAACTGACATTATCTATCCTATTCTCGATCTCTAATGTGCCGCCCTCTATTTTAACCCTGCTATTACTCTACGCTAACTTCTATTCCTAATCCTAAACATGTACGCAGTACATGGCAGATACATGACATCACAGTACATAAACATTACACATTAATAATAATGAGTGCTGCATATAATTTCCCAAACAGTGTCCAGACAAGAGGAGGCACGTGATGTTCCCTGCCACCTCCTTACAGTTGTTCTGTGTGCCTGACATGTCGACAGCCAAACAGTGAGCTCAGCGATTCTGAAGGAGGAAATACAACTACACCAACAGCGCCAAAGACTGGCTCCACAATGTGTCGACAATGGTCGTCCCTACCGATTGGGTGTGCTATACCATATGAAGCAATAGTGTCCAGAAATTATGGGAAAGCCTTCTCAGCCGCACCTGAAGTTATTGTGTTTCTTCTAACTCATGCAATCTTTCGCAATGTGCAAATGGTAGATTGAATTCGCTGGTTTAACAAATTCCTAAAAATTCTATGTACCATTGTTTTGCATTGAATCTCTCATCTCTACTATGTATATAAAGCAATAAAAACACTATACAGGTAGCCCAACATATAAAATAATGCTAACAAACTGCAGATATTGGCTATAGCGTTCCGACACCTTGTGGCGCCATTACAGAGAGCCCCGCTGTTGGGAGGAAATGAGCTTTAGTCCCCCATCAGCCAAGGGTGTGGTTATTGCCACCGCTCTCCATGCACAGAGCAGTGATGAAACTGTGGTAGTGGCACCACTATGACTGGAAGCCGAACGCTGCAAAGGGGAATAAAGTTAATATCTGAATGCCAGTGTTTCACGGTGTAAGAATGGTGTTAACCTGCAGATTAACCCCATATCTTCAGGTGTTATTTTAGATAACAGGTTCCTTTTAAACACATAGCGTCATAATATTACATACTGTCACTGATGTACAGTATGGAAAAACACCCCATCATACCACGAGTTGTAAAACCATTGCTGCATTGTGTGAACTGTTTACCCCTCTGTAGTATTCGAGGCATGTGGCATTGCTGATCTGGAGCACTACAGCAGTCGCCGAGATATCATATTTACAGATCATCTCTTCCGCTTTTGGCTGATGTACGCGAGACGTGATAAATAGCCATAGAGAAAAAAAAACAAAAAAAACAAAAAACAAACAAACCTTTTCATCTCCTGCCTGCTGAGAAAAAAAAGTCAAAGAATAATATCCATTTATGTTTATCTACACTGACAGTATATATGCATTTTTTTATTACAAAATCAGTGTTTATTCTCAAAGCAGCACTTCAAAAGGCAAATAGATCTGAGTACAGTAGTTTTTTTTTTTTTTTTTACAGATGGTCATCATAAGGCAAACCCAAAAAAAATAAGCTCCAACTATAAGGGCCCCAAATGTATCCTCAGGCAGCTCCCTTCTGTTCAATGCATCTTCCCTGTCACTTCTCACAAATCAATAAAGCACATACGATAGATCCTTACATCAAGAATCCCGACATCTGAAGTCCGTATCATGCTATGCACAAAATAAATGGACTGCGCCAGCTTGTAATTGTTCATATCTGCCCTAGGGTTTGCGCAGAACCATAGAAAAAAAGTGAATATAACGGAAAAGAACATTTGTATATAAAAAAAATGCATATATTGTCCAGAAGCTTGGTCACTTTCCCACTGTGTGATGAAAAAGAAAAGGAACCGAGTCTTGCATCAAACGCTTTTGTCCTTTTCAGAGAGAGATGATACTTTATGGAAAGTTCTGGGATTGTGCAAGTCTGAGGTCAGCTGGTGGGAGAAGATAAAAGTCGGAACACCTCACTGTTCGGCAGGTGGGAAATGAATCGCAGTGTATCAACTTGTAATGAAATAAAAAAGTACAGCAAAAGGCGAGCTAGTTTTTTTTAACAGTTAAATGGCGGCAACTAGAGTTGAGCGATACTTTCCGATATCCTAAAGTATCGGAATCGGAATGGTATCGCCGATATCACTAAAATATCGGCGATACCCGATACCGATACCGGAAGTCCCATGTAAGTCTATGGGAACAAAATATCGAAATTAAAAAAAAACCATTCTTGCCTTGTTGGTTAATTGTACATGAAGGAAAACAAGAAAGAGTAATGTAGAATGTATTGGGGAAGGTTGAGGAGACATTAAAGGCATAGATGTTTAACCCAATCAAATGGAATAGCATAAATATTTTTTTTTTTTAAAGATGTTCGGATTGACGAAGAAATTGACAATGTTAACGTTTTTTATATTTTGGCAAATATGTATATTACACAACTTCCATGCTCTTCATCTTCACCTTTTTAACTTTTCACACACTTTCTCCTTCATAATCTTCTGCAGCATCATCTTTTTCATCAAATTATTCTTCATCTTCACCTTCTTTATCTTCTTCTTAAACTTCTTGCTATTCATCTTTGTTAACATTACTCATATTCTTCTTATTAAACTATTATTCTTATTCATATTCTGCTTCATCTTCTTCATCATATTCTTATTTGTGACAGAGAATCCTGTACTTGTAATCTGTCAAAGTATGAATTTTCATCCTTCCGTTCTTGCTGTCACAAAAGATTTAAATTACAACAGTATTTGTCCGTGTTCAGTTTAGCCTGCAGCAGCAGGCATTTTCCAGGGCACCACGAGGAGGAACGGACTCACCCCCATACACTGCTTAGTCTTCTTCTGCTTAGAATTTAGAGCATATATTTTGCTCTTCATTTTGGTCTTATACTTCATGTTCTTCTGCTTTTAGATCTTCTGCTTATTGTTCTTGTGTCTCTTGTTCCGTATCTTGTATTTGTAGCACAATCTTGTACCAGCTGATGTTACTGGGACACGGTTACTAAGCAGGAGGTACCTGTGCTCCAAAGCACTACCAAGGACCAGCAGACGTTGCTGGAACTCGGATACCGAGATGGAGGCACCTAGGCCAAAGGCACTGTGGAGAACCAGCTGACGGTACTGGAACCCGGAGGGGCAGCAGAAGGAAAAGAGCCAATGGCACAACCGAGGACCAGCTGACGTTACTGGGACACGGTTACTAAGCAGGAGGTACCTGTGCTCCAAAGCACTACCAAGGACCAGCAGACGTTGCTGGAACTCGGATACCGACATGGAGGCACCTAGGCCAAAGGCACTGCGGAGAACCAGCTGACGGTACTGGAACCCGGAGGGGCAGCAGAAGAAAAGAGCCAATGGCACAACCGAGGACCAGCTGACGTTACTGAACCCCAGTAACACAGGAGCAAGTGTTGACTGTGCTAACAGCACTTCCGATCAACAACTGGCGGTGTTGGAGCCCAGGGTCAAGGAGGATGTTTAAATACTAGATCAAGTAATTTCCTTGTTACCTGTCAATTTTAAATGTCTATACTTCAAACAAGAGAAAGATAACCTTTACTACCATAAGATGATGATTTAATTTAAACTAATATCTAGATAAATAAAGAATTGACAAACATAAACACATACATTAACATGTTGAACAGCAATGCAAACCACAAAATAAATTAGTTAAGGAATCTGCTATACGGTTGTACATAAAAGCATACAAGTACATATCTGAATCCATTAATGATGGATAAGTAACAGTATGTACAACCATTTTTATTGTATAGACAATGAATGTCTGACTTCAAAACATCATCAGCATTACAAGTTATCTGTGATATTACTAAAATGTTCCATTTGCTGAATAATGTCCCTAAATATTTTATACAAAATTATACAATTTCCATCATGTAATACTCATAATATGTGGCAATAATCATTTTTATTAACAAACATAACCTTTAAAAAGTGCATAGTGCATAGTGAAAATTGCTATTTATGGCTGACTGTCGACTTGGAAGCATGACAACAGATAGATAAGGTATATATAGATGACACTGCATAGCCACAGATGGTGAATGGCAATGTAATACTGTACCTCAATAAAGTGTGCGTCACTACTACATATTTTTTTTTATATAGCTGTATAAACAGGGTACATGGATGTATGCTTGTGCCTTTGTTTTGACGCACAGACTGCCTTCCTGCTGAGACGCATTGGGTAGTGAACAGTTGTGTGCAGTGTTCACTGCAGTCTCTGCGGAATAACCACACTTAGACCTTATAACTTTTCAGACTTTCTTTATCAATCTACCAAGATGAAGAAGGCAGGGAGTAAGGCACGTGGTCGTGGAGTTTCTTCAGGGAGAGGACGTGGGGATTCTGTGGCTGCTGCGGCCCCCAGTGACACAGCATCCACCAGTTTTCCCCGGGCCGTGAGCGTTCCTTTATGCGCACTTTTGTAGGAGCTCGGAGTACCCCCCTGCTGCGGGAAGAACAAATTGAAGCCGTTGTTGTTTGGATCTCAGCCAATGCATCTACTTCAATTGCTTCCACCTCCTCTCAGGACCACAGCACTGTTGGGCAACCATCTGTCTCTTCACCGCCTGGCAAATTGCCCAGGCAGTCAGAGAGTTCTGTACAGGAGCCAGCTGAGTGTCTGCTTCTGTTCTCAGAATCTATTGGCTTGCAAACAGGGGCCCAGCCAAGCAGCATTCTGTAATGTGAAGAAGAGGGAGTATGCAGTGATGCGCAACAGCTGTGTCTCTCTGAATCTGAAGAGGCGGGTGAGACAGTGCCGATGGTCAGCACACCGCAGAACGCATCTGATGATGATGATGAGACCCAGGTGCCAGTTTCTGTTGAGCATGGTGCTGGCCAGACCACCCAACAGCAGGTGTTGGAAGAGGGTAGTGGAGATGATGAGGTCCAAGACCCAACATGGCATGAAGAACAGGAAGGTGGTGGGAGCAGCTCAGAGGAATAATAATAATATTTATTTATATAGCGCCATCATATTCCGCAGCGCTTTACAGTTTAGCAGTTTCAGAACACAAGTCATAAGTAACAACGTTAACAATACAATAATTTAAGCTAAATAAGTCGCCCCTGCTCGTGACAGCTTACAATGTACAATGAGATGGGGGAGATACAAAGTATAGGTGTTTATATACAATGGTGCATTTACAATGATGTTCCAGCCATCTTAAGGGACTGAGGGATGGAGATAGTGAATGGGCTAGAGACACACACACACTTACACAGAATACATAGAATGACTTTGATTAGTGAATGTGATAGGCCGCTCTGAACAAATGTGTTTTGAGGGAGCGCCTGAAACCATGCAAATTGTGGATAGTCCTAATTTCTTGGGGTACAGCATTCCAGAGGATTGGCGTAGAGCAGGAGAAGTCTTGGAGTCGGGAGTGGGAGGTACGTATTAGTGCAGAGGTTAGTCGAAAGTCGTTTGCAGAGCGCAGCAGTCGGTTAGGCCGATAGATAGAAATGAGGGAGGAGATGTAGGAGGGGTGCTGCACTGTGGAGAGCTTTGTGGGTGAGAACCAGTACTTTGGTTGAAAGCTGGGAGAGGCCTAGAGAAATGGTTAGTGATAGAAGGAAGATAGAGGAAGACATTGCCCCAACGGTACAAACAGGAGGGAGAGTTAGGCTGCAGACTCGGTTGCCTGTAGCCTCCAGTTTGGCACCTGTTCGGAGCAGTTGTCTTCCAAAAGTCAAAACGTGCGCTCCCAGGACTTGCACTGCGTGTCCTTTTTTCACACACTTGCACATGATATTTGCTATGTGAAATGCAAGCTGTGTAATTAAAAATTAAAAATAGCTAAAAGTGTCAGTCACCTCAATACCACAAATATGTGGAAACATGTGCGGACAAAGCACATAGTTGAGTTACAAAGACACACTAGAGATGTAGGCCAACCTACAGCAGCACCTACATCTTCAGGTTGTGTTGAAGCCTCTTCATCGAGCTCACACACAGCTGGTTATGTTTCCTCACAGGATCGCCATGGAAGAACCTCGGCCACTGTTGTCCAGAGACAAACTGTTATTCCACACACAGCAGCAAGTTCCCTGTCATCCTCACACTCCCAGGCCACAAAACAGCCATCGGTAGCACAGGCATGGGATAAAAGACGGCCATACTCCGCAAACCATGCACGAGCACAGGCTCTGAATGCTGGCATTGCAAAACTCCTGTCCCTTGAAATGCTGTGATTCAGGCTGGTGGAGACAGACAGTTTCCGTAACTGAATATCATTGTCAATCCCACAATACAATGTGCCAAGCCGATTTCATTTCAGCAGGCAAGCCGTCCCTGGTCTGCAAAAGCATGTTGAGGGAAAAATTAAACATGCGCTACTAAAAGCCCTCAGTAGCAAGGTCCACCTGACCACCGATGCGTGGACCAGTACCCATTGTTATGATCTGCTACAACCAGTAAGGAAAGAAGGGAATTCTGTCCCTACAATACAACTAAGCTGAATCCCTACGATGTAACGGGGAACCTGATCCTGCGACCAGACCCGCTAAAGTCCTCATCTAGTGTGAACGAAGACCTATAGTTGCGAGGGAGTAATCCCTACAAGATCTAGGGACTGTGAGAAAAGGTGGACACCTCCTAACATAAATTGTAGCATGGATAATTAAACAGAAAAATAAATACTTTGTGATCCTAACATCAAGCAAAACTGACAGATTAAGGCACCTAAGCACCCGGCTAGCTTAACAGTAGATAATACAATGAAGTCAAGCAAAGCCAGAAGGGCGGAGCCAGACTAAATAGGGAAAAAAGGTCATGTGACCAGCAAACTGAAACAAAACCTAACAAGAGGGTTCTAACACCCATGGCCAGGGACAATACCTTTCCCTCACTGCCCATTGGGTCAATGTTGTGCAGCCGGGTACTGATCTTGCGAGTGGCGCTGTACGTGTTCTGCCAACTCCAAGGATTGCAGGAATCAAGTCTGTACACATTGATTCCTCCTCCTATTCCAGTTCCTCAGAATCATCGCTGCAGGAGCCGTCACGGTCTACCTCCACATGGACCCGTGAACGTTTACCTGTTGCGACCGATATGAGCACAGCCGTGTCCAAATGTCAACAGGCCATCCTGAAATTAATTTCCATGGGGAATCTTAGCCACACAGCGCAGGAGCTCTGTAATGCCATAAAGCAGGAGAGCGACGTGTGGTTTTTGGAAGAGAATCTACAGGCAGGCTTGGTAGTGTGTGACAATGGCCGAAATCTGGTGTCAGCTCTGGGCCTTGGCAACCTCACTCACATACCATGTCTGTCATATGTGCTCAACTTGGTCGTGCAGAGTTTTTTGAGGGACTATCCGGATCTTGATGCACTGCTGCACAAGGTCCGCCTAGAGTGCGCTCACTTGCGACGTTCCAGCATGGCCAGATCGCTGATTGCAGCTCTGCAACGCAGATTTCACCTTCATGAACATCGCATCATATGTGACGTACCCACCAGGTGGAATTCCTCGTTACATATGTTGGAGCGGTTGTGTGAGCAGCAGCCAACAGTAATGGAGTATCAGCTGCATCAGGCGCAGTCAACTCGCAATTTGCGGCGTTCACACTTCACCACTACTGAGTGGGCCTCTATAATAAGAATAATAATATTATTTATTTATATAGCGCCATAATATTCCGCAGTGCTTTACAGTTTAACAGTTTCAAAACACGAGTCATAAGTAACAACGTTAACAATACAATAATTAAAGCAAAATCAGCCGCCCCTGCTGGTGAAAGCTTACAATCTACAATGAGGTGTGGGAGATACAAAGTACAGGTGTTTATATACAATGGTGTTTTTACAATGATGGTCCAGCCATTTTAAGGAAGTGAGGGATGCATGGAGATAGTGAATGGGCTACACACACAGAATTACACATAGAATGACTTTGATTAGTGAATGTGATAGGCCACTGTGAACAAATGTGTTTTGAGGGAGCGCCTGAAACCATGCTAATTGTGGATAGTCCTAATTTCTTGGGGTAGAGCATTCCAGAGGATTGGCGCAGCGCGGGTGAAGTCTTGGAGTTGGGAGTGGGAGGTACGGATTAGTGCAGAGGTTAGTCGAAGGTCGTTTGCAGAGTGCAGCAGTCGGTTAGGCCGATAAATATAAATAAGGGAGGAGATGTAGGGGGGTGCTGCGCTGTGGAGAGCTTTGTTGGTGAGAACCAGTAATTAGAATTGGATCCTATAATGAATGGGCAGCCACTGCCAGTGTAATGAGTGGCGAATAACTCTATGAAGGATATCTGCCACGTTTTGCGTGCGTTTGATGAGTCAACGCGGATGGCGAGTGCAGATGATGCACTAGTCAGCCTGACTGTCCCCCTTATCTGCCTGCTTCAAAAAACACTGCAAGCACTAAGGCATGAGGTTTTGGAAGAGGTGGAGGATGAGGAGTCACAAATTCCATCACCTTCTGGACAGTCAGCGCAACGTGGTTCCTCACAAAGGGCTGGAGGACTTTCAAAGTACCATGCTGTATCAACAATTGAACCTCCAGAGTCGCTGTCTATATTTTCATAACCATTACAAACTTTTAATGTATTTACAAAGCACATAATGTACAGTTTTTGTCTATCCTTTTGTAATGCTATTGTGTTTCCATAAACTGATGTTACAGAATTATGATACAAAGTTTTTAAATTTTGAGTTTTAAATTTTGTAAATTTATATGTATTTGAAGGACTTTGTGAGGAGGATGAGGAGGAGTCAATGGAGGAGGAAGACATCGCTCCAGAGGGAGGTAGACAATGCTCTAGTCAGTATGTAGACCAAGGGTGGGGTGATGCACAGCAGGCGGAGATGACGCCTCTTGCAGGGGACAACGTTTCTTGGCCAGTTGGGAGTCTGCAGCACATGGTTGATTTCATGCTGCAGTGGCTGAGAAACGACCGCCGCATCGAACACATTCACACCACGTCTGATTATTGGGTGTACACCCTCCTAGACCCTCACTACCGGGACAACTTACAAAGCCTCATCACACCGTTGAACCGGGAGCGTAAAATGCGGAAGTACCAAGACACACTGGTGCAATCCATAATGTTCTCCATTCCAGCCGAGAGCACTGCTGCTGCTACTGATTTACAAAGCAGCTCTGTGCGTCGAGGCAGTGGAGACAGCTCTGCAACAAGAGGGAGCACAAGCAGCGCCTCTGCACAGGGCAAGAACAGTATGTTCCAAATGTGTCGAAGTTTTGTGGCAGCGCCACCAATGTCTACACCATCCGAGACGGCTCCAGTCAGCAGGAGGCAACATTTCCGTAAGATGGTGACAGACTACATGTCTTGCCCTCTCAGTGTACTCCCAGATGGCTCTTCCCCATTCAAGTTTTGTGTCTCTAAGCTGGATACATGGCCAGAGCTTAGCCAGTATGCATTGGAGGTGCTGGCTTGATCTGCTGCCAGTGTATATCGGAGCGCGTCTTTACTGCTGCAGGTGGTGTACTAACAGACCGTTGCATGCGACTATCCTACGATAATGTAGAACGGCTTACTTTTCTGAAAATGAACTAGGCATGGATCTCGCCTGAATTTGCCTGTCGGTTTCAGATTAACTAACTGGTTGGCAACGTTTTCCATGTCTCCTGTTATGTTCATCTTTCTACCACCTGAGCTATACTCCCTGGGCTACAACACTGCCAGTTGCTGCTCAGAAGTGTCGTGTCCACAGACCAATACACAAGCTATAGTGATAGTGGGGTTCAGTAACGCCTGCTGTTCCCCTGCTGTGTGTCCGGCAAAAATTACTGCTACCTAGCTACACATGTTTAAAAAAACATGACATGTTAAAGTGGCTAGTGCTACACATAGATATCAGGCTACACCCTTATTTCTAAGCTGTAAACAAGTGAAACGTCAAATTTAAAACCATTCAATGATTAGTGTTGGTAACAAATCTGTAACTAAATAATTGTGACATATTATGGCAGATATCCACATGTCTAACACAAATGCTAACACAAAAGCATACTTATGCTATAGGGTACTGATGGTGAACCTTCTCACTCCATAACTTTGACCAATCCAACTCACATCATGCCTCAAATGCTGCAATGTTGGAAGTGCATAATGTGGGTTGAACTTTGACAACAGCTGCAGTGCGAAGGTTATCCTTCTGTGTTCTTGGCTTTTAAATAAAAGCATACAAGTAAATATAATAATACATTGTTGATTAAGGGACATGATGTACACCTGTAATATTGTGCAAACAATGGATGTAGGACTATTCCTCTTCAACATTACTTATATTTGTGTCATTTGAAAAAATACATATTTTAGTTAAAAATTAAAAACCCATGTTCAGTAGCTGTGAAAGGCCCGTTTGTGTACTTCTATATTGTTTTTCAACCAATGTATTGTATACGGATGGAAGCGCATCACACTAATAGATTAGATTTATTTTAAATGGAATGTAGCAGAACCAATTGGAGATAAATGAAAAGGATGAGCCACTGAGACACGCTCAGCAGAGTACAAGCAGCAGTGCTTGAACATGTAACTGGAGCGTGATCTGCACTCAAAAAAGTAAAAAACACAGACTGAAGTGAACACTGAAACACAACTGTCCACAATCTGTGAAAAGCTCCTTTCTGTACTTCTATAGTGTTTGCAACCAATGTATTGTATACGGATGGAAGCGCGTCACACTAATAGATTTGATTTTTTTCTAATATAATGGAGCTGCACCAATTCCACTAAATAAAATAAAAAAAAAAAAAAAAAAAGTGACACGTGCAGATGCCTACAAACAGCGGTGGATGCAGAGCAAACTGCAGCGTCACCTGCACTGTCACACACACACCTTGCACAGAGCTGTTAAAACAACACTGGCAAAATGAAGCTTTACACAGCGGTTGGTAAACTAGCCTGCCTCAAGCACAGTAGTACACAAAATCGCAATATCTAACTGTCCCTCAGAGTGAGCAGAGTAGCGTTCTGTCCCTTACTGAGTTCACAGCACAGTGAAGCTAAAATGGCTGCGGCGCCTTTTATAGTGCATTCTGACATCATTTCAGCAGCCAATCACAGCCATGCCATTAGTTAAGATGACCGCATCATTACAGGATGTGCCCACACTTCGTAGGATTCCTCATTGGCTGACTAAAATCACATTGCCTCTCAAAGAATTATGGGAACTTCCGATTCCGGTATACGATATGGAAAAAGTATCGGAATTAAGTATCGGAATTCCGATAACGCGAATATCGGCCGATACCCGATACTTGCGGTATCGGAATGCTCAACACTAGCGGCAACACATGAATGATTCTCTCTGTTGATATCCCATTTATTGAGAAAGTTATAAATGTTCTCAGAGTTAAATAAAAATGCAAATAAGAACATTTTCTTCAAATTAGATTCTAAAGTCAGTCCGGTATTATGAATTGTGGAATCTGTTGTAACCTGTTATTTTTTGTCTTTGTTGTGCCTTTTGGTGGTTCTATTAGAATTTCCTCCAAATTCACATAATGTATTGCTTTATAAAAGGAAATAAAATGCAACAGAAGCTAAAATATGTAATAAAAATATATTAAAAAAATACATTTCCAATACACCCTCACAATTAATCTGAGCCATAAATGAGAATGTAGAATGAAGTCATTTCTATGGAAACCTGAAAAGAAAAGGTGAACGTTGTACATTTGTATGTTGTATTTTTGTAGAAGCTAACATATTAGACATTTCTTTAAGCAAATCTGGTAACGGGTGACTATTAAGAATAAGCTGTCATGTGAAAATAGAGGAAAAACACTTTGTCCATTAAATGACTATCCTGAGGTTTTTACCAGTTTAACTCTGCATTCTTTAGTTATAATTTTCAATTTTCTCTGAGACTAGCTGCTCTGATGTCTCCCATACACAGCACACACAGAGAAATGAGGGATTTGTGCTCCCGTGCCACTATGTAGTACATACTCTGAAGCAGCAGCAGTATGGTGGACATCATAAAGCAGTACTGAGCAGTGTAGATGTGAGCCAGGGTGGGATAAAACCGTATAAAGCAGCAGCATGGTATATTTCACTCTACTTCCTCCATATTTTCTTGCTTCCGCTTATACGTTTCCATGGACTTCAACTTTCAGTTAAACACCTCATAGAGCCCATAGTTTATCTTGTTTCGAACAAGATAGATTTGATCTGTTTTTCTGAATACGGTAGATGGAGAGTTCAGGGGGAAGGAGAGAAGAAGTTGTTCATAAGTGAAGAAAGAAGCTAATGGTATCATCCAGTTGTTAATTTATGCAGACATTTCTAGGGGAAATAACTGATGATTCCTACTCTTATTTTTCTGTGCAGTACATCTTCAGAAGCAGCAGCAGTATGGCAGTCAAAAGACAGCAATACTTAGCAGTGTAGCTATGAATGTAGAACAGTTGAGAGATAAACACTTAAGAGCTGCAGCATCCTTTGTGCGTGTCTCCATCTGCTTTTCTCTTTCTCCCTCCTCTCTATTTCAACTAAAAAATGCAGCTGTAACATGATCCCTCAGTGAGCTGGAAAAGACAGACATTAGGGATTCCTACTTTTCTGTACACGCAGCAGATGTTCAGAAGTAGCAGCAGCAGCATGTAAGATATTTTACAGCAGTACTGAGCAGTGTAGATGTAAATCCTGCACTGAAATAAGACAAAGTTTAACTTCCCCTTTTCTCTCTATAGATTTTAAAAGCAAACTGTGACCTGATCCTTCAGTAAATTATTAGTCTGCCTTGAGCTAGACACATTTCACTTGTACCTTTAAGCAGAGCTTTCAGGTAGCAAGGTGGAGGAGAAGTTGTTGATGAGGGACAAGGCACAAACAAAACATGAACTGTGCACAAGTATGTTGCAGGGATTATCAAAGGAATAATTTAAATTCCAAAAGTTCTGAAATGCTAATAAAAGCTATTTGAAAAGTTAATTTATTAATAGAATTTCACAATAAAAAATTCCATTGTATCATTCATTATTTTTAACGCTCGCATGTCCCTCTTAGTACGGCTAGACAGAATTAGTCTCCTTCTCCCTCTAGATGACAATATAGTCTTTTCCCTACAGCTTTATTGGCATGGTACTGCTGAGGCTCCTTCCCAGGAAACAAGATATTTCCTAAAATGAGGATCCCTATGCAGAAATCTGACCCTTTACAATGCTTTCAGATGAAGTACTGACAGTTCTGCTTCACGTCACTTGTCTTACCTATTGCATTATTTCTTTGCTGTGTTGTGTATAAATATGTGATTCTTCAGATTTTGTTTTAGTCTTTGCCTGATGAAGAGACCTGAGTAGTCTCGAAAGCTTGCAATTTGTTATCATCTTTCAGTTAGCCATTAAAAGGTATCAACCACTGAGGACTCTCAATTCTAAATATTTTTCTGTGATTTTTAGACTTTCCAGACACCACAATTTAAATGGAAAATTTTCTTTCTCTTCTGGATGAAATATTCATGCAATATTTCTAGACTTCGTCAGGCATAGCTTACTTGGTAATAGGCGGAAAGTTAAAATCTAAACCCTATCAAAACTGTCAGTGATGGAGGATCAACTGCGTGAGTCTCTTACGCACCCGCCGCCTGTTGTGGTGGATGGCCAGAGTATGAGGTGGAACGGGTAGTGGATTCTCATATGCTCTGCCATTCACTTCAGTACTTGTCCATTGGAAAGGTTATGGTCCTGAGGACCGGTCGTGGGTGCTGGCGCGTTCGGTCCATGTGGATCGGTTGGTCCAGGCCTTTCATGCTCGTTGTCCAGGGAAGCCTGGGGGTCCTGTGGCCCACCATTTAGAGGGAGGTACTGTCATGATCCAGACCGGGGTTTGTTTTCTGTTATCTTCTCTCTGGACTGGTCATGCAGGGATTAATCCCCTCTGCCTCGTTTTGGAACTGGCTGGGCAATTTCAGTCCTCTGCAGCCTGCTGGTCAGTGTCAGCTATAGTTCATGCTTCCAGGCTAGAGCAGCTGACCCGTATAGCCTTCTGCCTCTGACTTCCCGTATTTGCACGTGACCCATTCCCTGTCCCTGACTTAGTGTGTGTCTGGTGGTTTCCTTACAGTGTATGACTCTGATCTGATCTCTGAACCCTGCCTCTTGTTTTCCGTCCCTGATACCACGTTCCCTGACTGGCTTTGACTCATTGGCTTGTACCCTCGACTACTTCTTACATCTCACGTTTTGGATACCACGTTCCCGTTAGGTTCTGACTTCTGGCTTGTCTCTGACTACGTGCATTGCTGTGACCTTTGGTACTTCCGCTCCTGACAGTTTCTGACTTGGCTTGTCTGACCACTTTTTCGTTACTTGTGACAACTGTGCTGCTGCTCAGTGTTGCTACGCTGTGTGTGTGCGTAATCTCTCCTTTCACCAGCACCCCCTGGTGGAGGTTGTGCTTCAGCAGCATTATAGTGACACTTTCAAGGGTCTTCCTTTCCCGAGGTTTGTTATTCTGGTCCATCAAGACAGAAACTGCTTTACCTCTTCAGATATTAGTATTCTGGTGTCCAAAGATGCCTATTTGCTTTCCCAAGCCAAAAGGATCTCCCGCTGTAGAATTCTTGAATGGAACGGACTCAATTGGATGCTGGGAATGCATGGGGTCATTGAACCTAGGATTCTCATGGCTTTCCTGATTGAAATATACATTTGCTTTTAAATAGCCTGTATCTCTTCTCTGATTGTCTGTTTGTGTAGAGGAAGGAAAGGGTATTCCTGTTCAGAATCTAGGAGTACACCTAGAAATACATTCTTCCTTTCCGGTCCGATACTTGAATTTTTCAGGTTTACTCACCACCCCAGCCTCTCCAGGACTGGCATGGTCATTGTTGAATATTCCTCCAACTGTTCTGGCGAGTATGCTACTAGGAGTAGGTCATCCAAGTATGGGACGATGAGGATGTTCTTTTCTCTTAGGAAGGCCATTATTTCCACCATGAGTTTTGTAAAAATTTGGGGTGCAGAGGAGAGACACCGGAATTGGAAATGCTGTACCTTCCCCTGGTTCTTTATCGCAAACCTGAGGTATTTTTGGTGCGAGGTATGGATGGGTACATGGTAATAGGCACTCTTTAAATCCAGCGTGATTCATCACAGAGTCCTTTTTTATCAGAGGTATGACCAACCTGCGTAACTCCATTTTGAACTGTTTGTAGACCACCCAGCGGTTTAGAGGTTTCAGGTTGATTATCATTTGGTACTCCCTTCCTGGCTTTTTTATGGAAAACAGACTGGAGTAGTATCCATGGAATTGTTGGGAATGTGGCACCTGAACTATGAACTGCAAGTCAATAAGTTCTCTTAAATCTTTTAGGAGTCTCTGGTGGACCGCTGGAGACTGGGTAAAAGTTAGATAGTATCTTTTGGGAAGTAACTGGTTGAATTCTATCCTGTACCCTTGAGCGACTGTCTGCAGAATCCATGGACTTTTGGAAATTTCCTGCCAGCCCCCAGGAAGTACTGAAGTCTCCCCCCGATGCCTCAGGCGTCATTGTTTGCTGGGTCATGGTCCTTGATGCTGAAAGGAGCCTCTACCTCTGGCACCCTTGGGGTAGCTCCACCTGCCCGACTTTCTCTTCCCTCTATAGTCCTGCCTGGGATGAAAGAGAGTCCTCCGAAAGGTCGGCATCCTCTTTGGTTTCTCTTCGGGTAGCTCTTCTTTTTATCAGATGCTTTTTCAAGCAACTCATCAAGGACTGGTCTGAACACACGTAGGCCAGAGAAGGGTATTGAACATAACTTATTTTTTGACTGGGTATCCCCATCCATGATCTTAGCCACAAAGCCCACCTTGCCGCATTTGATAATTAATTATTTCTTGCTGAAAACCAGACTGACTCTGCTGAAGCATCTGCCATGAAATCGGTTGCCATCTTTAGCAACGGTAGCGATTTCAAGATTTCTTCCCTGGGAGTCTTGTTTTTAATATGACTCTTTAGCTCATCCACCCATACACTCATAGACCTGGCTACCGAGGTGGCTGCTATGTTTGTTTTCATAATGGCTGCAAACAATTCCCAGGCCTTCTTAAGGTCTTCCGATCGGATCCTTAAGGCCAGAGTAGTCCTCGAAGGGAACAGCTGTTTTCTTAGAGACCATCGCTACTGGAATGTCATTTTTTGGGACTGTCTCCCATACCTTTGTCTCTTCCAGATCAAAGAGAAGGTGGTACTTAAAATCCCTTGGGACCACCAGCTTTTTCCCCATGTCCTCCCGCTCTTCCAGTATCATTGCTGTTATGTGATTATTAACTGGGAAGTCTCTGTTTCTATGGGTTCTTAGACACCAGAACATTTCTTCTTGGACTGTCATTGTCTCAGTGGAGTCTTCAATTTTCATGGTGCCTCTAATAGCTTATAGGAGCACGTCGGTGTTTTCCTGAGGAAAACAAGTATCTTTTCCTTTCCTCAGGAAGCACTACTGAGGAACCCTCGCTTTCTCCAGAGTCTGGATCAGAAAAGCCAGATACTTCTTCCTCTGAACTTGGATCCATGTCTCATCTGGGTCTCTTAGGATTCGGTGATTGGGACGGCATTAGAGCAGAAACTGTACTCTGTACCTCTTCCCTAATCATGGTCTTTATACTGGTTAGCAGTGAGGTCTACTCCTCCTTTAGTAATTTGAAAATGCAATTTTCACAAAGCTTTTATCATAGCTCACTGGGAATCTGACATTGCATATGACATCTTTTAGCCTTCCTTTTGGACACTGAGGTGGACCATCTAGGCGTCTTTGTCCTAAAAGACAATATATGAAGAAGGCCCCTGTAGCTATTTAGATCTAGTGCCCAGCTGACAGACTCTCACTACCCTTTATTCACATGGTCCAAGGATGGCTCTAAGGACTAGATTTCAAAACGGCTAGCACTCTCCATACTAAGTCAGGAGTGGTGCCAGCTGTCCCCCCTTTAAGTAGTCAGCCTTACCCGGCTTCAGGACATCTGATTACTCATCCTTCAGAGCTCAGTTGCTGTTGATTCCGGATGATGCCCTGCCGGTGTTTCGGCCGTTCTGGCATGCGGCCGCAATAGAAATGCCGGTATCCGGTGCCATCTTCCTGACTTGTCCCCAATCAGAAGCCGCATCACCGGCGCGCCCACTGATGATGTGGTGCGCCGGAGGTTACTTAGGGATGTGCGATACTGGCCGAAAGCCGACCCCAAGCACGAAGAACTAGAAGCCGCCGCCCAGGGCCCCCTGGAGAGGGATACAGTCGACTCCGGGAGTGCACAGCTCAACTGGATGCTGAGAACTCTCGTGTATCAGGGTGATGTCCAAGCCTGCCCGCCGGACATGGACTCCGCAGCCCAGAGCCCTCTAGAGAGGAATGCAGCTGTTCCTGGGAGCCACCAGCTCGAACGGACTCAGATGCCCGGAGGGAATATAGGCAAGGCTCTCAGGTATGACAGAGCCTTATCCGAATCGTCACACCCATGTGCTCCACTTCTGCATCTGTCCCTGATAGGACAGGAAAAACACTGAAGGGTAGTGGTTGGGAGGGCTATTTAACCTCTTCTGTGTTCCTGTCCCTATCAAGGATACGAAGGACTGCCTCCTGATGGTGCTGTCAGGAGGGATGTATTGGAAAAATACCATTCTACTGCTTTATAGCATTTTTTCTCCCTCCTGGTTTCACATCTACACTGCTCAGTACTGCTGTATAATGTTCTCCATGCTGTTGCTGCTTCTGAACATGTAGTATAGTGGCAGGAAAGCAGGAGTCCCTCACGTCTATGAGTGTTGAGGAAGACTTCATAGCAACTAGTCTGCACCAAGAAAAAACCCACAGGATATTAGTCATATAATGGCCATTAATAGCGTTATGTCTCTTGTGTGCGCACATGTACATTTAAAAAATGAATAAAGAAAAAAATTAGAGAAATTAAAGAAAGGTTCAAAAGTAGCAAAAAAGAATGTAAATTAAACCTGATGCTTTAATTATTTGATTTCTCTCTGGGTATGTTTCCACATTCAGGAAACCATCAGGATTTGCTGCGGATTGGGCGCTGCGTACAGCCGCAACATCGAGATGTTACAGCATAGTGGAGGGGATTTTATGAAATCCTGTCTCCACTATGCGTGCAGGGCCGCATCTGAAGGCCCTGCGTATCCGTACATGCGGCTCGTCTTTCCAGACCGCATTGTGTCTATTTGTCTTGCGGAGACGCTCCGTCTCCGAACGATAAATAACCCAGTCTATGGATAGGATGTGGTGATACACATGCGGTATCACCGCACGTACAAAAGGGGGCAGCGCTTTGGGCCAGTACGCAGTGTGGAAACATACCCTCTATATTTAGGAGGCATACACTGGTTTTATACTGTTAAGGAGGACCTTTCACCAAATTTTTCATGATGAACTGGACACACGAAGCAATAGTGGCTATAGAGCAGAATAAAACTTTTCTTTTTAATTTCGCCTCTCCGTTGCAGAGATATTAGCATTAAGAGTATATGGCATCTAGGAGTTAGACTTAAAAAAAGCTAAGTGGGTTTTATCAGATACTTTTCACTGGGGTGTGCTCCCTATACAGTTGCAGCCTGATGAAAAAAAAGTTAAAGTGCAAGTGGGTGTTAACTCATTAGGTGCCAATACTTTGCTTTAATCCCTGCAACTCACAGGCGAAATAAATAAGGAAAAAAAAAAATTTTACTCTGCTCTGCAGCCAAAATTATACTGTGTGTCCAGCTTAACCCCTTTCCGAAGTTGAGCGTAATAGTACGCCCACGTGAGAATCCCTCCCTCTGATGTGGGCTCTGGCGCTAAGCCCACATCTTTCCTGGCATATGTCAGCTGTTTTGAACAGCTTACATGCGCCTCTAACAGCTGCGGGTAGAATCGCAATCCACCCACGGCTGTTAACCTGTTAAATGCCGCTGTCAATCTCTGGCAGAGGCATTTAACTCGCACTTACCGGAAGTGGGACGGGAATCCCTCCCATCGGTGACCCCATCACATGATCGTGGGTCACCGATGGGTTGGCATGACAACCAGTGGTCTCCAGCAGACCTCTATGGTTTGTCATAGCCAGATTGCTATGAGCGCTGCCCGGTGGTTGGCACTCATAACAAGTGAGCATTTCTGCTACGCACAGACGATTTGATCATCACCTGGCTGTAGCACAGGCAATCAGACAACTGCATCTTCTAGTCTCCCATGGAGACTATTGAAACATTGCAAAAAGTAAAAAAAAAAAAAAAAAAAGTTTTTAAAAATATTAAAAAGAAAAAATATATATATATAAAAGTTCAAATCACCCCCATTTCGCCCCATTCAAAATAAAGCAATAAAAAAAGTCAAAAATACACATATTAGATATCGTCGTGTTCAGAATCAACTGATCTATCAAATAAAAGAAAAAAGCTGATCGGTAAACGGCGTAATGAGAAAAAAATTAAAGGCTCCAGAATTATGTTTTATTGGTCGCCGCTACATTGCAATAAAATGCAATAACAGGCAATCAAAAGATTTTGGTGTAGAGACAATGATATCAATAAAAACATCAGTTTGGCGCGCAAAAAATAAGCCCTCACCCAGTGTTAGATCCTGAAAAATGGAGATGCTATGTATCATGGAAAAATTGCAAGTATTTTTTTTTTAATACAAACTTTTGGATTTTTTTTTCACCACTTAAAAGGTAAAAAACTATACGTTTGGCATCTATGAACTCGTAATGACCTGGAGAATCATAATGGCAGGTCAGTTTTAGCATTTAGTGAACATCGTTAATAAAAAAAAAAAAACAAGTGTGGAATTGCACCTTTTTTGCAATTTCACTGCACTTGGAATTTCTTCCCAGTTTCCCAGTACACAATATGTTAAAATCTATGGTGTCAAAAGAACTTATCCCACAAAAAACAAGATCTCACATGGCCATTTTGATGAAAGATAAAAAAGTTATGACTATGGGAAGCAGGGGATCAAAAAACGAAAACACAAAAACAGAAATACCTCTGGTCGTTAAGGGGTTAACATAAAAAAAAAGTGAAAGGTCCACTATGACCATTACCATTTCATATAATGGTTATTAAAAATATGTTAATGATTGCAGATCTAACTGCAAAAGCATGCATCCCAAATATACAGCACGCTTGCTATCAATACATACGAACAAGTAGAAGATCTTTCATTTGTAGCCCACTGTATTTTTTTTAAAGCTCTTTAGATCTATGACTTATACCTAGGCCTTCCTGAATTCAAAATTTCTGCAAAGCCTTATGGAAGTTACAGCAACAAATCCCCTTTTATTAGTTCTGGTAGCAGTGACAGAGAAATCGAGATGATTAAGGTTTGTTTACAGTTGTAATAATGCATACGTTACCGTCGACATAAATCTTTCTTTATCTTTAGTTTTATACCAACATGGTTTTATCATCACACATTGGTGTTTTTTGTTATGTTTAACTCTTTCCTAGATTGGATTTTACACCGTGTCCTAGCATGTATTATTTGTAGGCACGCATGAGTTCGGTATGTGCAGTCACCAGGTTGGGGCTCGTACATTTGGCCATAGACACATATTACCCCCATTTAACTTAAATTTATTTGGAGACATTCAAAATAGAGGCAAGATATTCGAAATGCAGTGGGCTTTACAAATGTAGCGGCGAGATGCAGAATGTCGTGAGCAGGAAGGGGGGGAAGCAGAAACACTACCTTTTAGGGAATTAATTTGCCTTACACCTTGCCATGAAAAGCTCCTGTGGCCATCTACAATCCATAATGTCCTACAGGAGAAAAGTAACATATCGTGCTGCTGGTACATTTAGAAATTGCAGGTGGGGATCTAGCCGTACTGCAATTACCTGAGAAATACTGTATTACATGAAATTATAGCTGAACATTCAAGAATGAGAGAAAATGTTCTGTAACATAAGGGAAAGTGAGAAATGTTTATTTTATGCATATTATACACTAGGTACATACATGAATGCCCAATATTGCGCCATTACACAAAACTGCAGCCCACTCAATGTGCAGTCACCTCAACAGTATGTAAAATATTGTTATTATTATTTAACAGTCTTTGGCTTGGTCTCGAGGCATGGTGACTTGATGCATAAACAATCTGTAGGAAGATGGGTATTATCCAAGCCTAGATAGGTCCACCAGGGTCTTCTCCATCGTTGTCTTGATAATATCAAGCTATTGTGTTGCTGGTCTTCCTCTTCACCTTGTTCCTTCTACTTTTCCAACTATGATGTACTTGACCAGTTATTGCTCTCTTCATATGATGTGCCCAAAGTAGGCATGTCTTAACTTGGTGATTCTTGTTTTGAGTGACATGACTGGCTTGATTTGTTCATACTTATTGCCATCCATGGTATTAATAGCATCCTTCTCCAGCACATTTCAAAGGCGTCGATTCTTCTTCTATCCTGTTTCTTTATCGTCCTGGTTTTGCATCCATATGTTACTATAGAAGAAACCAGACTATTTGGGAGCCTTTTTTTCATTGCCAGTGAAAATAGTAGAGTAAAATACTGCTAAAGATAATTTGTGGAGATTTACTAAGCTAAATGTGCCAGAATTCTGATATTACACCAATAACTTGAGTTCACACAGTGGTATTGTGTAGGGAGATGGATTGGGCTAGTGGTACAGTATATCTCTCGTGTCGTGGCCGGGGCTGTCGCCGTTGTTGGCGGGGGCAGAGCTTTCTGACTGGAGGAGACTTTTACACCTGACTGTGGGGGCGGGTCTGAGATGAAGGGGAAGGAGCGCTCCAGGACTGGGTTTTTGGCAGGAAGACAGTGTGCGCCACAGGAGGAGGTTGACTCACTCTCCACAGACCAATGCCAGCAAGCAGGCCCGCGCTATACCCTTCCAGCCCACGCGCAGCCTGACTGTAAACCTTTAGAGATGACGACTCCGCTCACACTCATAGGACAAACCGGTCCGTTCCCCTGACTGTTGCCTGCGCGTGCACAGTACTGACCAAGCGGTGCACACTGTATCAGGTAGCGTTGCCTCGGCCTGCTCTAAGCACAGTCTGAAGACACCCCGGCCTCTTGTACATGCAATAAGGGACTGATGCAGCTTTTCCCCACAGATTACCTTCTCTGGTCACATCAGTCCCGGCGATTTAGAGTCCACAAAGGCAACTGTTGTTCAACAGGGAAATAACTTTTTAATGAACAGTGGTGAAGAAGTAAGGCACCAGTACAACACTGGCTTCCTACTCTCTCCCTTACACTCTCTCCAACAGCACCCACAGCAGCCAAAGATTTGCAGAAGTCCACATGCTGGGATCCGGGCACTTAAAACCCCATCAGTGGGAGCCCTTCCAGAGTACTGGGGCTTGAATTGTAGTCCTTAGTCCGGGGCAACAGACCTCTCCCATTCGGGGGTCTGGCAGTGCCCCGTATTAAAGTCACGTCGGTCCTGGCCAACGTATCCGGGCGACGCTGCTGGACGCAGCAGTTTCATTTAACTACTTCTATCCCTAACTAGACAGGCATTAAAGGGAACATACACATTACAATATAATACAAATACACCATATACATTACTGACATAGCACAGCATAATGACACATAGAACACACAGGTGTATATCATACAGGTCCTTCTCAAAAAATTAGCATATAGTGCTAAATTTCATTATTTTCCATAATGTAATGATTACAATTAAACTTTCATATATTTTAGATTCATTACACACCAACTGAAATTTGTCAGGTCTTTTATTGTTTTAATACTGATGATTTTGGCATACAACTCCTGATAACCCAAAAAACCTGTCTCAAAAAATTAACATATTTCAACCGTCCAATAAAATAAAAGTTTTTTTAAAAAACAAACAAAAAAACCATCAAATAATAATGTTCAGTTATGCACTCAATACTTGGTCGGGAATCCTTTTGCAGAAATGACTGCTTCAATGCGGCGTGGCATGGAGGCAATCAGCCTGTGACACTGCTGAGGTGTTATGGAGGCCCAGGATGCTTCGATAGCGGCCTTAAGCTCATCCAGAGTGTTGGGTCTTGCGTCTCTCAACTTTCTCTTCACAATATCCCACAGATTCTCTATGGGGTTCAGGTCAGGAGAGTTGGCAGGCCAATTGAGCACAGTAATACCATGGTCAGTAAACCATTTACCAGTGGTTTTGGCACTGTGAGCAGGTGCCAGGTCGTGCTGAAAAATGAAATCTTCATCTCCATAAAGCATTTCAGCCGATGGAAGCATGAAGTGCTCCAAAATCTCCTGATAGCTAGCTGCATTGACCCTGCCCTTGATGAAACACAGTGGACCAACACCAGCAGCTGACATGGCACCCCACACCATCACTGACTGTGGGTACTTGACACTGGACTTCAGGCATTTTGGCATTTCCTTATCCCCAGTCTTCCTCCAGACTCTGGCACCTTGATTTCCGAATGACATGCAAAATTTGCTTTCATCAGAAAAAGTACTTGGGACCACTTAGCAACAGTCCAGTGCTGCTTCTCTGTAGCCCAGGTCAGGCGCTTCTGCCGCTGTTTATGGTTCAAAAGTGGCTTTACCTGGGGAATGCGGCACCTGTAGCCCATTTCCTGCACACACCTGTGCACGGTGGCTCTGGATGTTTCTACACCAGACTCAGTCCACTGCTTCCTCAGGTCCCCCAAGGTCTGGAATCGGTCCTTCTCCACAATCTTCCTCAGGGTCCGGTCACCTCTTCTCGTTGTACAGCGTTTTCTGCCACATTGTTTCCTTCCAACAGACTTCCCATTGAGGTGCCTTGATACAGCACTCTGGGAACAGCCTATTTGTTGAGAAATTTCTTTCTGGGTCTTACCCTCTTGCTTGAGGGTGTCAATGATGGCCTTCTTGACATCAGTCAGGTCGCTAGTCTTACCCATGATGGGGGTTTTGAGTAATGAACCAGGCAGGGAGTTTTTAAAAACCTCAGGAATCTTTTGCATGTGTTTAGAGTTAATTAGTTGATTCAGAAGATTAGGGTAATAGGTCGTTTAGAGAACCTTTTCTTGATATGCTAATTTTTTGAGACAGTTTTTTTGGGTTATCAGGAGTTGTATGCCAAAATCATCAGTATTAAAACAATAAAAAACCTGACAAATTTCAGTTGGGGTGTAATGAATCTAAAATATATGAAAGTTTAATTGTAATCATTACATTATGGAAAATAATGAAATTTAGCACTATATGCTAATTTTTTGAGAAGGACCTGTATGTACATTAAGTGCACGGGAGTCACACGGAAGGAGGAGAGGGCACAACTAAGGGGACCTGCCTTAGCAGAGGTTAAGCGTTTTAGACACTTTTTCCAGTTTTCGATAAGAAAACAAAGTGAAGAAAGGTCCTGTATGAAAGATACAGTAGGTTTTAAGATGCAGCTTCAAGCATCAAAAAGTCAAAAATTTTCACAAATTATTGGCATAAACAAAAGTCAACCAATCGATGTATAAAGAAATATCCAGCTCCCACTATCCAAATAAAACATTTGAAAGCTTTACTGAATAATTGAATAAAATATTTTTAATAATCCACAAAAAATATGAAGACAGAGTGTAGATATGCAACGCGTCGCAGATCAATTATGATTCTTCTTCATGGCAACAATAATTGGTGTAAATTTAGACTATACAGCTTTTAAAAATTGGTGTATTTTTAGACAATGTCTAAAAATTAGGATTAGTAAATCTTCACCATTGTGTCTAAATGCGGTAAAACCACTTATTAAAAAGGGGACTGTTCAACAGATTAAAAATACTAAATGATATAAAATTATTTAGAGCTCTTATACCTGATAATCTTACTTTTAAAATCCATTGCAGGATGGCCGAATAATTTTGCAAAATTTAAATTAAATCTCTACGAATTAAGAGCTCCTCAGTGACCCTTCTCCCTGCGGTTAAATAATCTCCACCCATGTAACCTGGCTGACAGCATCTTAGGATGTGTATTTTAAAAAAAAGCACATTGTTTACTATAAAGAAAAAAGCAGCGCATTTACCAAGATTTTGGAAAATGATGGCAAAAAGTTGCCTGATTTTTTTTTTCTTTTCTGCTCAAGCTAAGCAATCAGCATGATCTCATAATGCAATGAATCTCCACTAACCCAACAGCTCCTTAGTGTCCCCCCTTCCTGCACCCAAATCTCTGCCCATCCAAGCTTATTGTCAGTTCTTTCATGTTCCTCCTCCCTGCTGCTGAAATCTTAGGCCCTGTGCACATGCTGCGTTTTTAGATGCGTTTCTGCTGCGTTTTTCAACGTGCAGAAACGCATCCAACCCGCAGCACAGTGCACATCAAATGTAATTCTATGGTAAACGCAGGTTTGCTGTGCACATGCTGCGGAAAAAAAACGCGCCGATTTTTAGCGTTTTATTTTCCGCAGCATGTTAATTCTTTGTCTGGAACTGCAGCGTTTCTGTGCCCATTGACTTGCATTGAGTCGGCCACTTCCGCAGCAAAACCGCAGGTCTAAAAAAGATCTGCGGTTTTGCTGCGGGTGAAACGCTGCAGTTCGGGAGGAGGGAAGTGTGTGGGCGAAGTGTGGGCGTGTATAGTGTGCGGCGCTATGTGTGTGGGCGGTGACTGTGTGCGTGCATGTGTGTGCCAGTGTCTGCGTGATCTGTGTATGTGCGGGCCTGTGTGCGTGATCTGTGTATGTGTGGGGGTCTGCGGGCCTGTGTGTGTCTCTGCGTATCTAGGCATCGTCGGATGGGACTACAAGTCCCATCCGGCTATGCCTGCTACAGTGACAGTGACTGACACATTAGCCAATGATGGGACAGTAGTAGTCCCATCATCCGGCTAATGTGTTGAATGTAAAAAAAAAAAAAAAATACATACATTACATAAACAGAACATATAACATACAGAACATACACATGACATACAACACATAACATAGAGTACATACTCACCAATCACCTAATCCCCGAAGCCATCGATCTGTAATAAAAATAAAATAATAAAGCAACCTATACATCACCTGTCCGCCGTAGTCCAGTTATTACCAAGTGTCCCAGACGATCTCTGGTATAGAACACTGACATCGGTCAGCGCTCTACACCGCTCCTGCGATACACTCCTGTGTATCGCTCCGCCGGGAGAGAATGACGTCACTACAGTTCATTCTCTCACCGGCAATGCTGGGTGAGAAAATTCCCACGCAGCATTGCCATAAAGTGAGAGAATGAACTCAGGTAACCTCAGTGATGCACTGCAGGAGCCATGGTCTCCTGTCAGTGCATCACTGGGAGACCCTACAGAGCAGTGGCATCACCTGATGTCACTGTTCTAAAGGGGAGATCGTCGTGGGACACTCGTTATTAATTGGACTGCGTCAGACAGGGAGTATACGGTTGTTTTTATTTTTTTTACTTTTTATTACAGGAGACCGAGGGCGTCGCTTGGATCTGAGCGTGTAATAAAAATATGAAAACCGTGTTGTGTTTTATTTCATTAAAATACTTTATTCTCATGTGTGTGTTTTTTTTAACCCTTTCAAATCATAAGATTAATAATGGAGAGGCGTCTTATTGACAGTAGCTAGGTGACATTAAACCCCTTATTACCCCATATCCCACAACTACAGGGAGTGGGAAGAGAGGGATTAAGTGCCAGAAATGGCACATTGTATAGATGCGCCAATTCTGGGGCAGCTGGGTGCTGGTATTTTTAGCCAGGGGGGTGCACCAATATCCATGGCCCCTTCCTAGGCTATGAATATCAGCCCGCAGCTGCCTGCCTAGCCTTTCTGGCTATAAATGACAGGTAGAGTTGAGCGATACTTTCCGATATCCTAAAGTATCGGAATCGGAATGGTATCGCCGATATCACTAAAATATCGGCGATACCCGATACCGATACCGGAAGTCCATGTAAGTCTATGGGAACAAAATATCGCAACTAAAAAAAACCCCATTCTTTCCTTGTAAACACTAAATATACACACATAGAATACATATATATATATATACATGTCATTGTGACATATATATATACATATATGTATAGTTTATACACTTCTACATAGTAAAATATCCTTTGATTCAATTGCCGGGTAAAGCCGGCTTCAGTGAAAAGACAGAAGCACCCGGCATGAGATGACGCTTGGTGTGCATGGGGTTGACCATGTCTTTTCGTGTCGTTTGCTATCTGATTTGCACGGGCAGTTGGATCGGTCTATGTGTGCGGAATTTCACACCTGTGGGGGTTGATTGAAGGTGTAAATTCGTTGTAAAAAAACCGACTTTTTTGCTACGAATTTGCACCTTTGGTTGGCCCCTGCAGGTGTGGAATTTTGCACACATGGTCTGATTTGGTTGTTTGTGCGGATTAGATGGCGGGGACATGGGGGGACATGGTTGGCCCTATGTGCACCAAGTGTCATTTCATGTCGGGTCATAGGTCATAGGTGTTCGGTCTGGATGCCGAACTTTACTGTTCGGGTTCGCCCATCTCTACTTGCAAAATCACCAATCTATAGCACTAGCTTCTCCAAGAGCAGTTCTCCTAATCACAGCTCTGACTATCCTGAGCTATGTGCTTGTTCAAGTGCCATTATCTCTATATGTACCGTAAATACAGTGATAGCAGTGTACATTATAAAACAAATCACTAATAGCTGAATGTGTTACAGCAGAACTTTATAGTTTACTACTAATACTATAACTCAGCCTATCCTATCAGAAAACAAGAAGTAAAGAGCAACATAGCTCTGACCTGCTCCAGAGACAAATTGAGAATATTTCTTTAATTGTAACCACAACAATACCAGCACATTAAAAAGTTGTTGTTGTCCAATGTCCATATAGTACTATATTATGCTAAACAGTGGCCAGAGACCGCCATACCATGCCACAATAGTCCCATAGTTTGTTTTCATAGGACAGTGCGATTCTGTGCCTGCACACAGCCATATACTTTGCATAAAGTACCATATTCTACCTGCAAAGAACCAAATTGTGTGTTTGCAGTCCTACAATGAGCCTATATTGCACCCAATAAACTACACATTAGACCCAAATTAGAGTAATACTTGCCCATGTACATAGATGCCAGAGAGAACCACGTTTGTAAGTTACTGTGTATAACAACGCACATTATTCCATATTGTGCCCTGTTTGATTGATCCGATTCCTAACTGAAGGTGGTTTTCCAATCCTTAAAGAAAACTTCAAACTTGCTCCAAATAGTAAAACATAATCTAATATATTCATGTTTTACCCTTACCCCTCCTGTGCTGCTGGCCACAGGACCAACCGTGTGTTGCTTTCCATTGCGCTTGACAGCAGTGATTGGCTGCCTGAGTGACATGGCATTCAATCGACCTCAAAGCATGGTTAACAACTCCTGAAGGTTCTCAGCTTCCAAAACTTTCATGAATGGGCTAATCTCTAAATCCCACCCTTGCCCACTCAAATTGTATAAAATATAGACATGCGGACCCTCGATTTTACCTGATCCGTAGACCATATTGTTTTATATCCATTCAGGAGTTAGGAACACTCTGGCACAACAAGATACTTCTCTTTTATATCCTAAATATGCATGCATGCTAATATTCTGTTACTTTTGATGATGCCAAACCCTATATAGATTTGTATAATCATTGGGTCACATGGCAAAACAAAAATAGGGACAAAGTCAAGTTTGACACCAAATCAGACAAATTCACATTTAGGAGAATCAAAGAACAATCAGACTAATGATCTGTTGAGACTGGGTACACCTTTAGAATACATATAGCCAGTGGCACAACATAAATCTTTTACACGTCAATGCAAAGTCAATAACATGGCCCTCTATAATTGAAAATAAAAATAGTTTGCGCACATAAAAACTACAAGACACAAAAGGATCTGTAGAAAAATAGGAATATGCATGTGTCAAATGGAAAACAATACATAAATTCAGACGCACTCTGTAGAACAGTTTGAGATGCAGATGTAATAATACAGTAATAAATAAATATTGCACTAAGACCCGTGAGAAAAAGGTGATGAGAAAAAGCCTGTAGTCTATTATGTAGTAAACCCCAAACCAAAGGACTAAATAGTCATAATACGCATAAGGTATTTATTTATATGGGTATTAATATGGACAAACCCTGAAAAAGTAAAAGAGGTCCTCTTTTAACGATGGAGCAGAAAAACGCTGCAGAAATCCTAAAAAACCTTTTATGCAGAAAGGTCAGAAGAAATTGACACTGTCCCGGCCGGTGACAGCTCAGATGAATGAGTATTAGTGGTGCACTGTGGAGAAAAATAGTCCTGTTTGCACAGGTTTTACCTGACAACCCCGATGGGTCACTTGCAGTAGAAAGTCCGACTTCAGCCTCCTATGGCCCGCAGACGAAACTTACATCCGTGATGAAAGCCGGTGATCTCTGGCCTCCGTGCCAGATCAGGAACGCCGGCTGATGATGTTGAATCCTCACTAGGAAGAAGGATGTGGGCAGGACCTGTTGGTAAACTAGCCTGCCTCAAGCACAGTAGTACACAAAATCGCAATATCTAACTGTCCCTCAGAGTGAGCAAGTAGCGTTCTGTCCCTTACTGAGTTCACAGCACAGTGACGCTAAAATGGCTGCGGCGCCTTTTATAGTGCATTCTGACATCATTTCAGCAGCCAACACAGCCATGCCATTAGTTAAGATGACCGCAGCATTACAGGATGTGCCCACACTTCATAAGATTCATCATTGGCTGACTAACATCACATTGCCTCTCAAAGAATTATGGGAACTTCCGATTCCGGTATACGATATTGAAAAAGTATCGGAATTAAGTACGGAATTCCGATAACGCGAATATCGGCCGATACCCGATACTTGCGGTATCGGAATGCTCAACACTAATGACAGGGGGACCCCACGTCATTTCTTTTTTGGGGTCCCCCTATTTTAGTAGCCAGTGAAGGCTAGCTGCGGGCTGATATTCATAGCCTGGGAAGCTCCATGGATATTAACCCCTTCCCAGGCTAGAAATATTGGCCCCTGCTGTCGGCTTTCCCCATCTGGTGCAGAAAATTGCGCGGGAGCACACGCCATTTTTTCCCCATTTTTTTATTAACTATATTGCGTTAAGATTTTGTGTGTGTGTGTGTCTCTTTAACTATTTATGTACCATTTTATCTATCATCTATCTACCTATATATCTTTCTATCTATTATCTATCTATATAGCTATCTTTCTATATATCTTTCTAACTATTATCTATCTATCTATGTATTTCTATCTATCTACCGGTATCTATTACTATCTATCTATCTATCTATCTATCTATCTATCATCTATCTATCTATCTATCTATCTATCTATCTATCTATCTATCTATCTATCTATCTCTATCTGTCTGTGTGTAATGGAGTGTGGGTTGGACAAATGTAAAAGAGGAAGTTGGACAAAAAATGACATCACAAATCTTTTTTTTTTGTTAAATAACATATAAAATAGTGACTGATGGCTGGTGTACTAATGTCAATTAACATTGACTTATATACACCTGAACTACCCACTTTTATTTATTATGTAATTATGTAATGTTGGTATACCTGTGCAAGATTTGTGTCCTAATATTTTATGTACTGTTGTTTGTATTGCTGTTGTAATATTGTAATTTCCCCCCGGGATCAATAAAGTGTATCGTATCTATATGTTTATTTAGCTGCCAAAAACGCATACAAAAACGCATGAAAACAAAGCATGAAAAAACGCATCAAAAAAGCATCAAAAAAAGCACCTGCGTTTTCTGCCAAGAGGTGTGGATTCTGTGGGAAAAATCCGCAGGAAAATCCGCAACGTGTGCACAGGCCCTTACACTGCTCAGTACAAGCTACAGGTGAAAACTGATTTTGCTTGGTTTCGGACTAATGCTAATTTTAATATCAGATTACACAGCCATTCTGATATGGATTTCCACAATAACTACAACAGCCTCATCATAACCAAGATAGATTTCATACTGCATGTACATAGTTTTGTAATTGTAAAGAAAGTCACAGGGCCATATAACTCAAACGAGGATCACAACGCAATGCTCGGACTGGCTATCGGCACTAATGCACCTGAGCAAGACAGCTGCATAGAAATACATGCTGTCATGCTCAGATGAGGAGAGCCGATGGCCAGTCCAAGCATTGCGTTGTGATCCTCATCCAGGTTATACAGCTGTCTGACACTCTCAAGACTAGAGATGAGTGAATATTTCAATGTTCGGTTCGGATTACGATCACTGAATTTGCAATATTCGTCAATTCGTCGAAAATTCACCAAACATAACCGAATGCCATTCAGCTCAAAGGGAGGCAAAAACAAACGCATGCACAACACCTTATAACGGCCCCAAATGCTGCCAAAACACATCAAATAGGGACAGACACCAGGACAGTGGCATCAATTCACCCACAGTAACGGAGGTAGTGGGGATTCGCTCTGCACTGTTGGAATGCGTGTCTCATTAAGGGAGAAGTTGGGGCGCAGGTGGAGACCCTAGAGGAGATAGAGGAGGAGGCAGAAGCAGTGGATGAAGTGTTAAATGCTAGCCTTGAGATTCCTGGACTTGTGGGCAGCGCCTGTCACCACAGCCACCAGAGTCACCCAGTGCTCAGACAGTGAGATTTAACGCCTTTGGCCATGCTTACTTGTCCCAATGTCTGTGGTGAAATGCACCCTGGCAGACAGAGATTTTTCAAGCGACTGGGCAATTGGTACTGGGGGACTGCGACAGCTATCACTTTCGGAAACCATTTGTATCTACCAGCAAAAGGCAGAATTTTCTGTGGCCAACAGATTGGAGATGGTGGAGTTCAAACTCTTAGCTTTGTCATGCGTAGGAGGAAACAATCTTTTACGTGACCACAACTGCGGAACCGTGGCTGGCTGCAGTGCCCACAGAGGATGGAGTACGATGAACCGGACAAACTGCTGGACCGTGAGAGACAGGTGCAGCGAGATGTTACGGTGTATCGAGAAACTTTGGTGTGATCTTTCTCTGAGATTGGTAAAAACCAGCACGTATGTCTGCTTCCATTACAGCTGACGGCAGGCTCTCAGTCAGCATGACTTGAGCGGGTAAAAAAACCCAAGGTTTTGTTGTCGAAGACTTGCCTCTCAATAGTTGGCACGGTAACAAGGAGGAGGAAGAAGCAGCAGATACAAATTGATAGGGCGGCTGATGTTGTTGAGTCCACTAGTCCGCATTTTTTGCACATGAGATTCCCACAGTAAAGCAAAGTTGAATTGCGCATATGAAGGTTCATACATGCAGTATCAAATTATTGCACTTTTTATCTGGACTCAGTTTTTCTTTGCAAAGTTGGCAGATTACATGAGTTGGCTCATCCTTTGCAGTGACAAAAAAGGCCAAGGCTAGCAACCCTTGCCACCTCTGCGAGCTCTAACCTGCGAACACTCCTGGTCACAGGCACAGTGTGGCTGTGGATACATTGCTCATTGTGGCTGCATCACTACCTGTCTGCGATGTACACACAAACGTAACCTCCTTATTTTCCTCCTCAGATGACCTACTCACTGTGTTCCTCTACTTTCAAGCCAACTAGGATTTAACACCTCATCATCATCATCCCCTGTGTTATCACATTCCTCTCCCTTGGAGTCACCCTCCTCCTCTTCTTGCCCTGACAGCACAGTACAGTCCCTGTGAGCCACAGATGTCTGAGTCTCATCAGGATCACCCTCCCCCCCAGGGGTTAACATCTGATGACGAGGGTCAGGATGCTGTTCGATCCTACATCATCTTGTCCTGGATGCAAGCTAAAAAAATTTTGGGCATCAGTGCAGATCTCCTCCTCTTGAATCTGTGAAGCTTTTGAGTACACTTCTGATGAACATGGCATAGAATGTGTAAACAGCTCTTCAGACTCACCCATCGTGGTTCCGTACAGTCAGTTGTATGGTTGGAGAGGTGGGACTTGGGGAAAGCAAGGGAATATTGCGTGCCACCTCTATGGACTGTACTGGGTGTGATGTTGAGGTGGAATAAGAGGAGCGGAGACCACTTGAAGCTGCGCTTGCCATCCACTCGAGTACATGCTCTTCTGGCATCATCGACTTGGTGTACTGCTGTGCGTCTGCCAAAGAAAGGTAGTGGTGTAGCCTGTCCAGTAACATAAGTTGTCATTGTCTTTGCATAGGACGTGACGTTGCTTCACTAGTGCTTTCACAAACATTACCACCTACCCAATGTACATCTTGAACACCAAGCCTAATTCTCCTTCCACCAAAGCTTGCTTTTTCAAGTCATGATGCTCAGATAGTGTGGTAGGAGCACAGTATTAGCAATCAAAAATTAGATTTTAAACTCTGCACCACCTCTGCAAACAGCTGAATTTCAGCAAAGTAAATTCCAAGTTGAAATATGGCATGCTTTATCGTGTTAGTCACAAAAAAAGGAATTGTTTGAGTGTGGATGAGGCCAGTATGACAAAGAAGTTTATACTACAAACAATTTGAAAGTCAGGTCCCCTACTGTATGACACTAGGAACAGAAGAAATTTTTGTGGCCTATGGATAAGGCCTCTACAGCATTACTTTCAACCTAATAAAAATGACAAAGTGTGATACGGCTGGTTGTCTAACTTTTTTGCAACTGAAAAATTATAAATTTTTTATGTGCCTTGGGTCTGCAGACAGGTCCATATCACCATCACAAATGAACAACATGGAATACAGAATGGCTTTTTCACATTTAGCTAGTGAAAATTTTTTAATTATAAATGCTATACTCGTGCATGGAGCACAATAGAAGCAATGCACTTGTAGGACATTTACCCTGCTGGCTGTCTGTGGACCTCAGTAATGGCCAAAAAAAAAAGTGCTGGAAGGTAAATTAACAGCCATACCAGACAGTAGCTAGCTACACAATCTGAACTGATATACAACTAACCAACTAAAATCTTGCTGCTAACAGTGCCAGCGTCGGGAGCAGCCTCTCTGTGCTGTATCAGTGTCAAAATGGCGCTAAAGCAAGATGTCCGCTATTTATATGGAGAGAACATGTGATTTCAGCAGCCAATGACACAAGCCGTTGTGTCAGGACATTGTGGGTATTTCCTGCTCCCTGATTTGGCTAGCCGCAAAGTGCACACATAAAGTTAGAAAAAAAAAAGACTGCTTACAAGAACGCCGCGTCTCTGAGCTCGCAAACCCCCTCCCCTCATCAAATGCTTGCCAAAACACCACCATTATTGCTAAAGTGTTGAAAACACTTTTGTGGCAAGTAGTGTTGAGCATTCCGATACCGCAAGTATCGGGTATCGGCCGATAAATCGCGTTACGGAATTCCGATACTTAATTCCGATACTTTTTCCATATCGTATACCGAAATCGGAAGTTCCCATAATTCTTTGAGAGGCAATGTGATTTTAGTCAGCCAATGAGGAAAATCCAACAAGTTTGGGCACATCCTGTAATGCTGCGGTCATCTTAACTAAGGCATGGCTGGATTGGCTGCTGAAATGATGTCAAATGCACTATAAAAAGGCGCCGCCGCCATTTTAGCGTCACTGTGCTGTGAACTCAGTAGGGACAGAACGCTACTCTGCTAACTCTGAGGGACGTTTAGATATTGCGATTTGTGTACTACTGTGCTTGAGGCAGGCTAGTTTACCAACCGCTGTGTAAAGCTTCATTTTGCCAGTGTTGTTTTAACAGCTCGGGTGCAAGGTGTTTGGTGACAGTGCAGGTGACCTGCAGTTTGCTCTGCATCCACCGCTGTTTGTAGGCATCTGCACGTGTCACTGACTCTTTTTTTTTTTTATTTTATTTAGTGGAATTGGTGCAGCTCCATTATATTAGAAAAAAATCAAATCATTAGTGTGACGTGCTTCCATCCGTATACAAAAACATTGGTTGCAAACACTAAGAAGTACACAAAGGAGCTTTTCACAGATAGTGAATAGTTGTTGTTCAGTGTTCACTGCAGTCTGTGAGGTTTGATTTTTTGAGGTGCAGATCACGCTCCAGTTTTTCTTCAACCACTGCCGGTTGTATCTGCTGAGCGTGTGTCACAGCCTCACCCTTTCACATTTTTCTCTAATTGGTGCTGCTCCATTTTAGTGGAAAAAAATCTAATCTATTAGTGTGACGCGCTTTCCATCCTATACAATACATTGGTTGCAAACACTATAGAAGTACACAAAGGAGCTTTTCACAGATAGTGAATAGTTGTGTTTCAGTGTTCACTGTAGTCTGTGAGCTTTTCATTTTGTGAGTGCAGATTACGCTCCAGTTTGTACTTCAACCACTGCCGTTTGTAGTCTGCTGAGCGTGTGTCACTGCCTCATCCTTCACATTTTTCTCTAATTGGTGCTGCTCCATTTTAGTGGAAAAAATCTAATCAAAATGTACGCCTTCCATCCGTATACAATACATTGGTTGCAAACACTATAGAAGTACACAAAGGAGCTTTTCACAGATAGTGAATAGTTGTGTTTCAGTGTTCACTGTAGTCTGTGAGTTTTTCCCATTTTGTGAGTGCAATTACCTCCAGTTTGTACTTCAACCACTGCCGGTTGTAGTCTCTGAGCGTGTGCCTGCCTCACCTTTCACATTTTTCTCTAATTGGTGCTGCTCCATTTTATGGAAAAAAATCAATCTATTAGTGTGACGCCTTCCATCCGTATACAATACATTGGTTGCAAACACTATAGAAGTACACAAAGGAGCTTTTCACAGATATGAATAGTTGTGTTTCAGTGTTCACTGTAGTCTGTGAGCTTTTCATTTTGTGAGTGCAGATTACCTCCAGTTTGTACTTCAACCCACTGCCGGTTTATCTGCTGAGGGTGTGTCACTGCCCATCCTTCACATTTTTCTCTAATTGGTGCTGCTCCATTTAGGGGAAAAAAATCTAATCTATTAGTGTGACCGCTTCCATCCGTATACAATACATTGGTTGCAAACAATATAGAAGTACACAAAGGACTTTTCACAGATAGTGAATATTGTGTTTCAGTGTTCACTGTAGTCTGTGAGCTTTTCATTTGTGAGTGCAGATTACGCTCCATTTGTACTTCAACCACTGCCGGTTGTAGTCTCTGAGCGTGTGTCACTGCTTCATCCTTCACATTTTTCCTCTAATTGGTGCTGCTCCATTTTAGTGGAAAAAAAATCTAATCTATAGTGTGACGCGCTTCCATCCGTATACAATACATTGGTTGCAAACACAATAGAAGTAACACAAAGGAGCTTTTTCACAGATAGTGAATAGTTGTGTTTCAGTGTTCACTGTAGCCCTGTGAGCTTTTCATTTTGTGAGTGCAGATTACGCTCCAGTTTGTACTTCAACCACTGCCCGGTTATAGTCTGCTGAGCGTTTGTCACTGCCTCATCCTTCACTTTTTTCTCTAATTGGTGCTGCTCCATTTTAGTGGAAAAAAAATCTAATCTATTAGTGTGACGCGCTCCATCCGTATACAATACATTGGTTGCAAACACTATAAAGTACACAAAGGAGCTTTTCACAGATAGTAATAGTTTTTTTCAGTGTCACTGTAGTCTGTGACTTTCATTTGTGATTTGCAGATTACGCTCCAGTTTGTACTTAAAACCACTGCCGGTTTGTAGTCTGCTGAGCGTGTGTCACTGCCTCATCCTTCACATTTTTCTCTAATTGGTGCTGCTCCATTTTAGTGGAAAAAAATCTAATCATTAGTGTGACGCGCTCCATCCAAATACAATACATTGGTTGCAAACACTATAGAAAGTACACAAAGGGGCCTTTCACAGATACTGAACATTGTCTGCAGGGTTCACTGTAGTCTTGAGGAATAACCACACTTAGGCCTTAACTTTTCTGACTTTCTTTATCAATCTCCCAAGATGAAGAAGTCAGTGAGTAAGGCACGTGGTCGTGGTCGAGGCCGTGGATTTGCAGCAGGAGAGGACGTGGGGATTCGTGGCTGCTGCCGCACCCAGTGACACAGCATCCACCAGTTTTCCCCGTAGCGTTCCTTTAAGCCACTTTTGTAGGAGCTCAGCGTACCCCCCTGCTCGTGAAGAACAAATTGAAGCCGTTGTTGGTTGGATGCAGCCAATGCATCGACTTCAATACCTTCCACCTCCTCTCAGGACCACAGCACTGTTTGAACAACCATCATCTCTTCACCGCCTGCCAAATTGCCCAGGCAGTCAGAGAGCTCTGTAACAGGAGCCAGCTGAGTCTCCTGCTTCTGTTCTCAGAATCTGTTGGCTTGGGAAACAGGGGGCCCCGCCAAGCAGCATTCTGGAATGTGAAGAAGAGGCATATGCAGTGATGCGCAACAGCTGTGTCTCTCTGAATCTGAAGAGCGGGTGAGCCAGTGCCGATGGTCAGCACACCGCAGAACGCATCTGAAGATGATGAGACTCAGTTGCCAGTTTCTGTTGAGCATGGTGCTGGCCAGACCACCCAACAACAGCAGGTGTTGGAAGAGGGTAGTGGTGGAGATGATGAGGTCCAAGACCCAACATGGCGTGAGGAACAGGAAGGTGGTGGGAGCAGCTCTGAGGAAGAGATTGCACCAACGTCCAAACAGTAGGGAGAGGTAGGCTGCAGAACTCGCTTGCCTGTACCTCCATTTGGCACCCGTTCGGAGCAGTTTCTCTTACAACAGCCAAACCGGACTTGCTCTGCGGTGGTCCTTTTTTTGATACAGTTTGCAGATGATATTTGCTATGTCAAAATGCAAGCGTGTAATCAAAAAATTAAAAGAGTAAAAGTGTCAATAACCTAATACAACAAATAGTGGAAACATGTGCGGTCAAAGCACTTTTTGAGTTACAAAGACACACTGGAGATGTAGGCCAACCTACAGCAGCACCTACATCTTCAGCTCCTGTTGGAGCCTCTCCTCCAGTTCACACACAGCTGGTAAGGCTTCCTCAAAGGATCGCCATGGAAGAACCTCTGTCACTGTTGTCCAGAGACACAGTGTTATTCCACCCACAGGTGCAAGTTTCCCTGTCATCCCACACACCCAGGCCACAAAACAGCCATCGTAGCACAGGCATGGGATAAAAGACGCCATACCGGCAAACCATCCACGACACAGGCTCTGAATGCTGTCCATGCAAAACTCCTGTCCCTTGAAATGCTGTTCATTCAGGCTGGGAGACTGACAGTTTCCGTTGAATAATGCATTGGCAGTCCCACAATACAATGTTGCCCACCGATTTTATTTCAGCAGCAAGCCGTCCCTGGTCTGCAAAAGCAAGTTGAGGCAAAAATTAAACATGCGCTACTAAACGCCGTCAGTAGCAAGGTCCACCTGACCACCGATGCGTGACCAGTACCCATGGCCAGGACGATACCTTTCACTCACATGCCCATTGGGTGAATGTTGTGAGCCGGGAACAATCTTGCGAGTGGCGCTGTACGTGTTCTGCCAACTCCAAGGATGCCGGAATCAAGTCTGTCCACATTGACTCCCCTCAACTCCAGTTCCTCAGAATCATCGCTGCAGGAGCCGTCACGGTCTACCTCCACATTGACCCGTGGACGCTTACCTGATGCGACCGATATGAGCACAGCCGTGGCCAAACGGCAACAGGCCGTTCTGAAATTAAATTCCCATGGGGAATCGAAGCACACAGCGCAGAGGTCTGGAAACCCCATCAAGCAGGAAGCGACGTGTGGTTTTTTGCCACGAATCTCCATCCAGCTTGGTATGTGTGTGACAATGGCCGAAATCTGGTGGCAGCTCTGGGCCTTGGCAACCTCACTCACATACCATGTCTGGCACATTGCTCAACTTGGCGTGCCAGATTTTTTGAGGGACTATCCGGATCTTGATGCACTGCTGCACAAGGTCCGCCTAGAGTTGCGCTCACTGCGACTTCCAGCAGGCCAGATCGCGCATTGCAGCTCTGCAATGCAGATTGCGCCTTCCTGAACATCGCATCAATAATGTGACGTATCCACCAGTGGAATTCAACTTACATATGTTGGGGGGCGGTTTGTGTGAGCAGCAGCCAGATTATGGAGTTATCAGCTGCATCGGCGCAATCAACACGCAATTTGCGCCGTCCACACTTCACCATTAATGAGTGGGCCACTATGAAGACATGTGCCACTTTTGCGTGCGTTTGATGATCAACGCGGATGCGAGTGCAGATGATGCACTAGCACCTGAACTGTCCCCCCTTACTCCTGCTTCATCAAAAACACTGCAAGCAATAAGGATGAGGTTTTGGAAGAGGTGGAGGATGAGGAGTCACAAATTCCATCACCTTCTGGAAAGTCACGCAACGTGGTTCCTCCACAAAGGGCTGGGCAGGCTCACTTTGTGGGAGGATGAGGAGAGGAGTCAATGGAGGAGGAAGACATCCTCCAGAGGGAGTACACAACGCTCTATCAGTATGTAAGCGAGGTGGGGTGATGCAGAGCAGGCAGAGATAACGCCTCTTGCAGAGGACAGCGTTTCTTTGCCAGTTGGGAGTCTGCAGCACATGGTTGATTCATGCTGCAGTGCCTAAGAAACGACCGCCGCATCGCCCACATTCTCACGACGTCTGATTATTGGTGTACACCCTCCTAGACCCTCGCTACCCCCGGGACAACGTCAAAAGCCTCATCACACCGTTGAAACCGGAGCGTAAAAATGCGGGAGTACCAAGACACACGGTGCAATCCCTAATGTTTTTACCTTACTGCCGAGAAGCACTGCTGCTGCTACTGCTTTACAAAGCAGCTCTGTGCGTCGAGGCAGTGTAGAGAGCTCTGCAACAAGAGGGAGCACACCAGTGCCTCTGCACAGGGAAAGACCAGTAAGTTCAAAATGTGGCAAAGTTTGTGGCAGCGCCACAAATGCTACACCATCCGAGAGGGCTCCGTCAGCGGGAGGCAACGTATCCGTCAGATGGTGACAGACTACTTGGCTTTGCCTCTCAGTGTACTCCAGATGCTCTTTCCCCATTCAAGTTTTGGGTCTCTAAGCTGGATACATGGCCAGAGCTTAGCCAGATATGCATTGGAGTGCTGGCTTGCCCTGCTGCCAGTGTATTATCGAGCGCCGTCTTTAGTGCTGCAGGTGTGTGTACTAACAGACCGTCGCATGCGACTAATCCTCCGATAATGTAACCGCTTACTTTTTCTGAAAATGAACAAGGCATGGATCTCCGCCAGAATTTTGTCTGTCCTTTTCCAGATTAAATAACTGTTCGCAAAAGTTATCCATGTCTCCTGTTATGTTCATCTTTCTACCACCTGAACTCTACCCCTGGCTCCAACACTGCCAGTTGCTGCCAGAAGTGTCGTGTCCACAGAACAAAACACAAGCTCTACTTGTTAGTGGGGTTCATAACGCCAGCTGTTCCCCTGCTGGTCAACGGCAAGAAGTCTCCTGTTCCCGACACATGGACAGAAAAACACATGACCAACATTGCTCCAAATAGGGAAGAGCCGTCACCCTGCTTTTTATGCTGAAAACATGAAATGTGAAGTTTGCAGGCCTAGAATGATAAATTTTTTATGACAAATATGGACAAATAATAATTGTCATCACAGCGCATATCTGCACATGTCTATTAGAAATGGAACAAAAATAAAACTAGTCAACTCTTCACATTTTGAAATTAATCATAAAAGTACATTTCAGACTTGAATTAATGCTTTTTTAAGGAACTTTATCTGTTACCTGTAAGAAATGCACTCAATGGATGTACAATCAATACATCCTCATCATCATCATCACGAGTTTTATTTATGACAGACATTATAAAATACACATACTGATGCCAACTGTAACTTCAAACACCATATATGAAATGGCCAGCATGTAAACATGGTAATAATGTCCAATAATAAATTATTACATCTAGAAAGTGCATCATGCATACGACAATAGGTACTTATACCTGAAGATGCTGTTGAAACAACCACAAGAGATATAAATAATACTGGTAATAGGTATCACAGTGCATAGTTACTCATGGACAATGTTGATGTAATACTGTATCTCAATTAAGCAGTGTCAACCATTAGGCTTGTTAGTCTTGTACATTGTTAAAGAGGGAACGTAATTTTTTGGTTTGTCATAGGGTAGTATAACACATTAAAATTATTACTGCTGTACTTTTTTTTGGCGTCCCTAGTGCGCAAAACGCAGCCTAACCTCACATTGATAGTCAGCTAATTGCCACACCTACCTACCCTACGCGTGACAGTAGAAGGTAGTGTTGACGGATAAAGCTTTGCGCAACCAGACATTCTTTTTTACCCTCTTCAACCACTACAAGCAAAAAATGCATGATTTCAGCCGCAGACTTATTGACGTACAGTAAACATCGGCATTACCCCATCAGAGGCGTCCCTGTTGAAACAGACATAGAATATACCTTTGCTATCCGTAGCCTTTGTTTCACCTACACTTGCAGGCACACACTTAAATTGTGACAAACAATGCCTAATGTTTTTTTTAAATGCTATTTTTTATGTACATTATTGTGTCATCATCACATTGATGATCCATGCTGGACATTCATACATGCATAGAAAGTTACAATTTTATGAACTTAAATAATTGAATTGTCTGTGACTGTCACATAAAATTTGCGATGATGATGATGAGTACTATTACAAAATCCATTTTCTTCACTATGTTATGGTTTAACATTGCGTTCCTTAAGCATTAATTCAAAAAAAAAAAAATTTACTTTTATTCTTAAATTTACAACACTATATTTTTTGTTACCAATTTTTTGGGTGTGTGTTGTTCCATTTAATTTTGGCATGTGCATATATGCGTTATATTTGATTTTCTTTATTTTTCCTTCTTGAAATTAGAAAACATGTGTATCTTGTACCGTGTTAAGCCAGTAGATAGAAAAATATTTAGACTTCAGAGTCAGCAGTGGTTGATACCTTTTTATGGATAACTGAAAAAGATGGAAACAAATTGCAATCTTCAAGCTACTCAACGCTCTTCATCAGGAAAGACTAACTAAAAAAATAAGCATCACATATTCTATACACAACAGGACACAGGAATAGTGCAATAGGTAAAGACAAGTAAGTGACTTGTATCAGAACTGTCATTATCTCACAGGGATGAACATAAATATTCGAACAGTTCCTAATAAGATAGAAAGTTTGATTGCCCTCTCATTGCTATTTTTTGGGGTTTCATGCCCTGGAAGGGCATAGACGCAGATTCCTTAATGATATAGAATACATAAAATCCATGTGATCTATTCATTCCATCACTAACATGTCAAAGGTCATGATGAGCTTATTTTCTGAAACCTTTTACGTTTCCATATTTAAAGTTATATTTTAATAACAGTAATTCCATATCCATGATGCTATGACCGGCATACAAAAGTTTTTTGCCACAGCTAAATTCATTAATTTATCTGTGATTGTGTGGCGCTGATAATTCAATCCTTGTTCCCTTTTTGTTGCCGGTCTCCCCCTCACCTTGTCCCTCCCTCACTTGTCTTAGCTATTCCTGTGTCCTGTTGTGTGTAGAAATATGGATTCTCATTTTTGGCTTTACTCTAGCCTGATGAAGACACCTGAGTAGTCTCGAAAGCTTTGAATTTGTTACCATATTTTCGTTAGCCATTAAACGTTATCAACCACAGAGACTGTCAAGTATAAATATTTTATATTCTGTAATATGAAATTTATCATTTTATTGTTGTAGTAAAACTTCATTTATTCTTGTTTGAAGTACATACATTTGCAATGGCCACGTAACAAGGCAAAAAACTCTATATTTATGCCTACACCCCTCCTTGACCCTGGGCTTCAACAGCGCCAGTTGCTGCTCAGAAGTGTTAGATGCACAATGAAAACAATCGCTGATTGTTTTTGGGGGTTCAGTAACGCCTGCTGTTCCCCTGCTGTGTTCTGGCAAAAATTACTGCTGCTAACTACAACTCAACTTCAAACGTCTCATACTAGGCCTCTGCCAACACCCTCCTTGACCCTGGCTCCAACACCGCCATTTGTTGCTTGGAAGTGCTGTTAGCACAGTACTACACTTGCTCCTGTGTTACTGGGGTTCAGAAATGTCAGCTGTTCCCCTGCTGTGTGAACGCAAATAGTCCTGCTGCCTCCACCATGTTCTCTTCTCACCCTGGGTTACAACACCGCC
>JARQOD010000003.1:377659294-377690663 GCA_033576555.1 Oophaga sylvatica | reverse complement strand
GTTCCGCCCCCAGACCCGTTACGTTTGCGGGGCCGGGAAAACCCGGGGGGCCCCAAAAACCCCGCTTTGCCCTTTTGTCATAAACTGTTCGTCAGAGGTCTCAAAGGAGTCCTCCTGGGTATCTGGGGAAATTTTTTAATTTCCCCCCCGGGAAACCCCTGACTCTTCACCAGAAAACCCCCGGGGCGCCGGGCTGGGGGTTTTGGGCAGTTCCGTTTTTTTCCCGTTCGGGGGTTTTTCCCTTTCCCCGGACCTGTCTTTAAACCCCCCTCGGTTTGGGGGCGCCCCCGCTCTGGTGGGGGTTTTTTTTTAAAACCCAGTGCCCCCGCTTTTAAAAAACCCTAAAAAACACCATTTTAATCCGACGGCCAAAATGCCTTCTCAGCCCCATCTCACGGAGGGCCGGGGGCCCCTGGCTAAACCCTCTTTGGGGGGGGAAAGACCCTCGGTTTTCCCCCCTGTCTGCTTTTCTTCGTTTCCCCGGAAAAAGGTTCGACGAACCCGGAGGAAAAGCCCCCCTCTGCATCAGTTGCGGGTTTTCCCCGTGGGGAAGCCCTCCCCGGGGGAAAAATATGCCTGGGGGTTTTCCCCCCCTTTTTGCCTCGGGCTGGTTTGGGGGTAATGCGCTTGATATCTGTTTTTTTGGGGAAAGGGCTGTCGGCCTTTATTAAATGAAATTCCCGGGGTTGGGGGCATTCCAACCTCTCTCTTTGACCTATAACTTTGAATCGAATTTTCTGGGTTTCCCCGGAGGCGCTAAGGAGGTCCCCCGTGAGAGAAGGTTTCCCCGTCTAGCTCCTTTTTTCAGAGACCGGTAACTCCTTCGTTTTCCCTCAGGTCCCCTTTCGAGCTAGCAAGTGACCGACCAAGATGGTAAAAACCCGTAGGCTTCCCCCTTGCCGAAGGGGTTTGTTTATGTGGCGAAGGAGCCCCCGGGCCCCTACCGGGCCCAGAGGGGGTCGGGAAAACGTGTTCTAGGTTCGCTCGGAGAGGTCCCCCCCGAAAAAAAAAAAATCTTTCATCTTGCTGCTGTCAGTCTCAATTTCCCCGGGGGAAAAACCCTTACTTCAAAAAGCCCAAAAAAATTTGGAGCAGCCCGGGGGGGGAAACTTGTTTACAGGGGGCCCCTTTTTGAGGGAAAAATGATTCCCCCCCCAAAACCCCTTTGGGGGAAAACCCCCATCTGTTTTCTGCTGTGGTGGGGGTTCCTACCACGTCCCCCCCCCAAATTTTCCTGAAGCCTAAACCCCCCCGGTGGGGAAAGTTGCATTCTGGAGATCTCGTTTTTTGTTCTCCCGGGCTCTCTCACGTTTCTTACTAGGTTGCCTTGGCCCCAAAAGCAGGGCCCCCTCTCGACTGGGGGAGGGAGACCCTTTTGGGGTACAGGGGCTTAAAAAAGGGTTTTGGGTTTCCCCGTTCATCCGCCCTTTTTCCCTTTTCACCAAAAATCTCCTCCCGATTCCTTTTTGGCATTCGTGTGTCTTTAACAAAAAGGAAGAGAGAATTACCCCCCCCCAAAAACCGTATGTTCCCCCCCCCCCCCCCCCCCATGACTGTTCCCGGTATACCCCTTTCCCCCTGGGCGTTTTACCCATTGTCCGCTGCTGGCCCCGGTCGTGCCCCAATTTTTTCGAGGAGAATTTTTGGCCCCAAAGGGGTTATCCGGAAATTACCTCCCCGGGGGCAGGTTTCTTTTCGTAAAAAAAAAAGAGGTTCTGTCCCTGTTTTTGACTCGAGGGGCCCAAAAATTTTTTTCACGGTGAAGATAAGTCCCCCTTTTCCCCTATTCCGAATTTTTTGATCGTCTGGGGGGGCTTGAATCTTCACCAAAAAGGTTTTTTGTGGGGCATTAAAAATTTCCCTATCCGGGGGAGTGAATGGAAACGCATTTAAACGGGACGGCCCTAGAGTTTTGGTGATGCCCTTTTTGGGCTCTGAAAATTTCTCCACCAAATCTTTCAGGAAATTGGGGAAAAGAATCTTTGGGACCTTCTTAACCCCGGGGTTGTGGTGTCCCCAGAGCATCTTGGTTTTCCCTTCCCGGTCTCCGTTCAGGAGGGAGTTGTAGGTTTGCTTTTAGGTCAGGCAAAAAACCCTCTTCGAAAAAGAGAAGTGCCCTTTGAGCAGGCCCCCGCTTCCCCTTTTTGGGCTACATCATTTCTCAGACAGGCCCGAAGGGCGGAGAAACTGTCGCCATGAGAAAGGCCCCCGACGGGGGGTTTTAAAAGGCCATTCGCGGTTCGGGGTTCCCAAATTTTTTTACCGCCTTTTTTTTCCGCCTTCTTTCCCCGGGGTGCTCCAATCCCGCGCTCACCCCAGGACTAATGTCTCGACCACGCCCCCAATTGGGGGTTACCGGCCCCGGGGGTACCAGGCCGACCCGTAAACTATGGTTGTCACGTGGGGGGCTCGGTCTGTGGCCCGGGGGGCCGGCGTTTGGGGGGTTTTTTTAAGGGGATATATTTTCAGTTCGTGCGCACTTGTCTCGGGAAAATTGTCAGCGTGCGTAGACTTGGGGATGGTGAGGCAGCTAGATGTGGGGGTCCCCTACAGGTGGGACTTTCCCCTAGGTCGATAGTTATGATGGGGTAGTGCAGGGATGCAATCAAATAAACACAGTCTCACACATCAGCGTCTTTCCATCCTTTTTACTGCAAGATGGTTATGCAGGTCCAGGGAGGCTGATCCAATGGAGGATGTGTTTCAAGATAGCAGCTGGACAAGTTAGGGGCCTCCTTTACTTTCACAAAGATGAGTCCAACCAGCATGAAGCGTAGTTCCCTCAATAAACTCCAGCTTCTACAAGCTGTACTGCCGGTCAGTTTTGTGGTCGGAGCCTTCCTGTGATGAAACTAGGTTCTTCTCTGCTTGGCCTAGCTCAAGTTCCCTATTCCACCTGACCCCAGTTACGTACTGACACTCCAGGGGCTGCTTGCCGTTACCTAAGGTCCGGTAAGCCTCTGGGTTTTCTACACCATGCGTGAAGCTATATGGTGATGCTTCGGTCTCAGTGACCGGTGACAACGTGCAGGACTTCTCCAATCCTTTAGCACTCAGAATTTCTACCACTGTGCCTTTCGCCTTGTCCGCGCTGGTAGCATAAGCATTTCTCACTTCACAGGTTAATAAAGTCAGTCCCTTACTTAATTTCCTTTCTTGAGCTTGTTGCCAGACTCTCAGTAATCTTCTAGGCAGGAGCACGTCTCTGAACCTTCACTGTCTTGGGGACAGGAGACTGAAGTATATCTGCAACTCACTTCTTTCTTCTTAATTAATGTCTCAGTCTGTCTTCTAGTGGGCCACAGCTCTGACCAGGCTGAGGTGATTGGCTCACCTGTACTGGACCCACTTTCTGAACTGCACACAGATTGCACTCAGTCTCTGCTGACTGACTGAACCTCACTGAATCACTGCACTGAACTCGACTTCCTCTGCTGATGTGACTGACTTATATACCTGTGGGCGCGTCTAAGTGTGTGTTGGAATGAATGTTCATTGAGCATTAAACTGCTATCTCTCCACACATCCTCCAGGGTACTGCGTGTGCCTTCACCCCAGGGCTACACACTATCCCAAACAGTGACCCCCGAAGCAGAGGAGGCCTTTCTTTTTTTTAAAACAGGCCTTCTCTTCCGCTCCAGTGCTGCATCGTCGGACGGCAACAAGCAGTTCTTCCTGGAGGTGGACGCTTCTTCTTCTGGAGCGGAGCGGTACTTTCTCAAAAATCTTCTTCGGGGGGGATGGTATCTTGCGGCTTCTTCTCCAAACTCTTCTCCTCTTCTGAGCGCAATTACTCCATAGGAGACGAGAGTTTTGGCCATCAAGCTGGCATTGGGAGGAGGGCGTTTACCTACTCGAGGGGGCTCTTCATCCGGTAATCATTTACACTGACCACAAAAAATCTGGCTTACCTCCAGATCCCCAGAGACTTAACCCTCGCCAGCCCGGTGGTCCTTGTTTTTTGCCCGCTTTGATTTTCTTTTACATTTTCGCCGGCTGACAAGAACATCAAGGCGGACGCCTTGTCCCGGTCCTTCCTGGTGTCGGATCTCGAGGAGGAACCTAAAACATATCATCGATCCCGCCAGAGTGATGCAGGTGGCCCCCGTGAGTCTAAATCGTCTCCCTCCTGGTAAGACGTTGTATCAGTAACCCATCGGAAGAGAATCCTACACTGGGGTCATTCGTCTAAACTAGCTGGCCACGTCGGTCAGAGGGAAAGACCCTCCCGCTCATTACTCGGCATTACTGGTGGCCTACCCTGCACAAGGACCCTAAAGACTTTGTTTCTGCCTGTGTCTCCTGTGCCCGCAACAAAGTTCCGAGACACCTGCCTGCCCGGGCCCTCTTCTTCCGTTCCTGTACCCGCTGCCCCTGGCAGCATATAGCCCTGGACTTCATAAAGATCTGCCCCTCTCTGCCGGTTGTACGGTCATTTGGGTGGTCGTTGACCGATTTTCCAAGATGGCTCACTTCATTCCCCTACCAGGGCTTCCGTCTGCACCGAGTTGGTGAAGACTTTATCCGCCACATCTTCCGTCTACATGGTCGCCTCGTCACATTGTGTCGGATGTGGGGTACAGTTCACCTCACGTTTCTGGAGAGCCATTGTAAGTTGCTAGACGTCACCTTGGATTTCTCCTCCCCTTACCCCCCGCAGTCCAATGGACAAGTCGAGCGAATCAATCAGAATCTGACCAGTTATCTCGGCACTTCGTTAATGCCCACCATTCTGACTGGGTGGATCTCCTGCCTTGGGCCGATTCTCTTACAACAATCACGAGAGTGAATCTTCCTCCAAATCTCCGTTTTTTGTAGTCTTCGGTCAACACCCCGGATCCCTGTTCCTGTCTCCATCTCTGTGGACAATCCAGCTGCGGAATCTCTGGTTTTAAAGAATTTTCTCATATGGGAGAGTACCCGGTCCGCACTCATTCTGTCATCCGAGCGCATGAAGATAACATGCTGACAAAAAACGTCTGGATCCTCCTCAATTCCCGTCCTGGGGATAAGGTCTTTGGGTTTCGTCCAAGTATGTCCGGCTCAATATTCCTTCCTACAGTTAGGCCCTCGGTTCATCGGTCCTTTTGAGTTCATCAGTCGATCAACCGGTGTCCTATAAATTGAAAATCCCGGCCCAATTTGCGGATTCCTAACTCCTTCCATGTATCTCTCCTCAAACCGGTGGTACTTAACTCTTTTGTCAAATCTACAGGTACACCCCCCTGCTCCAGTGTCTGCTGAAGACGAATTTGAGGTAGAGAACATTTTTGGCCACAAAAGGGTAGGGAAAGAAAGACCTATTTTCTGGTGGATTGGAAGGGGTTTGGTCCTGGGAGAGAACGTGGAGCCTCGGGAGAACATCCATGCCCCTCTCATCCTAGCTAAAATTTCTTTCTGGCCTAAAGAAGGGGGGGCCTAGAGGGGGGGGTACTGTAGCGCCGACGTACCTGCCCTCTGCCAGGCAGGGACGCTGTTCCCTGCGACAGCGTCCTCTGCCAGGCAGGGACGTCGCCCCCTTACCCCGCGTCGCGTCCTCCTTCCGTCCTGCTGGGGCCGCGCGCTCCTTCCCTGCTTCTGGACTTAGGGCGCGCGCCACGGGGCGCTCCCCCGCTCTTAAGGGGCCGCGCGCATCTTTCAAAAAAGTCCCGGCCAATGCCGGAGGACTCCACCCTATATAAAGTACTTCCTCCTTAATGGAGGTGCCCGAGCAATGTTGTTGTTGCACTGTTTAACTCTGCTTCAGCCCTCAGGGTCCGTTACCAGTTACCTGCCTGTTTCCTGCCAGTTTCCTGTTTGCTACCTGTCCGCAAGCCTGCCTGGAGGTTCGGCCGTCACATGCGGTGACCATCGGCAATTCCAGAGACTCTCGCCTGCTCACTTGGGGGCGCTCATCTGCCATCTGCCTGCAAGCCTACCTGGAGGTTCGGCCATCACCTACGGTGTCCATCGGCTATTCCAGAGACTCTCGCCTGCTCACTTGGGGGCGCTCATCTGCCATCTGCCTGCAAGCCTACCTGGAGGTTCGGCCATCACCTGCGGTGTCCATCGGCTATTCCAGAGACTCTCGCCTGCTCACTTGGGGGCGCTCATCTGTCATCTGCCTGCTAGCCTACCGGGAGGCTCCACCATCTCAGGTCGTATATACCTGTCCATTCAGAGACTGCCCCGGCCCCTTGCCTGCCTGTTTATCCAGAGACTGCCCCGGTCACTTGCCGTGACTACCTGCCTGTCTACCCAGAGACTGCCCCGGTCACTTGCCGTGACTACCTGCCTGTCTACCCAGAGACTGCCCCGGTCACTTGCCGTGACTACCCGCCTGTTTGTCCAGAGACTGCCCCGGTCACTTGCCGTGACTATCTGCCTGTCTACCCAGAGACTGCCCCGGTCACTTGCCGTGACTACCTGCCTGTCTACCCAGAGACTGCCCCGGTCACTTGCCGTGACCACCCGCTTGTTTATCCAGAGACTGCCCCGGTCACTTGCCGTGATCTCCCACCTGTCTGTCCAGAGACTGCCCCGTCACTTGCAGTGACTTCCCGTCCGTCTCCCTGGGCGCCACCCGCTCCTTTACAAGGAAAGCCTCCTTGTATAATAAAGCTCAGAGGTTCCGCCTCCCAGACCCGTTACAAAATGGAGGGAAAGCTCCCAGAATACATTGCTAAGCTACCATCATGCATTGCTTAAGCTACCATCATGCATTGCAAAGGGATGGAAAAGGATTTTGCTGAAAGTGAAAGAAAACATTATAACTGCGAAAATGACACTGGTCACTAGAGGGAGCCAAACACTAGATTGTTAAACTCCTACATAAACAGTAGAAAAAACAACAATTAGATGTCGGAGACAGAACAGTAATAATAATACTACACATCAGTGCAGGCCTGCAGGCACTGTATTTGTGTATATAGATCATTGCATACGTCAAGAGGGTCCATTCCCTTACTGAGTTCTGGTGCTGCTGCTGCTACCTGTATGATATATTGGCTGTATATAGCTAGCCCCAGGTGCAATTGGAATACAGGCCACACATTTTTCAGTGTGGTATCTCTGTGCCAGCTCATATCTGTGTGTGCTCAAAGTTTGGCCAGTGTACGCAATTTTTTTTTTTGCACTGGGTGTGACTGCACTTAAAAACACCAGTATTTAGGCAAAAAAAAAACAGGGCACATATTTGTCATACTGGTATCTCCGTGCCAGCTCATATCTGTGCTTGCTCAAAGTTTGGCCAGTGTACGCAATTTTTATTTTTTTTGCCCTAGGTATGACTGCACTTAAAAACACCAGTGTTTAGCTGATAAAAAAAAATGTGCACACATTTGTCGTACTGGTATCTCTGTGCCAGCTCATATCTGTGCATGCTCAAAGTTTGGCCAGTGTATGCCATTTCTTTTTTTTTTTGCCCTGAGTGTGACTGTACTTATATGCAGCATTATGTTGCATTATTTAAAAAAACAGGCCACATTTTACAGTGGAGTCTATCTGTGACACGCCTCATGCATCCGTGTGCCAAAAATTTAGACATTTTAGGCCTAACTTCCCTTTTTTGGACAGTCTGTCACTCTCGTCATATCCAGCAGTGTTTTATATCCAAAAAAAAAGAAAAAATCAATACAGGCTGAGGACTGGTGTATCTGTGGTGGAAAAATCTTTTCCTGGCAGGCATACATTGCATAGTTCTGTCTGCTAGCCTTGTTCTAAGCCTTTTTTATTGTTTTCAAATAGTAGCAAAAAATATAATCCAAAAAATTAATACAGTCTGTTATCTCAGGCTGAGGCCTGGTGTATCTGTGGTGGAAAAATCTTTTCTTGGCAGGCATGTGTTGCATAGTTCTGTCTGCTATCCTGGTTCAACTCATTTTTTATTGTTTTCAAACAGTAACAAAAAACATAACCCAAAAAAATAATACAGTCTGTGATCTCAGGTTAAAGCCTGGTGTATCTGTGGTGGAAAAATCTTTGCTTTGCAGGCATAATGATCACATATAATTTTTCTCCAAATAAATCCATTTGTATTGAACTTTTCAAATATTTCAGTAGTCCATTTATAATGGGCAAGGGATGGGGAAGTGGACGTGATGCTGATGGTGCATGCAGAGGCCGAGGCCGTGGCCAAGCTGAAAGTGGGCTGCAGCAAAGACCCACATCTTCGCACTCAACCTTCCTGTCCCAGTTTCTAGGGACAGCAGCACACCACTATTGAAGTAAGAGCAGTGTGAAACGGTAGTTGGTTGGATAGTGGATAATGCTTCCAGTCACTTAGCCACAACCATCACCACGTCTGAGTAGCCGTGAGCGTGGAGCAGCTATAACTCACCCTCCTTCCTCCCACCATGCCGAGTGCCCTGAGACAACTGATCCCACACTTGGAGACTCCGAAGAGCTGTTCAGTTTTCCATTTGAAGATTCGTGCCTCTCGCCCGCTCCACTTGAAGCGTTGAAAGATGATGTTCCATGTAGCTATGCACAAATCTTTGAGCAGCCACGGTCACAAGAGGTGGATGATGATGAGCACAATTGCCGGAAAGTCAGGAGGAGGAGCAGGGTGCGGATGTGGAAGGCGAGGTGGTGGATGACATAGTGACTGACACAACCTGGCAGGAGGACATGCAGAGCGAGGACAGTAGCACACATGGAGAAGGAGGCATATCACCCTAACAGGCAGGAAGAAGCAGTGTGTTGGCCGCAGACAGAAGGCGTGCATCCGTTCCCTGTAACACCAACAGGACAGAAGTTGCTATTCCAACTGTTAGATCTTCACGAGTCTGGTTATATTTTAAAGACTCTGCTGAGAACCCAAACAGGCCATTTGCAGCACTTGTCATGCCCGCATCAGTAGGGGTAGCAAAACTACCAGCTTGAACACCACCAGCATGATTAGGCACATGGCAGCAAAGCAACTGACTTTGTGGGCCGAACCCCAGGCTCCAGGAATACTGTCTGCAGGTGACAACACTGCTTTTTCCACTGTATTGCATACAAGCCAATCTCCAGTTTACCGTGCCTGTGAAGATGCTTTGGGCCCTGCACCTGTTGTTGCCCACAGTCAAACAGCACCATCATCAAGCCCATCCACATCCTTGTCCCAGCCCAACGTTCACTTGTCTATACCCCAGTCATTGGAACACAAGCGGAAATTCCCAGCCAATGGCCCACAGGCGACAGTACTTAATGCTCACATTTCTCGTCTGCTTGCGCTTAAAATGTTGCCTTTTCGGCTCCTTGAGACGGAAGCTTTCCGCAACCTGATGGCGACAGCGGTCCCAAGGTACTCGGTCCCCAGTCGCCACTATTTCTCCCATTGTGCTGTACCTGCATTACACCATCATGTGTCCCACAGCATTACTCGTGCACGCAACAATACTGTTACTGGGAAAGTCCACCTAACCATGGACACGTGGACAAGTGCCTGTGGGCAGGGACGGTACATCTCACTGACGGCACACTGGGTTAACATAGTGGAAGCCGGGACCCAGTTGGACCTTGGGATGGAACATATCCTCCCCAAGCCGAGGATTGAGGGTCCTACGTCAATAGGAGTTGCCCCCACAGTCTACAGCTCCTGCACCTCCTCCTCCTCGTCTTCAGCCTCCATCTCAGAAATGAACACTGTGAAGGAAACCCCCTTCCTTGCACATCACCAATATGACGTACTACACAGGCACAGCTCTCCGGCGCCCCCTTTGTCTCTCAGGTCAGTAAGGGAACTGCACCTAGAGCAAATGGCCGCCGGGGAGGGTGTCCTGTTACCCACTGGGTTTTCTAAGATTTGTGGTCAGAGTAAAAGCATCAGCCCAAAATTAATTTGTTTAATTGCCTTAAGGGCGCAATAGGTAATTACAGAAACATACAATAAGCTATACAATGGAATTACAGTGGATTTGCAGTCAGAGTAAAATACAACAATAATGTACAAGACTTAGAGGTATTAGCTAGAGGTCAATATTACCAGGTTGTAGGGGCATGTGGAGGCAGGGAGCTCTGCCATCCACGGGTGAGAATCTTAGTTGCTAGACAGTCCCCCAAAACGTGTGCCGCTGCTCCCTGAGAGTTTTCAGGCTAGCGTCAGCTTCCAACGCTGCCTGAAATCCCTGACTTGATGTGGCAAGAATTGATGAAACTGCCACATTCTCTGTCAGTTCCCCGGGATCTGTCTCCTGGCCACTGTCTGACTCGGCAGCCACTTGGTCGGAGAGGGGGAAACCGTCGGACCTCCGTGAGGTTCCTTGGGCTTCGGCGCTCCCACTCCTGGTAACAGCGGCCATGACCGCTGAGACCACGGGTAGCGCCTGCTTCCTCTCGTCCCCTGACCAAGTCGCCGGGTCAGGCAGACTTCCCTGCCTCCTGACATCCCGGATGTGGGGAACTCCTGCCCTGGGGTCTTACCTGGTAGCTCCTCTCCTGAGACGCCCCCTCTCCCCATGGCCTGTTCCTCTTTCTGCAGAGGCCCTGGACTCAGCAGGCTGGATTCCCTTAGGGGCCCTATACTGCCCATAGCAGCCCCTCCCTCCACCTCTGAGCTCTCCCCTGCAGCCTCCTCACCTGTCCTCACTGTGAGCCCTGTGTGTGTAGTGTCAGTGCATGGCTTACCATCAGGTTTCACTCCCTCCACCATATGTGAAGGAAACCCCCTTCCTTCCACGTCACCAATGTGATGTACGACACAGGCACAGCTCTACGGCGCCCCCTTTGTCTCTCAGGTCAGTAAGGGAACTGCACCTAGAGCAAATGGCCGCTGGGGAGGGTGTCCTGTTACCCACTGGGTATTCTAAGATTCATGATGAGAGTAAAAGCATTAGCCCAAAATTAATTTTATGGTTTAATTGCCTTAAGGGAGCACTAGATAATTACAGAAATATACAGTAAGCTATACAACGGAATTACATTGGATTTGCAGTCAGATTAAAATACAACAATAATGGTACAAGGCTTAGAGGTATTAAGCTAGAGGTCAATATTACCAGGTTGTAGGTTGCATGTGGAGGCAGGGAGCATGTGCCACTGCTCCATTGGCAGATCTGTCCCTTGTTCCTTCTTAGATCTTCATCGTCTTGCCTTCTGTGAGAATAGCTAGAGTCTGCCGTCCGCTCACAATTCTTAAACCTGCTAGGTCCCTCCCCTCGGTGTCAGAGGGTGGGCTGATAATCTCCACCCTTAGCTCCCTGCAGAATTTATTCCCAAATATCTAACAAAGGGGTTAACTTTCTCCAGGACGATCGGATCAGGACACAAGAGGTACCAGGGGATGCAGTATGTTTTGCCTGTCGCATGGAGATCAAACCTTGCCCGATTGGGTCTCTGTGGAGGGCTAATCTCGATATCTCAGGCCCCCGAGCCATCACCGACTCGGGAGTTGCACTGTCAGATGCCCGAGGTCCGCAGGAAAACGCAGATATTTTTTATGATTCTGTACCTAGAAAGATGTGCTCATAATTCATAATCCTAGAATGGAGTCGTCGTGGCTGGGATAGACAATGGATGTGTTTCAGTGTCTAGTTGTCAAGTATAATCTAATTGAAACCCTTAGCTTTGAAGTACTGTTTTGGCCTTATCTCATTATCATACTAACAGACCTTGCTATTCAATATTGGAGCAGTAAATCCTGTTTTGAGCCGGATCTACTCAGCATACTAATAGACCTTTTTATTTACTGTGGACACTAAACCCTGTTGTATTGAATATGCCCACAGGCCATGGGGAATTACAGCAGTTAGCTGCTGTGAATCTGTGAATTCACACAAAATAGCACCTGGGAAACAGACAAAATGGCGACTGGAACAGGCCATATCCAAGATAGTGGCTGTTCCTTCATCACAAACATATCAGTCAGAAGCTGGAAGCACTGCAAGCGATACCGCAGCCAAGCGGCAACAGGCTGTGCTGAAGCTAATCTGCATAGGTGACAAACCGCACAATGCAGCAGAGTTGTGGACAGTGCTGAAAGAGCAGTCAGATATTTGGATGACACCGCTGAACCTACAGCCAGGCATGGTCGTGTGTGACAATGGCTGGAACCTGGTGGCGGCTCTGAGGCGAGGTGAGCTGACACACGTACCTTGCCTGGCCCATGTACTTAACCTCGTGGTTCAACGTTTTGTAAAAAGCTACCCTGAGCTTCCAGATCTGTTTGTCAAAGTGCGCCGCCTGTGTGCCCATTTTAGAAAGTCAGCTACAGCTTCAGCCACCCTTGCCGTGCTACAGCAACGTTTGCAGCTTCCGGCTCACCGACTGGTGTGTGATGTCCCCACTCATTGGAACTCTACACTGCATATGTTGGAAAGGATTTGTGAGCAGAAGAGGGCAGTTGTTGACTACCAACATCAACAAGGCTGGCAATATGCAGTTCAGACTCCACACATAAGACCTCAGGAGTGGACATGGATGTCAGACATATGTACCATTCACCAGAACTTTGAGGACTGCACTAAGATGGTGAGCAGTGATGACACCATAATTAGCGTCACCATCCCGCTTCTCAGCATTCTTAAAACCTCTCTGCTCAGAATTAAAGATGATGCATTGCAGGCAGAGCATGAGGACAGGGAGCAAGGAACCATACAGGGGGAGTACACTCAGCCCAGCCTCATTTCGTCGCAACGTGGATTGGTAGGCAATCAGGAGGAGTACTACAAGCACAGCTGTCATGCCATCTGTTGAGTGGGGATGGCCTGGAGGACGGGGGGGGAGAAGGATGAGGATGAGGAGGACAGCATGGTCAGTCATCCTCATGTTTTTTGAGGACACGGAAGTCTTGCCTGTTAGTCTGGCACGCATGGCTGACTTTATGTTGCGCTGCGTTTCAAATGATCCTCGCATTAGAAAGATTTTCGGTGACACTCATTACTGGTTGGTGACACTTCTAGACCCATGCTACAAGGAAAACTTTCAATCTCTTCTTGCAGAGGCAGACAGGTGTACAAAAATGTTGCTGTACCACAGGGCCTTTGTAGCGGAATTACTGAAAAAATTCCCATGTGAGAACGCTGGCAGCAGACGTCAGATTTTGTTGTACAGCCAAGGAGTCCAAGCGAGAGAGACAGAAGTACAATCCAGCTCAGGCAGGGGAACAATGGCAAAGTTCTGGGACAGTTTTCTCAGACCCACCCATAGTGTCGTCACAGAGGCAAGTGTTGCTGGCACAAAAGTGCAATGTTTGGGAGTACCTTGCAGATCGTGCAAAAGTCCTCCGTGATTCCTCTGTGCCTTTGAATTATTGGGTATCCAAGCTGGACACGTGGCATGAACTGGCTCTCTACGCCTTGGAGGTCCTGGCCTGCCAGTCTGCTAGCGTTCTGCAGGCGTGGCGTCCATATTCATGGCCTTAATGAGCGGTATTACGTCACCGCTCAGCGCTGGAGAGCTGCAGGAAGCCGGGAGAACGCAGGATTGCAGGGACTGTCAGCGATGGCACAGGGAGGGGTGAGTATGATGGAGGAGAGGACAAGGAGCACGGAGCAGGACGGGGGGGAGAACGGTGGACGGGGGAAGCATGGAGGACGGGGGGGAGAACGGAGGACGGGGGAAGCATGGAGCAGGACGGGGGGGAGAACGGTGGACGGGGGAAGCATGGAGGAGGACAATGAGCATGGAGCAGGACGGGGGGAGGATGGAGGGCACAGAGGAGCACGGAGCAGGACGGGGGGAGAGGCTGGAGGGCACAGAGGAGCACGGAGCAGGACGGGGGGGCACAGGAGGACGGAGAAGGAATGGGGGAGCACAGCGGAGGACGGAGCAGGAGGGGGGGAGTACAGAGGAGAATGGGGGAGCACAGAGCTGGATGGGGGAGCAAGGAGCAGGACGGGGGCAGCACAGAGCAGGAGGGCAGTTTATACACCCGGCTTAGGCCTCTTTCACATTTCCGGCGGGCGCCTGGCGGCGCCCCCGGCATTTTGCCGCAGCGCCGCATGTGAAAACCTTTCACACTTCCGGCGGCCAAAATGCGTTTTTTTGCCGGATGGTTTCTGATGCTTGGAGAGATAAGAAACCATCCGGCAAAAACAAAAAACGTTACATGCAGCGTTTTTTCCGGACGCTGCAATGTACATTTGCGCCGCATCCGGACAAAACCGCATGCAACGCATTGACATGCGGCGCCATCCGGCGCTAATGCATGTCAATGCGAAAAAAGCTGCATGCGGCGCATCAGATTTTCAGATGCGGCGCTGCGGCAAAATGCCGGGGGCGCCGCTAGGCGCCCGCCGGAAATGTGAAAGAGGCCTTATACACGAGTCAATACGTTTTCCCAGTTTTTTGTGGCAAAATTAGAGGGGTCGGCTTATACACGGGTCGGCTTATACACGAGTATATACGGTAGGTTTCATTTTGGTATGTTTTTTGGTGCAACGGTTTAAAATGGCATAAACTCTGACAACATTGTTTAAAGCTGTGAACTTGGAGTCAGGAATGCTTCCAGGTGCGATCCCCATGATGTCCCTGTGTCATTTGAGCAGTGTTTCCATCATTTTCATTGTTCTGTCCGAGTACCCGAGTATTCCAATCTGCTCGACCCGAACAACGAGCACCCGAGCATTTTAGTGCTCGCTCATCACTAGTTGTATAGTTATTTTTTTAATTCTTTTATAACTTTTTAAGATGTGAAAATAATATTAAAACTTTCTGATAGAAGCTTAATTTTGGAGTTCTCTTATGTAAAAGTCTTTGAAATGTCAGGATGATAAAGAGTTAATAATGTTTTCATATTATCACATCTGGGACAATACTTTAATGAACTGCTGTTTATTTGCCTTTGTTATGATATTTAGATTGATCCCATTTTAGTATTAACCGGGATCAGACATTCCCAAGCTTCCTGACCTTTCTATGGAAATTTAAGCTTTTATTGGGTGCAGATTCAAGCACGGCAATACTCAGACTAATTTAAGACTTTTATGTTTGAAAGGAGCAGTAAAAAAAATGCAGATTATATTTTTTGTGTAGTAGACCAGTATAAAATCTTTGTACATAATGAATGCATATGCATCGCATTGTATTTTATTTGCAATTGAGAGGTAATAAATGGATTAAATGCAAAATGATCAGCATTGAAAAACAACAAATATGTTTTTGTATTAGTTTGTCAGCAGATTTTTATACTATATGTGTTTATGTGTAGACAACCAGCAATTTTGATGTGTTGTGAAAAATATGAATTTTTTAACAAATTGTCAAAAAATGTAAAGGTGGTGGTAAGGGGCTCACTAGTTGAGGTGGATCCTCTAAGCTCGAAGTCAGAGTGAGCACATGGGCCACAGGCGATGCAGCACACAGGTGAGGCAAGCGGGTCACAGATAGTGGAGAGGAGACCATTAACAGAGGTAATAAAGACTGCAGGCTGACAGGTAACTGAGGAACTGGAAGTCACAAGTAGAATAGGAGACAACCTGAAGACCAAAGAGGTGCTGAAAGCTGCAGGCAGGCAGGTAACTGAGGAACTGAAAGATGCAGGCAGCTAGGAAACAGCCTGTAGATTGCAAACAGGTTGCAGAGATACTGAAGGCCGCAGGCAGAAAGGTAACTGAGAAACTGGAAGCTGCAGGCTGATAAGATATGTCCTGAAGTTTTTAGACAACTTGCAGAGGTACTGAAGGCCACAGGCAGCCAAGAGACATCCTGGAGACTGAAGACATAGGTGGGCAGAGCCAGACTGGGACAAAAAAGCAGCCCTGCCACACAAACCCCACCAGCCACAAACTAAACACTCCCACCCCCATTCAGTGAATTTTGCTTTACTTGGTAATGCCCCTGAACACTCTCTTAAAGCACTTATTTGAAAAGCCACATGTGAATTGCATAGCAGTGTGCATGATCAACCACAGCTCCATTTATATGGTGCTCTTCTGAGCTCCAATTCTCGGGATCATGTGGGTTTGAGCAGTCGGATCCCGAGCAATTGGAAAGTTATCCCCTATCCAAAGGAAAGGGGATTATTTGGGATAACCCATTTAAACAAGTTTGCCAAAATTTATTTTTATTTGCCCATAGGAATATAGAACGTAATATGTAAGGAAGTGAAGATGTTGCCCCCCTCCCTTGAAGACACAAGTATTGTAAAAATGTTTGTGTGTTCAATGATTTGCATTGTTAGGGTGAAGCTGTATTTTGCCTAGCAACAGGTAGTTGACAGAGACAGTTATAGTTAATGTTTGGGACTATCACAGAGTGAGATGGGCTTAAATGCAGTACAGAGACAGTTTCCTGTCAGGATGTCACACAGGACCCAGCTTGCAGCTAGAGCAGTCCTAGAGTCTGAAAGGTGAGCTTAGACCTCTTTCACACTTCAGTCGTTCGGCATCAGTCAAGATCTGCCAAAGTGTGAAAAAAACGGATCCGCCTTTTTCTTGGGCGAATCCGTTTTTTTTCCCATTCAGTTGCATTAGTGACAGATTGCGACAGATGGTCGTCCGTTTGATCAGTCATCCGACGGATCCGTCAGAAATTTGGCATCCGCTGTCTGGAGTAAACGGACATTGGAACATTTTTTGTCTTCGTCGAAATGGCGGACCATGACGGATCATGGACGCCTGTGGGTGGCGGATCCGTCGTCATCCGTTATTGACGGAATCCGACAATGGAATTCGTTATTCTATCCTGAGCATGCCCAGAAGTCTCTCTCTCCCTCTCCAGAACAGCATGTCCAGGGTTCAAAAGTTCACTTCGGAAATCTTGATGGATCCATCTGAAAATGGATTCGTTGCATCAGTTTTCAACAATATACAACGGATCAGTTATATTCACACTTTGGCGGACTGGGACCGACGCCAAACGACTGAAGTGTGAAAGACGCCTTAGCCACATTAAGTGGGTGCCCCGAAAAGAGAGGAGACAAAGACAGTAGATACCGTGATCCTGAGTAAAGAGGAAGGAAAGCTGACAGAAGGACAAAGTGGTTGACCGGAGATGAGTCCTGGGACAGGATACCTAGCATTATGGCCCTGAGTTCAAAAGTCAGAGAAGTAATGGCCAGGATGGCCATAGTGGCAAACTAATTCCTTTAAGAGGAAGAGAGGAGGCTGAGTGTGGTATATATCCAACAACTAAAGTAGCACTATGAAAAATTGAGAAATACTTAGCGCAATAATTGGCCAATTCATGTGTACCCAGCAGCCACAATAAGGCGATTCTCTTTGCTGGGAAACTGCCTAATGTGAATCCTCTCTTAGACTGAACAATTATATGGTGGAGGTATGATCCTGCTTTAATTAAAAATGCCTGAGGCTGAGGGGTGGAGTGCTCAGTCAGGGAGCATGATGAGTCCCTGGAGTAGATCAGTTTCCAACCATTGATTTTTTTTTTCAATCACATGGTAGACCAATATCTAAGACTGTAATATACCTTCTGGATATTTTAGCACCCAACATAGGTCTTTCAAGTGATGTCATTTGCCATAAGCGTTGACATATCGCATACAAGCAGTCCCTCGCCAGGTTCAAGTCCACACTCACTGCTGCAAAACAAACTTTCTTCTCATCTCTCATATCCTCCCTGTCTCACAACCCTAAACAGCTTTTCAACACTTTCAATTCTCTACTCTGTCCCCCGGCACCTCATAGTTATTAAGGTTGAAAGAAGCCTTTAAGTCTATCTAGTGCAACCCATATCCTATCCTAACCTGCCCTAACATGTTGATCCAGAGGAAGGCAAAAAAAGCAACAAGTGGCAAACAGTAAGCTTCACATTGGGGAAAAAAAATTCCTTCCCGACTCCACATACGGCAATCAGACTAGCTCCCTGGATCAACGCAGTATCTAGGAAACTAGTGAATATAGCCTGTAATATTATACTTTTCAAGAAAGGCATCCAGTCCCTTCTTAAATTTTAGTAAGGAATCACTCATTACAACATTAGACGGCAGAGAGTTCCATAGTCTCACTGCTCTTACAGTAAAGAATCTGCGTCTGTGATTATGGCTAAACCTTCTTTCCTCCAGACGTAGAGGATGCCCCCTTGTCCCTGTCACAGGTCTAAGAGTAAAAAGATCATTAGAAAGGTCTTTGTACTGTCCCCTCATATATTTATACATTGTAATAAGATCACCCCTAAGCCTTCGTTTTTCCAAACTAAATAACCCCAAGTGTAATAACCTGTCTTAGTATTGCAGACCCCCCAGTTCTCTAATAACCTTGGTCGCTCTTCTCTGCACCTGCTCCAGTTCAGCTATGTCTTTCTTATGCACCAGAGACCAGAACTGCACACAGTATTCTAAGTGTGGTCGCACCAGTGACTTGTATAGAGGTAAAATTATGTTCTCCTCCCTCTCCTCTCATTTCTGCTGAAGATTTTGCCTCTTTCTTTAAGCAGAAGATCGATACGATCAGAGAAAGCTTTGGCCTGCAGCCCCCAATGCCCCTCCTCTTACCTACTCAGCCCTGTTCCTCCAAAATCAGCTTCACCACCATGACAGAAGACCAGCTCTCCACCCTCCTGTCAAGATCACATCTCACTACTTGCACGCTTGACTCCCTCCCATCCCACCTCATCCCTAACCTAGCCAAAGTCTTCATCCCAACCCTAACACATCTCTTCAACCTCTCACTTACAAATGGTGTTTTCCCCTCATCCTTCAAACATGCCTCGATTACACCCATCCTCAAAAAGCCTTCCCTCGACCCATCCTCTGTGTCTAGCTACCGCCCCATATCTCTTCTCCCTCATGCCTCAAAACTACTGGAACAGCATGTCCATCTTGAACTGTCCTCCACCTTTCCTCTTGCTCTCTCTTTGACCGGTTACAATCTGGCTTCCGACTGCATCACTTAACTGAAACTGCCCTAACTAAAGTCACCAACGGCCTACTAACTACCAAAAGCAAGCGACACTATTCTGTCCTCCTTCTCCTCGACCTGTCTTCTGCCTTCGACACCGTGGACCACTCCCTCCTGCTACAGATTTTCTCATCTCTTGGCATCACAGACTTGGTCCTATCCTGGATCTCGTCATATCTAACAGACCGAACATTCAGTGTCTCCCTCTCCCACACCACCTCCTCACCTCATCCCCTGTCTGTCGGTGTTCCCCAAGATTTGTCATGATTAAGGGAGCTTAGTCTCCAGAAACACGTCGAGATTCATACCTATTTAGTTTTGTGCTAAAAATTGTATCCTCTATGTTGCAAGTTATGTGAATAAAGAAATTTTATCTTCACGGATTCGGTTGAGCTGGACATTTCTCCTCTTTTCTGGACTATACACGCTTGGACACAGCAGGTCCGGGCTCCAGAGCTTCATCTAAAGCATTGACGGGTGAGCTGGTATATATTTTTTTCTCTCATCAGTTTTAGGACTCCTACTCTTCTCCATCTACACCTTCGCCTGTGACAGCCCATAGAATCCCACTGTTTGCAGATTCATCTCTACGCCGATGACACGCAGATCTACCTATCTGGACCTGACCTCACCTCCTTACTGACCAAAATCCCACAATGTCTATCTGCTATTTCATCTTTCTTTTCTGCTTGCTTTCTAAAACTGAACATGGACAAAACAGAATTCATCATCTTACCCCATCTCGCGCTACCCCTCTAACAGACCTATCCATCAATGTCAATGGTTGCTCACTTTCCCCAGTCCCGCATGCTCGATGCCTCAGGGTGATCCTTGACTCTGCCCTCTCTTTCAAGCCTTATATCCAAGCCATTGCCTCCTCCTGCCGACTCAAACTCAAAAATATTTCCCGGATCCGTGCATTCCTTGACCATGAAACCACAAAAGCACTAGTGCACGCCCATATCATCTCCCGCCTCGACTACTGCAACCTCCTACTCTCTGGCCTCCCCTCTAGCACTCTGGCACCACTCCAATCCATCCTACACTCTGCTGCCCGACTAATCCACCTATCTCCCCGTTATTCCCCAGCCTGTCCTCTGCCAAGCCCTTCACTGGCTTCCTATTGTCCAGAGGCTCCAGTTCAAACCCTAACTATGACCTACAAAGCCATCCACTGTTATGTTTTCGTAGCTGAGGAGAAATAGCAAAAATGGTAAAACACCAGAGAGGCTGGAACCTATTGGATTGCAGTAACCTGAAGTAACCACACAAATAGAGGTAGCCGTGGAGCGTTCCTACGTTGATCCTAGACGCCTCATCACAGCCTGAGAGATAACTACACCTAAAGGCAGAAAGATGAAAGCTATCTGCCCCGGAGCAGATCCCCAAAGAAAATAGGAAGCCCCCAAACATGTAATGGCGGTTAGACAAGAAGAAACACGGACACAGACAGAAAATAGAATGAGCAAACGCTGGGGCCCAATCTGTCTAGACAGAAAAGTACAGGAAAGGATACTCACTGTGATCCAAAAAAACCTCTAAAAAATACCAACTCTACTGATTGCAAAAACACCTGAGATCACACGACCTCTACCACCTAAATCAGTTCTCTGGTGTAACAAAACAAAGCCGCAGCCACTGAAAAAACAGGAAAAAGCAAATTAACAAATAACAGTGGCTTCAGATAAGCTGAGAGGAGCACAAGCCCCGGAGGGGACCTGGCTGACCTCCACAGAAGTGCAGGGAACAATGCAAAAAGCAAGCACAAAAATAAAAGAAGAAAATATCTTATCTGAAAGCAGAAGATGCAGGCAAGACTCAGCAAACTTCCAAATGAACCAGGAACCACAATTGAGACAAGAACAATTGATCACCGGCAATCATAATGGGAGGGGACATCCCTTATATCAGACCAGCCAGTGATCCCAGATTGCCATTCCTCGCTGAAAGGTTCAGTACTGTCTGTAACCACCAGAGGGAGCCTCTGCTCAGAAACCATCTCTAGCACATTCATAACAATCCACAACCTGTCTCCTCCATACATCTGTGACATGGTCTTCCGGTATTTACCTAGACGCAACCTTTGATCCTCTCAAGATCTCCTTCTCCACTCCCCTCTTATCTCTTCTTCACACAACCGCATACAAGACTTCTCCCGTGCTTCCCCCATGCTCTAGAATTCTGTACCCCAACACATCAGACTTTCCCCTACCACAGAAACCTTCAAAAAGAACCTGAAGACCCACCTCTTCCGACAAGCCTAAAACCTACAGTGATCCTCAGTCTACTGAACCTCCGCATGACCAACTCTATCCTCTCCTAGTGTATCCTCACCCATCCCCTGTAGACTGTGAGCCCTCATGGGCAGTATCCTCTCTCCTTCTGTACTTGTGTGTGCCTTGTTATGCTCATATTTATTGTACTTGTCTATATTTGCCCCTTTCACATGTAAAGCGCCATGGAATAAATGGCGCTATAAAAATGTATAATAATAATAATAATATAAGCATCTAATCATTTGCCATAAGCATAGACATATAAGCATATAATTATTTGCCACAAGCATTGACATATAAGCATATAATCATTTGCCATAAGCATCGACATATAAGCATATAATCATTTGCCATAAGCATCGACATATAAACATATAATCATTTGCCATAAGCGTCAACTTATAATCATATAGTCATTTGGCATAAACATTACCATATAAACATGTAATCATTTGCCACAAGCATCGACATATAAGCAAATAATCATTTGGCATAAGTATCGGCATATAAGCATGTAATCATTTGGCATAAGCATCGACATATAAGCATATAATCATTTGGCATGAGCACTGACATACCGAGAATAAATTTTAAAAGACTTGTTATTATGCAGTCCCAATCATCCCTTATTACACTAGGTAGCCATCCAAAATATCCCACACACTGCTCACCGCTGCGTAGAACATCGTGGGATTGTCAGGTTTTACTCCTCTACCTTGAGTTCCTGAACACTGGTCTGCTAAATTTTAATACAAGTACATTTACGATGATCATTTGTAAACAGCACAACCGACACTTTAGAAAAATGACAGATATTTCATTTTATGTTGCATGAACATGTCTCTGCGAAACACAGACAGCATGTCGAGACCTACTTGTTAATAGATGCATGCACCGCATACGGCAGAATAACAATCTGGGCAAAGAATGGCGCGCTCATGTAAATTCTAATAAAGACTTCCCCGGGAAAAAAAAAGTAAATAAAGTCTATTTTCTGTTGCGTCTATTCATAGTACAATTAGAATGTGCGACGAAAGGAAAAAAAAAAAGCTGTGTAAGCCGTGGCAGGTAAAATCGAGCCGTCACGGTAATCACCAGGAATGATGCATGAGATAAAATTATGTATTCATAAACGCTCGCTCATTTGCATGCTGTCCTAAGCAATGAGCACCACCAGGGATAGACTTAAAGTGATCGGAAAGGTCAAAATTAATGTAGTTGTGTGGGATATTTATCAATGGTGATGAACTTCACTGCTGTCATTAAGAGCCACTTTAAGCGGACTTGACATTGATTTAGTTACACCTATCTGCTTTAACAATATCATTAACACGTTTCGTCCCGTTACAGATATTGTTGGGAAGCCGATGATATAGGGAATCGCTGATTACTGACTGCATGTTATTAGTGCACGTGGATGAACATATCTTATCAGCTATTTTTCATACATGCTTGAACATTTTTTATTAAGCGGTATCTTTTAACTTTAATCAAGTCTCTCTGGGGATGGAGAATAGGAATATTGTATCTATTACTTATGGCGCTGCATTATTAATAAAGGATAATAACAACGCATGCAGACGGGAATGTGTTTAGAGGCATGCGATTATTTCAAAATCAAAGCTACTGCTTCTGCTTAACAGCCATATTTAAATATTGGGTGATGGATTTGGAAGCAAATTAATTATCCACTGACTTACATTCATGTATGTGTAGCTTTACTAAGCAGTATTACGTTTCCCTCGTGCCTTATTCACATGATCGTAGTATGGCGGTGTACAAGCAAGTTGTACAACGGCAGGACATGGCACCGCTGCATTTATTCAGATCAGACTGACCGCCCAATACCGGGTAAGTGCATCCCACAGGGACAGGCACCCGAAATTCCACCAGCAAACAGTAAAGGGTCCAACTCTGTCCTGCAAAAGATGAAAAAATGTGCAATAAAATAGATGTAAAAAATAAATGAGGGATTGATAGTTTTTCCCAAAATACGTCAGCTTGCAGCGCATGTGAATGGGGGCCTGCTGCATCCTGTGCTGCATTAGTATTGCGACCTGGTGATGGTAAATATGGCTGTCTTTTTACCATGATGTTTTTTGAATTTTATGTCTATGCTAAAAATTTCAGTTTTCATTCTGCCTACTAAGTCTAATAGTATGCTGACATATACTGTTTTCAGCAGTTATCTCATAATCATATAATCATTACAGACAGGATTACAATGACAGGTAACTATATACAGATAAAAGAGAATGCACCATAGGTGATATCACAGCTCACCTCCTCCTCCTGTACAATGACTGATTATACCTCTATATACAGTAGGTAAAACAGGATCCACCATTCACAATAGGTGATGTCACAGTTCATCTCCTCCTCCTGTACAATGACTGATAACACCTCTATATACAGTAGATAACACAGGATCCACCATTCACTATAGGTGATGTCACAGCTCACCTCCTCCTCCTGTACAATGACTGATAACACCTCTATATACAGTAGATAACTCAGGATCCACCATTCACAATAGATGATATCACATCTTACCTCCTCCTCTTATACAATGACTGATAACACCTCTATATACAGTAGATAACACAGGATCCACCATTCACAATAGGTGATGTCACAGCTCACCTCCTCCTCTTGTACAATGACTGATAACACCTCAATACACAGTAGATAACACAGGATCCACCATTCACAATAGGTGATGTCACAGCTCACCTCCTTCTCCTGTACAATGACTGATAACACCTCTATATACAGTAGATAACTCAGGATCCACCATTCACAATAGATGATATCACATCTTACCTCCTCCTCCTATACAATGACTGATAAGACCTCTATATACAGTAGATAACACAGGATCCACCATTCACAATAGATGATGTCACAGCTCACCTCCTCCTCTTGTACAATGACTGATAACACCTCAATACACAGTAGGTAACACATGATCCACCATTCACAAAAGGTGATTTCACAGCTCACCTCCTCCTCCTGTACAATGATTGATAACACCTTTATATACAGTAGATAACACAAGAACCACCATATACAATAGGTGATGTCACAGGTCACCTCCTCCTCCTGTACAATGATTGATAACACCTCTATATACAGTTCACCTCCTCCTCCTGTACAATGATTGATAACACCTCTATATACAGTAGGTAACACAGGATCCACCATTCACAATAGGTGATGTCACAGCTCACCTCCTCATGTGCAATGACTGATAACACCTCTATATACAGTTCACCTCCTCCTCTTCTCTGTACAATGACTGATAACACCTCTATATACAGTAGATAACACAGGATCCATCATTCACAATAGGTGATGTCACAGCTCACCTCCTCCTCCTGCACAATGACTGATAACACCTCTTTATACAGTAGATAACACAGGATCCACCATTCACAATACGTAATGTCACAGCTCACCTCCTCCTCCTGTACAATGACTGATAACACCTCTATATACAGTAGATAACACAGGATCCACCATTCACAATAGGTGATATCACAGATCACCTCCTCCTCCTGTATAATGACTGATAACACCTCTATATACAGTAGATAACACAGGACCCACCATTCACAATAGGTGATGTCACAGCTTACCTCCTCCTTCTGTACAAAGACTGATAACACATCTATATACAGGAGATAACACAGAATCCACCATTCACAATAGATGATGTCACAGCTCACCTCCTCTTCCTGTACAATGACTGATAACACCTCTATATACAGTAGATAACACAGGATCCACCATTCACAATACGTGATGTCACAGCTCACCTCCTCCTGTACAATGACTGATAACACCTTTATATACAGTAGATAACACAGGGTCCACCATTCACAATAGATGATGTCACAGCTCACCTCCTCCTCCTGTACAATGACTGATAACACCTCTATATACAATAGATAACACAGGATCCACCATTCACAATAGGTGATGTCACAGCTCACCTCCTCCTCCTGTACAATGACTGATAACACCTCTATATACTGTAGATAACACAGGATCCACCATTCACAATAGGTGATGTCACAGCTCACCTCCTCCTCCTGTACAATGACTGATAACACCTCTATATACAGTAGATAACACAGGATCCACCTTTCACAAGAGGGTGATGTCACAGCTCACCTCCTCCCCCTCCTGTACAATGACTGATAACACCTCTATATACAGTAGATAACACAGGATCCACCATTCACAATAGATGATGTCACAGCTCACCTCCTCCTCCTGTACAATGACTGATAACACCTCTATAAGCAGTAGATAACACAGGATCCACCTTTCAGAAGAGGGTGGTGTCACAGCTCACCTCCTCCCCCTCTTCTACAATGTGCAATGTACTGTAGTGTGTTGAGACAACTCTTCTTTGGAAGTCGATTGGTCTGAGTTTGTCAATTGATGTGTCTGACCCATATGCTGTTGTTAAGCATTTTTCTAAATGCCTTTAAAAGATTAAGAAGCTCAGGTACGATGGTCGCTTCTATAACTGTATGAATGTGTAAAAAATTAGAATAAAAATAATCTTCAAAAAATAGTAATTACAGATTAGAAAAAAGAACATAAAGCACCTGTCTTAGTCACGAGCCCAGACGTGACTGAGTTACATTCTTACTAAACCGTAGACATATTGTCTTCATCGCTGGTTCTCTCGGACGTTAATCTCAATATGGGTATTTGTTGGTGGAGTCGATCATCAACCGCCAGTGTCTGTAAATATGTTGTTGTCTGGACAAAACAGTGATAAACGAATCCGGACACCAGAGCTGTGTTATAATTATACATCTCAGCATTCATTTCAGCGTGGTTTATTAAGGAAGAATACAGTCAGCACATTAACACAGGTTGGCAGCAACGGCCATTTTCCCGAATTCCAGGCAATAAATGCCATTTAATACGCCAGCGGTGACAATACGTCCAATATTACAACCTATAAATCAGGACCAACGTCCGATCCTCTAAAACTACTGTAAACCATCTATATATATAAAATTGAATGTGTGTGTGTATCACCAACCAATCACCGAGCACCTTTCATTTCACCAGAGCTGTTTAAAAGAAGCTGAGCTGTGATTGGTTGCTATGAGCAACAGTTTTCTCACACCTCGACAACACCTCAGCAGACAGTGATTGGGTGGTTCTGACCCCAGGGTCTCTTAAAGGGCTCATTGGTATGGAAGTCAGGGCAATTCCACTAAGAGCTCTGGTTCCGACCCCAGGGCACTCTTAAAGGGAGCCCCAGTACGGAAGTCAGGGCAATTGCCTTCAAATGCTCTGGTACTAACCCCAGACCTCTATTAAAGGGATCTCCGGTATGGAAGTCAGGGCAAATCCATACAGCGCTTTGGTTTTGACCCCAGACCTCTCTTAAAAGGGATCCCCAGTATGGAAGCTAGGACCATTCCACTCAGCACTGTGGTTCTGACCCCACGGCCTGTTAAAGGGATCATTGGTATGGAAGTCAGGGCAAAGCCACTCAGCGCTCTGGTTCTGACACCAGGCCTCTCTTAAAGGGATCCCCGATATGGAAGTCAGGGCAATTCCACTCAGCGCTCTGGTTCTGACCCCTGGCTGACGGGATGATGTGGTATTTTAGGGGTAGTAGTCCGGTGGCTCTGGCTGACGGGATGATGTGGGATTTTAGGGGGAGTAGTCCGGTGGCTCTGGCTGATGGGATGATGTGGGATATTAGGGGTAGTAGTCTGGTGGCTCTGGCTGACGGGACGATGTGGGATATTAGGGGTAGTAGTCTGGCGTCTGTGACGGGATGATGTGGGATATTAGGGGTAGTAGTCCGGTGGCTCTGGCTGACGGGACGATTTGGGATATTAGGGGTAGTAGTCCGGTAGCTCTGGCTGACGGGATTGTGTGGGATATTATAGTGAATGGGCGGGGCTATACACTCAGCTTTATATACAGTACAGACCAAAAGTTTGGACACACCTTCTCATTCAATGATTTTTCTGCATTTTCATGACTAGGAAAATTGTAGAATCACACTGAAGGCATCAAAACTATGAATTAACACATGTGGAATTATACATTACCCTTTACAAAAAAGTGTGAAACAACTGAAAATATGTCTTATATTCTAGGTTCTTCAAAGTAGCCACCTTTTGCTTTGATTACTGCTTTGCACGCAGAAAAGGTGAACGGATGGACTCTACATGCCTGGTTCCCACCAACCCACCATGAAGCATGGAGGAGGTGGTGTGAAGATGTGGGGGTGCTTTGCTGGTGACACTGTTGGGGATTTATTCAAAATTGAAAGCATACTGAACCAGCATGGCTACCACAGCATCTTGCAGCAGCATGCTATTCCATCCGGTTTGCGTTTAGTTGGACCATCATTTATTTTTCAACAGGACTATGACCCCAAACACACCGGCAAGCTGTGCAAGTGCTATTTGACGAAGAAGGAGAGTGATGGGGTGCTACGCCAGATGACCTGGTCTCCACAGTCACCAGACCTGAACCCAATCAAGATGGTTTGGGGTGAGCTGGACCGCTCACCGCTTCAATTTTGAATAAATCCCCAACAGTGTCACCAGCAAAGCACCCCACACCATCACACCACCTCCTCCATGCTTCACGGTGGGAGCCAGGCATGTAGAGTCCATCCGTTCACCTTTTCTGTGTGCAAAGCAGTAATCAAAGCAAAAGGTGGCTACTTTGAAGAACCTAGAATATAAGACATATTTTCAGTTGTTTCACACTTTTTTGTAAAGTGTAATGTATAATTCCACATGTGTTTATTCATAGTTTTGATGCCTTCAGTGTGATTCTGCAATTTTCATAGTCATAAAAATACAGAAGAATATTTGAATGAGAAGGTGTGTCCAAACTTTTGGTCTGTACTGTATATATATAGATATAATCATTACAATTTGTTAAAACTAACCGTAGTTAGTTACTATGCCCAGGCAGCGCCGGGCTCTTCAGCTATTGTATTATTAATATAGACTTAACACCGTTAGGAAGTAAAAATAAAATTGATGCTTTATGATTCCAGTTGCCGATGTGACTTCTCTGAACCTTTCTGGCGCTAATACTAAGGCCACTTTCACACTTCAGTCGTGTGACGTCCGCCCAAGTGTGAAAATGGCGGATCCGTCAGAAAAGTGTAAAAACGGATGTAAAACGGATCAGTTTTCTGACGGATCCGCCAAGAAGTGTTCACCCGGAAATGATGAAATTTTCGTTCCGGAAAATGTAAGTTTGCAAGTCCAGACTGAGGAGAGAGAGAGACCCCGGAGAGTTTTGGCAGCAATTTCAATGGTTTTCTATGGAGGCGACGGATCCGCTGGCAGATTCCGTCAAAGACGGATGCCAGCGGATCCGCCGCCCATAGGTGGCCATTATACAAAATGGCGGATGCGGCGGATCCACCACACTCCGCCATTTTGACGGACCAAAAAAACGTTGCATTGGACGTTTTTCTGAAATGACGGACCCCAATTTTTTTTGCGGATCCGTCAAAAAATGGACCTAACGGGCGAACATCCGTCAAAATCCGCCACTAATACAAGTCAATGGGAAAAAAACTGATCCGTTTTTTTCACATTTTGACGCATTTTGACTGACGTCGCACGACTGAAGTGTGAAAGAGGCCTAAGACCCGCGCTGGCGAGAGGAAATTAACTTTATTCATCCCTCTGTAACATTTGGGTTTCAGTCACAGGGCGGCCCCATCGTAACTGCATCCCCAGCACTGACTGACAGCTGACTGCAATACTGAGCTTGCTGTCAGTCAGGGACGGGGGCGCAGTTACAGCCGCTGTTTATACACTGAGCATGACTGAACCCGTGCCGGACAGCCCCGTGACTGAAACCCGAAAACAACCAAGAGGAATAGCCTGCGCAGTATCCAAAATGCTGCCTTCTACATTACAAGCACAGTGGATGGGATTTATAGAAATCCCATGCCCACTGTGCTTCTATTTACCCCTGCGCAAACTCACCCGCGGTGCGGGCTTACGAGTCGCAGAATGTTAATTATCTGCAGCGAGAGGCTAGTCTCTGCTGTGTAGTTTCCCCCCCTAGTCATTCATTAGATGCAGTAAATCCACATGGTTCACTGAACACATGCAGATTTAACTGCATGATTAGAATGCTGCGAAATACGCTGCATCCAAAGCGCTACTATTTCCTGATCATTGGCACATAGCCTTAGGCTGGCGTCACACTGGCGACAGAATCGGACGACTGCAATGCGATGAAAAATCGTATTGCAGTCTGCCCTATGTTAATCTATGGAGCAGCTCCCAGTATCAGATTTTTTGTGGTCCGTTTTAAACGTCCGTGTGCAATCGCAGCATGCTGCGATTGTCACCGATTGTGGGTCGACTATCGCCAATGCAAGTCTATGGGAGCGATGAAAAATCTGATTACAAACGGACCACATGTGTGACTTGCGATGAAATCGCATCGGTGTCCTTTAGAAAAGCCGGCAATTCATCCCCGGCTATACTGTAAAATCACACTGACAGCTTTAATAAAGAATAGAAAGAATAGATATACACACATAGAATACATATATATATATATATATATATATATATATAATATGTAATTGTGACATATATATACATATATTTATAGTTCTTACACTTCTACATACTGTAATAGCCGCAAATTCAATTGCCGGCTTTTGTGAAATCACAGAAGCCGACATGAAATGATACATTGTTTCCACACAGTTAACCATGTAATTTCCTGTATTTTGATATTTGTTTAGAACTTACAATTACATGAGTGTATTTGTGCTAAATTTCAGATATGTAGGGGTTAATTAAAGGTGTAAATTCGTTGACAAAAAAATGCGTGTGCTCCCGCTGTATTTTCTCCACCAGACAGACAAAGCCAGCGAGTGGGGGCAGATAATAATAGCCTAGGGAGGGTACTTTTTTTTTGTGCCCCCCTGGCTACTAACATCTGCCCCCAGACACACCAGAAAGGGCAAATCTATAATTAGATTCGCCCTTTCTGGCACTTTGCCCGTCTATTCCCATTGCCCTGTAGCGGTGGCGAATGGGTTAATAATCTCACCTTAATGTCACCTTAGTATTGAAAGGTAACCTTAAGGCAGGTTAATAATTGAGAGCTGTCAATTAGACAACTATCAATTATTAATCCTATTGAAGTAAATAAAAAAACACACACACACTTTAAGAATAAATAATTTTAATGAAATAAAAACACATATTTTTGACCATCTTTTATTTAAGTCTTAATCCGTTCGAAGCCCTTGTTCTTCTAAAATAAATATAAAATAATAAAACAACATTATTCTTACCTATCTGGCAATCTGTCACGTCCCACGATGTAATCCTTCACAAAGGGTTAACTACTAGCAATCAGATAAGCAGCGCAAGTAATCCTGCGTGCTCATCTGATAGCTCCTGAATGAATGAGCTTATCTCCTGCTGACAGGAGAGGATGTGATTCATGAATGAAGCTTAATTGATTGTATCCCACTTTCACCTTAGGTCAGGTCACTCAAGTGAAAGTTGTAATAAATCAATTAAGCTCCATTCATGAATCTATTCCTCTCCTTTCCCTGGGAGAGTAACTTATTCATTCAGGGGAATACAGGTCTGAGACAGCATTATTAGCTCTCTGCGACCTGTAACCTGTTAACCCTTTCTGATGGATTACACTGTGGGACCTGACTGTACATGGATTGGTAAGAATCATTTTGGTTTTTTATTTTATTTTTATTACAGGAAATGGTTTTAGCAGGAAAATAAAATATTGTCAAAAACTGTGTGATTATTTCATTAAACTTCTTTTTTATTAAACTGTGTGTGTTTGATTTTTCTATCATACAATAGGATTAATAATTGATAGTTGTCTAATTGACAGCTCTCAATTATTAACCTGCCTTAAGGTCACCTTTCAATACTAAGGTGACATTAAGGTGAGATTATTAACCCATTCGCCACCGCTACAGGGCAATGGGAATAGACGGGCAAAGTGCCAGAAAGGGCGAATCTAATTATAGATTTGCCCTTTCTGGGGTGTCTGGGGGAAGATGTTAGTAGCCAGGGGGGGCACCAAAAAAATGTACCCTCCCTAGGCTGTTATTATCTGCCCCCACTCGCTTGCTTTGTCTGTCTGGTGGAGAAAATACAGCGGGAGCCCACGCATTTTTTTTCAACGAATTTACACCTTTAATTAACCCCTACATGTCTGAAATTTTGCACAAATACACTCATGTAATTGTAAGTTCTAAACAAATATCAAAATACAGGAAATGACATGGTTAACTGTGTGGAAACAATG
>JARQOD010000003.1:377501095-377659194 GCA_033576555.1 Oophaga sylvatica | reverse complement strand
GGAGTCATTTTCCCATCAGGGTTGCCGGTGATCAATTGTTCTGGTCTGAATCCTTCATTCCAGTTTCCCTTGTAGCCTGCTGTGTCGTGTCTGCATCTCCTGCTTACAGATAAGACTTTTGCTTCTTTTGTGTTTGTGCTATATTTTTGCATTTTGTCCTGCACTTCTTTGGGGGCCTTCAGGGTCCCCTCCGGGGGCTTGCCCTCTCAGTTTAGTTCAGCCACTGAGTTTTGTTCTTTTGCTTTTTCCAGTTTTTTCAGTGGCTGCTGTTTTTTTTTTGTTACACCAGAGAACTAATTTAGGTGGTAGAGGTCGTGTGATCTCAGGTGATTTTGAAATTAGTAGAGTTGGTGCTTTTCAGGGTTTTCTGGGATTGCAGTAAGTACCCTTCCTATCCTTTTCTATTTAGATAGTTTGGGCCCCAGCGTTTGCTCATACTATTTTCTTTCTGTGTCAGTATTTCCTCTTGTCTAACCGCCATTACATGTTTGGGGGCTTTCTGTTATCTTTGGGGTTCTGCTCCGGGGCAGATGGCTTTCCTATTTCTGTCTTTGGGTGTGGTTGGTTTCTCGGGCTGTGGCGAGGCGTCTGGGACCAACGTGGGAGCGCTCCACGGCTGCCTCTGGTTGTGGTGGTTGGTCGGGGTACTGCAATCTCATAGATTCCAACTGCTCTGGTGTATTGCCTTTTTTACCTGCACTCCTCAGCTACCGAAACATAACAAGACGCTTCTCGTGTTCACAAACTCTGTGAGTCCGTGCGATGCCTTTCTTCTCCTGCGGCCTGCACGCCAGCGTGCTTCCTGTGTACAGCGTCACTCCCAAGGAACCAACAGGAGGAATTTCATCCACGCATCAACGGACCCAAGACCCACAGACCCGGATACTTCGGCACAATCAGGAGACAGAGCCTTTGTTCATGGACAAAGAACAACGACCGATAAGTAATTTCTCTCCTATTCCCTTCCCTCTTTTGGGATATTGTATATTTGTTGTGCAAGTTCAGTCTTCATATCGGTTGTGTCATTGTCTACTCCTCTCCCTGAGGGGGAAATCCCTGAATTCTAAGATAACCAGTTAAAGTAAATTCTTGTTAACCCTTCTCTGCCTCCCACTCTTTACTGCCAGAGTAACCTTTGAACCTTTACATTAAGACGATAGATTCATTGTGTTTTGCATTGTAGGATGGATCTATCCAAATCCCCCCCTGGGTTAGGCAGGAGGGAAGGGGGGAGGGGTCTTTTTAAAGCATCAATACCCTTAAATTTAAGCATTGAAATTTCCCTAAAGTGTTCAAAATTGATGTGTCTTGATATGAAAATATATATATTTTTTTTAATGTCTCGGGAGGTGTTCGACTACCCTTCTGAACTCTTTTTTTATGGTTTTCCCCACATATCCATATCTGCATATACCTGTTGCATTGTATATCACTCCTTCACTCTGGCAATTGATGAAGGATCTGATCTTGTAATGCTCCCCTGCTGTATTGCTACAGAAGATTTTTTTCCCAGTTTCTATGGCTTTATAGGCTACACATCCACTTTGGGGCCAAAGTTAGTAGGTCCCCTATATCCCTATCCAGTTTAACCCCTTAAGGACCAAGCCATTTTGTAGGTTAATGACCAGGCCAATTTTTACAATTCTGACCACTGTCACTTTATGTGCTTATAACTCTGGAACGCTTCAGCGGATCTTGGCGATTTTGAGAATGTTTTCTCGTGACATATTGTACTTCATGATAGTGGTAAAATTTCTTCGATATAACTTGCGTTTATTTATGAAAAAAACGGAAATCTGGCGAAACTTTTGAAAATTTTGTAATTTTCAAACTTTTAATCTTTATGCCCTTAAATCAGAGAGATATGTCACAAAAATAGTTAATAAATAACATTTCCCACATGTCTAATTTACATCAGCACAATTTTGGAACTAAAATTTTTTTTGTTAGGAAGTTATAAGGGTTAAAAGTTGCCAAGTGATTTCTAATTTTTACAACAAAATTTACAAAGCCATTTTTTTAGGGACCACCTCACATTTGAAGTCACCTTGAGGGGTCAACATGACAGAAAATACCCAAAAGTGACACCATTCTAAAAACTGCACCCCTCAAGGTGTTCAAAACCACATTCAAGAAGTTTATTAACCCTTTAAGTACTTCACAAGAATTGAAACAATGTGTAAGGAAAAAATGAACATTTAACTTTTATTCCCCAAAATTTTTCTTTCGACACAATTTTTTTTATTTTGTCAAGGGTATCAGGAGAAATTGAACCACAATATTTGTTGTACAATTTCTCCTGAGTACACCAATACCCCATGTGCAGAGGAAGACCAATCTTTAGGCCCACGGCAGTGCTCAGAAGGGAAGTAGCATCATTTGAGATTTTGAATGTCAAATTGGCTGGAATCGAGAGCGGACACCATGTCGTGTTTGGAGAGCCCTGATGTACCTAAACAGTGGAAACCCCCCATAAGTGACCCCATTTTGGAAACTAGACCCCCTAAGGAATTTATCTAGATGTGTAGTAAGCACTTTGAACCCCCAAGGGCTTCACAGAAGGTTATAATGTAGAGCTGTAAAATTTAAAAAATCATATTTTTTCCAAAAAATGATCTTTTCACCCCCAATTTTTATTTGCCAAAGGGTAAAAGGACCCCAAAAGTTATTGTGCAATTTGTTCTGAGTACGCTGATACCCCATATGTGGGGGCAAACCACTATTTGGACGCATGGCAGAGCTCGGAAGGGAAGGAGCGCTGTTTTGGAATGCAGACTTTGATGGAATAGTCTGCGGGGGTTATGTCGCATTTGGAGAGCCCCTGATGTGCCTAAAGCGTAGAAACCCCCACAAGTGACCCCATTTTGGAAACTAGACCCCCCAAGGAACTTATCTAGATGTGTGGTGAGCACTTTGAACCTCCAAGTGCTTCACAGAAGTTTATAACGTAGAGCCGTGAAAATAAAAAAATCATATTATTTTTCCACAAAAATGATCTATTTGCCCCCAAATTTTTATTTTTATAAGGGAAACAGGAGAAATAGGACCCCAAAAGTTGTTGTGCAATTTGTCCTGAGTTCGCTGATACCCCATATGTGGGAGTAAACCACTGTGATCGCCTTACTGCGATCTTTGGGAGGCAGAATGAACAAATCCACAGAAGGTGAAGAATTGGTTTTATTTTTTACGCCGTTCCTCATACTGTATTAGCGTTTGGACGACTTTATTCTTCGGGTCGGTGCGATTACAGCGATACCAGATTTAAACCCTTTTTCATGTTTAGCTTCTGTCACACACTAAAAGATGCTTTTTTTTGGAATAATTTTTTGTAAGAAATGTTTGCATCGCCGTATTTTGAGTTCTATAATTTTTCCATATTTCAGCTGACAGTCATGTGCAGGCTTATTTTTTGCAGGACGAGCGGACGTTTTTATTGGTATCATATTCGGGCACATAATGTTTTTTGATCGCTTCCTATTCTGATTTTTGCGGAAGCAGAATGAACAAAAACCAGCAATTCAGGAATTGTTTTTTTTTCTGTTTTTTGTTCCTCCATTCCGCATGTGGTAAAATTGATAAAGCAGCTTTATTCTTCGGGTCACTACGAATACAGCGATACCTCATTTATATCTTTTTTTATGTTTTGGCGTTTTTTTACACAATAAAAACTTTTATAGAAAAAATAATTATTTTTGCATCACTTTATTCTGCGAGCTATAACTTTTTTATATTTTTGCTGATGATGCTGTATAGTGGCTTGTTTGTTGTGGGACAAGATGCCGTTTTCAGCGGTACCATGTTTGTTTATATCCATTATTTTGATTGCGTATTATTGCACTTTTTCCAAGCGGTATGATGATACCGCTTGGAAAAAGTATAATTTACTACCTACTTTTTTGTGGTTTTTTTTACAGCTTTCACTGAAGGAGTTAACTAGGGTTACGCTTTTATAGATGGGATTTTTACGGACCAAACATGTGTGTATTTTTTTGTTTTTTGTTTTTTTTATTTACATAAAAATGTGTATTTTTTAGGGAAGATGTGTATCTTCGTACCGTGTTAGCCAGTAGATAGAAAAATATTTAGACTTGAGAGTCCTCAGTGGTTGATATCTTTTAATGGCTAACTGAAAAGATGGTAGCAAATTGCAAGCTTTCGAGACTACTCAGGTCTCTTCATCAGGCAAAGACTAAAACAAAAGCTGAAGAATCACATATTTATACACAACACAGCACAGAAATAATGCAATAAGATAAGACAAGTGACGTGAAGCAGAACTGTCATTATGGCAGAGGGATGAACATAAATATTGGAACAGTTCATAGATAAGGAGTATGAAAGTTTGCCTGATGAAGAGACCTGAGTAGTCTCGAAAGCTTGCAATTTGTTACCATCTTTTCAGTTAGCCATTAAAAGGTATCAACCACTGAGGACTCTCAAGTCTAAATATTTTTCTATTTTTTAGTTGAATTTTTTAAATATATAATTTTTTTTTTTTTACCTTGTCCCCTTATGGGACTTTCACTTTTTCACTTTTGATTGCAGGTATAATACATTGCAATGCTCCAGAATTGCAATGCATTATACCTATGGTGAAAGCTGTTGAGACCATGTTGTGAGCATGTGAAAAGGTAACGGGGGCACAGACCGAAGGGACAATGCGAATAAGATACGGACAACTCGTTCCCAGGTATGTGCCCACTCGTCATTAACATCTCATCCAGGACCTTGAGCATCGCAGAATATCATGTTTTACAAAAAGGACTTTCTTTCTGCCCCTCATACAAATATAGGACATTTGAACTTGAGATGGACTTGCAACGGTTTTTCCGTTCCCTAAGATTGCGGGTATACTTTTCTAAATCTCCCGCACCTATACCTATACAATCTTCCAGTGAACCTGGACGCCTCTCAGTGACCACCTTGGGTCTTAGAACAAAAAGCTTATTTAGGCCACCCCTGGGTTCGAACGCCCTTGAAACCTTTAGCGACTTTATCTATTCCTCGTTCCATAGTCTCAAGTCTGACATGGAAAAAGGTAAACTGCATTATCCACATAACCTCACGGCAACCGACCACTATGCTTTAAAATCCTTACAAGATGATAAAAATATCATCATCAAGCCTGCCGACAAGGGTGGTGCCATTGTCGTGATGGACCGCTCATACTACATTTTTGAGGTCCTCCACCAACTTGAGGACATCACCATTTATCAGAAACTACCCCGTGATCCCACTAATGACATACGAGCGCACATTAGTGATACTCTTTTACATTGTTTTACAGGCATCCTGGACAAAAAAAAACATGAATTTCTGATCTCACATAACCCCACCATTCCTGTATTCTACATACTCCCGAAAATCCATAAGGACCTACAACAACCTCCTGGTAGGCCCATTGTAGCCGCCTCGGACTCCATCCTTTCGCCACTAGCAATTTACCTAGAAAAAATCCTTACCCCTTTAATCAAAACAAGTAAATTCTACATCTTGGATACTGGGGCCTTTCTGGACATGATCCGTACCATTGATCAAGTTCCGGTCAACTCCTTAGTCACCTTTGATGTAAAAGATCTTTACACCTCTATACCTCATGAGAGTGGTATACGATCTTCTAGAAACATCTGACGTCAATCCAGAAACTGCTCTTTGTCTGGACCTTTTAACCATTGTACTCAAACACAATTATTTTATGTTCCAGGATGACTTCTACCTACAGATACGGGGGACCGCGATGGGCTCGAACGTAGCACCCCCCTATGCAAATTGCTATATGGCCCATTTTGAGGAGACATCAATCTACACCAATTCCTTTTTTCAGGACAACGCAATCATTTGGAAACGCTATATAGACGATGTCTTCTGCATATGGGGGGGCACGTTCGAGTCCCTAGCAACTTTTCATCAGTTCCTGAATTGTTCCTGGCCCGGCCTTAGCTTCACCATTTCTCATGACAACTCCAGGATTAACTTCCTGGACACAGTGGTGATAAAAGATAGGAGAGGCTATCTATCCACCGATCTACATGTGAAAACGACAGATCGCAACAGTCTACTTCACTTTAATAGCTTCCACCCGACAGCTATGAAAAAATCCATCCCGACATCCCAATTCCACCGGGTTAAAATGATAGTTTCAGACCACACTATCCAAGAAACTCGTCTCTCAGAGATGAATTAGAAATTTCGTGAGAGGGGATACCCACAAGCAATTTTGGACCGCTCTAAATCTACCACAACTCGTACTAAACTAGATACGGGGGGTAGGATTGCTTTTGTACATCATTACCATTCTTACACGTATATCCTACATAAGTCCATTCGCCAACATTGGCCACTCCTACAGACAGCACATCCTGACATCAGTGAATTTTCTAAACCATTTCTCCCTTGTTTCCGTCATGCTCCCAACTTGAGAGATTCCCTGATTAGAGCCGATCTAGGCCCCAAAAAACCTGTAACTTCACAACAATTTCTGAAAAGACCTAAAATCGGCAAGTTTCCATGCTTGGGATGCACCCAATGTAACAACGCACTCAGGGGTGAGACCATTTATCATCCCCATATGGGAAAAATGTTTAAAGTCTGTGGTTTTTTCACCTGTGACACCGCCTTCGTGATCTACGTGATAAAGTGACCGTGCGGGCTACTATATGTGGGAGAGACAAGCCAACCAGTGAAACATCGTATTTCAAAACACAAATCGACCATAAGGTGTAAAAACACTTTACTCCCCATCCCACATCATTTTATCACAATGGGACACACTATAGCCCAACTTAAATGTCAAATTCTGGAACAGATACCACATTCACGACGAGGCGGCGATCGCATACGACAATTAAAAAAGAGAGAGGCTTATTGGATACACACCCTGGATACTCTATCACCCAGGGGCCTCAATCGTGAATACGATTTACTCTCGTTCATGTAACCTTGTTTAACCACAGCTTACTTTTTCTAGTTATTTACAGGTGCATTCTTATATGTACATTATTCGCTGTCCATATCTACTCTGAATATCAGATGCCTGTCTGTATAACCATCCTTGCTATTTCACAGGCTATGTGACATCTTATAATATATAACATTATAATACTTATACCTGTGAATACCTTAATTTTCCCATTCTGTTTAATATCATGTAAAATGACAGTTTAAGCAATTCCCCATATCAATACATAGGATTACATTATATAATGCTATAACATGTTGTGCCTTTATTAATATGTCTCTCTTTCCTCTTCAGAGCCGCCTGTATTAATACTATTAGGCCGGCGTCACACTAGCGAGTTTGATGCGAGTTAGTCGCACGACTAACTCGCATCAACACCCGGCACGGCCGCCCGCTCTCGGACCAGAGTGCGCGGCGGCATAGAAATACATGCAGCCGCGCACTCTGGTCCAAGAGCGGGCGGCCGTGCTGGGTGTTGATGCGAGTTAGTCGTGCGACTAACTCGCATCAAACTCGCTAGTGTGATGCCGGCCTTATGCTGCCACGCTACTCTGATGTCTATATCCCACAACAACTTCATCAGCACGTCGTCCTTTCCACTCCTCCCAACTGTAGGACGTCCTCCAGTTCCTAAGCACCCACTGGAATGCAAACTATTAGTGGTGGAACGCACATCCATTGATTTCCTGCCACCTCACTTGCTGTCTGACGCTCTGTGCTCTCACTGACGCTTAGTCCCTTAGTTCCTTTCTTATACACGCGGATTTCACCCCTCCCTACGGTCAGACTTGCGATGGACACCGCGTCCCACGCAGAGATCACACTCACCGCCGGACTTTATCCCACAGGTCAGTCTCTGACACATGCTGCGGTCACACTGCTCTTCCATCATCCGGATACTTACACCTGGCCATATTTTTCCGGATATCGGCTCAATAGAGACATTTGGCTTCATTCTTATCTACCACCACTGGGTATGTTTCATATGTATATCTCTATGCACATAGACCGCTTGTATCTTGTAACAGCACGCACTATAATCCTATTTTCATTTTACAGCTGTGTCCAGCTTCTCCTTTTCCCATTGTGGATTAACCCTTTATGCAGTAGTTTTTGGTATGCCCCACTCTTGTCGTTGTTTCTGATACCTCTATTTTACTCTGATCTATGACCTCTCCCTGATCTCTCTAGCATTGGATCTGAAATAATTTTCCCTATTTCTCGCTCTGAAATGACCAAGTTGCTATATGTATATACTTTATTTCACTTTTGATGTTAATTTTTTCCTTTTTCTTCTGTTATAAATGTAGTGACTGATGAAAGTCCATGATTAAGGACCGAAACGTTTTGCTACTACTGTGAATAGAAACCTTATATTTCATACACATAAGTTGCGTGCCGAGTTCATTTCATACATGTAGTGAGCATGGTCTCAGTGGCTTTCCGTAGCTGGATGACCCGGAGGTTGTCATGACAACCCCGGGTCATCAAGGCAGAGATCGGGAGCTTCCGACCCTCTGCCTCCCCCCTGAACGCTGTGATCTCGCTCGATAGCAGCAATCAGGGGGTTAACAGCCAGGGGCGACGTGGATGCCGCTCCCGGCTGTCAGTGCAGGAAGCTTGGCCACTGCAGCGCTGAGCTCCTGCACTGAATGGGCAGGAAATTTCAGCCTCTCCTGCCGGATCGCTGCTGTGTTTAGTCAGTCAGTTTGACTGACCGATCACAGCGCTGTGGGTGCGGGGACCGACTGCAAGGGTCACCGCACCTCATGCCGTGCCTGTCAGCTGTCATAGACAGCTGTCGGCACTGAACTACCACTGCGTGTTTACACGCACTGGTAGTTCAAAGGCATGACGTGCACAGTCCGTCCTGGTGCCCAAACTGACATCCTGCCATGACGGACGGTGCACGTCAATGGACATTAAGGGGTTAAGGACTGCCCAGTGTTTTTGTAGCATAGGCCTAACTTCAGGGCCAGCGTCAGCACCTGGCATACCTGGGCAAGTGCCGGGGGCCTGAGCAGGTGGGGGGGGCCCTCTCGCCATCGGGCACCTCGACGTCGACCCCCCTTGCTCAGGACCCCAGCAGCAGCTGGCACAATACTTACCTCTCCCCGTGCCTCCTCAGCTCCGGGATCCAGGGTGTGCCTGCAGGGTGCCCGGGCTTCCTCTCACAGCAGCGCCGTTGGATGACATCATCATTCAGCGGCCGGCTGTGGCAGAGAGTAAGCGCGGGCGCCGGTGATGCTGCGGTCTGGACCGCCTGCGGTGCGGACGCCGGACAGATGAGATGTGGTGTGTCTGGGTGTGTGTGTATGTAGTGCGGTGCTTTCTGTATGTGAGAGAGTGCTGCGGTGCTGTGTGTGTGGTGCTGTATGTGTAATGGTGGTGGGGGGAGGCAGTGATGGTGGTGACGAGGCAATGATGATGATAGGGAGGCAATGATGATGATGATGGGGAGGCTATGATGATAATGGGGAGTCAATGATGATAATGGGGAGGCAATGATGATGCTGATGGGGAGGAAATGATGATGATGATGGGGAGGAAATGATGATGATGATGATGGAGAGGCAATGATGATGATGATAGGGAGGCAATGATGATGATAATGGGGAGTCTTTCCACAGCGCCCTTTCCTGAGCCATAACAGTGCAGAACGCAGTACAGTGCAGAGGAGAGCTCCATATGCTGTATGGAGCATTATATGAGGGCCAGTATCCTGTATAGAGCATTATTTGGGGTCCAATATTCTTTATGGAGCATTATATTTGGCCCATAATACTGTATGGAGGACTATGTGGTGCCCATAATATTGTATGGAGGACTGTACTGTCCAGTCTGTATTGTGCGCTGTGAGGATTTGGTGGTTTCTGAGCTATTGTAGAATTTACAATAGATATCACTCATGTAATGGAAGAAGTGAAGTGTTTGGCATTGTACTATACCTACATTTCTCTGCCATATCTGTGCATCATGAATCGTGGTCTGTGTTAAAGGGGCCCACTGAGACTCTTTCGCCCGGGGCCCATAAAAACCTGGAGCCGGCCCTGCCTAACTTGTTGGGCACCATTGTCAAAAATAGTTATTAATCTGATATTATTGAAATCTTTTGGAGTACCTTGAGTGGAGATAAATATTTTTGTTCTGTCTCTCTTGAGGACCTTTCTGTATGCCTCGCTCAAAATCTTTTTGGGGTATCCCCATTCCAGAAATCTCCTTCTAAGATCACATTCTGCTAGCTTGAAGGTGTTTATATCAGAGAAATTCCTCCGGATCCTCAAAAATTAACCCTTTAAAATGCCTATTTTCTGGGCAAATGGGTGGCCGCTTTTCCACCAAAGAAGAAAGTTTGTGGATGTTGGTATTCTATAAGTGCTAGTGCCGATGTCTTAATGATGAAAATGTCCAAAAAAGGTAAAGTTACAGTATTGGTTTCAAAAGTAAATGACAATCCTAGCACATTAAAATTCAGACTCTGAACAAAATCAGTAAAAAGGTTCTATTTTCACCACTCCAGACCACAAACACATCATCGATGTATCGAAGCCATACTGTTGTAGACCAAATGTTAGGTAGTGAGAATGTCACTAAAGAACACAGGTTCCTTCCACCAGCCCAGGAGCAAATTTGCGAAGGAGGGGGGGTCATTGTGCAACCCATTTCAGTGCCCCTGAGCTAGTGGAAGTATTTGCTATCAAAAAGTGAACACATTTTTATTCAAGCACATTTCCTAGGCTTCTAGAAAAAGGGGTTGTGTACATGATACTGACATCCTCTTCTAGTCAGAAAATATTCCACTCCTTTTAAACCTTTCAGATGTGGCATAGATGAAAACAGCGCTTCCACATCTATACTGGCTAACATATCTGATTCATGAGTCAGAACTTCAATCATGCTCAGGAGGTCTGTTGTGTCTCTTGTGATGGCACTCACTTCATTCACCAATGGTTTTTATTCAAGTTGACTCCAAATCCAAGGTCCAACAACAAAGATCAGGAAATCAGGGAGAGCAAACTACACATTAAACAAAGCAAAGCTACAGCTGACAATGGTCTGCTCATAGCTAGCCAACTAAATAACTAGCAAATAATCAAGAATGGGAGGCACCTGGAAAATGCCAAACTAGGTCAGATTAAGCATGAAGTTTGTCAATCAAAATGCTGACAGCCCAGCATGCCCCAGCCTCAGATTGGATGACCAGGCTGTCACTCATAATACTGACAGTCCAGCATACTCCAGATCATGTAGGGTGGCTGAGCTATCACTCAGTGTCCCTAGTAAACAGCGAGTGATGATACCATGACACCTTAGCATGTCTGGCCACTGCCAGTTTTTTATTTGATGTACTACTCTGGAGTGCTTCACATTGTCTTCTAGTGGCATGGCTTTGTTCTATTTTGCAAAGTTACATTTGGATATCCTTCTGGGTATGACCCTCTACTCTTCAAAACATATTCCAATGTATTTTCGATCAGAGTGTAATCCTACAAAACATCGGATTGCACTCGTCTCAATGTTATTCTATGGAGCTGAGCACATGTCTGATTTTTTCCTTGCAACATGCACGATTTGCGTCCAACATTGGATCACCCTCGAATGACATTTGAGTGCCGTGTGAGTTTCATGGACTGACAAAATGGAGAAGTTTTCTTTTTCCATCTTTTCATCCGAGAAAATCAGATCACACTCAGATGATAGCCTGATCAAATTCTAATCAGGGTGTGATTAGAATAATTGGTGCGATTAGCATAATCTTTCCGATTCTCGGAGATGAGAGAAAGTATGCTCGTGTGATCCAGCCTATGGCCGGGGTCACACTTGCGAGAAACTCGCATGAGTCTCGCACCTCAATTTCTAAGCAGCTGAACGCTCCTGTCCCAAGTTCCGGCGGCAGTGACGGGTATTGAGGTGCGAGTTTCTCGCAAGTGTGACCCCGGGCTCAGGCAGTCTAACATCTCTAATTGGTATCTTGTATCTTAACTGGCCTATCCTCTGATTTTGTAGCTGTCCCCATCTCTCTAATTGTTAGTTTACATGAAGCTTTTCATCGTATTTTTTTTTCATGCGTTTTTCACATTTTTGTTGCTGCATTGTTTGCCTTTTGTTGGTATGTCATGTTTTAAACAAAGCTGCTTTGCTTTGGCTTAGGCTACTTTCACACATCCATTTTTCGCCGTCCGGCACAATCCGTCTAATATATAAAAAGACGGATCCGGCGCAGATTGTGTGAAAACTGATGGAACGGATCCGATTTTCAACCAGATCCGTCCTGAAGTTTTGAGCCTGAAAAATGCACTGTGCGTTTGCCTGGAATGAGGAGAGAGAAAGAAAGAGAGAAAGAGAGAAAGATAGAGAGAGAGAGAGAGACTGGACATGCTCAGAGCTGATAAACAGAATGCGATGGCCGGATCAGGCTAAAGACTGATTCAGTGGCCGGATTCTCCCATTGACTTGCATTGTACCCCAGAGCCGGTTGCGCCAATCCGCTGCTGTCCGTTTTTTTCGCAGAACACAAAAAACGTTACAACATGCGTTGTGTCCGGCAGTTGGAATCAAAATTTTAGACGGATCCGGAAAAAAAATGGACAAAACGCAAGCACATGTGGCGCAATCCAGTGCTAATGCAACTCAATTAGAAAAAAATGGATCCGGCGGAAAAAAACGGATCCATTTTTGGCAAAACAAGCCGGATCCTGCCGAACTGCAAAAAACGGATGTGTGAAAGAGGCCTTAGACAAAATTTTACTGATACAGTTATGTGCAGACTGAATATGTTTTTTCATGCTTTTCCGCTGTGGAAGTGCACTAAAAATGCATGTCCGGTTTTAACCTGCGGATTTCCAGCATCTAATGCAAGTCTATGGAAAAAATCTGCACATAAGATTCAATATGAAGTCTCAAAGACAAAGTACAAAGTACACACATAGAAATAATAAAAGTGACAATAATGGGTGGTGATGTCAGGTGATAGGAAAAGTAATATAATCACCCCTCCTGTGTACCCAGGATATAGAATTAGGACGTATTAGGTGAACGCATCCACGGCACAGCTTGTGACAGTTCTCATCCTACAGCATGTATTAGGCCGGCGTCACACTGGCGACAGAATCGGACGACTGCAATACGATGAAATATCGCATTGCAGTCTGCCCTATGTTAATCTATGGAGCAGCTCCCAGTATCAGATTTTTTGTGGTCCGTTTTAAACGTCCGAGTGCAATCGCAGCATGCTGAGATTGTCACCGATTGTGGGTCGACTATCGCCAATGCAAGTCTATGGGAGCGATGAAAAATCGGATTACTGCACGTGTGACTTGCGATTAAATCGCATCGGTGTCCTTTAGAAAAGCCGGCAATTCATCCCCGGCTATACTGTAAAATCACACTGACAGCTTTAATAAAGAATAGAAAGAATAGATATACACACATAGAATACATATATATATATATATATAATATATATATATATATATGTCATTGTGACATATATATATACATATATTTATAGTTCTTACACTTCTACATACTGTAATAGCCGCTAATTCAATTGCCGGCTTTTGTGAAATCACAGAAGCCGACATGAAATGATACATTAACCTGGCTTACAGTCACCTTTCAATTGCAAGGTGCCTTTAACCCCTTATTAACCCATTCGCCACCGCTACAGGGCAATGGGAATAGACGGGCAAAGTGCCAGAAAGGGCAAATCTAATTAGAGATTTGCCCTTTCTGGGGTGTCTGGGGGCAGATGTTAGTAGCCAGGGGGGGCACAAAAAAAATGTACCCTCCCTAGGCTATTATTATCTGCCCCCACTCGCTTGCTTTGTCTGTCTGGTGGAGATAATACAGCGGGAGCCCACGCATTTTTTTTCAACGAATTTACACCTTTAATTAACCCCTACATGTCTGAAATTTTGCACACATACACTTCTGTAATTGTAAGTTCAAACCATATATCAAAATACAGGAAATGACATGGTTAACTGTGTCTAAACAATGTATCATTTCATGTCGGCTTCTGTGATTTCACAAAAGCCGGCAATTGAATTAGCGGCTATTACAGTATGTAGAAGTCTAGGAACTATAAATATATATATATATATACATGTCACAATTACATGTATATATATATATGTGTTCTATGTGTATATATCTATTCTTTCTTTTGTGATTTAAATACTATTCTTTTGGATCCATTATATGTCAGTTTTGCAAGCCTGCGAGAAATTCTCGCAAGTCGGATGAAAATCGGATGTTACAAGGTACACACACATGCGACTAAATCGCATCTTTGAAGGAAAATCGGATGCCAGGCGGATGTGTGATGTTTTCATTTTGGTACGATAATCGACCGACTAAAACGGTCCTATTTTTTGTAGTTGTGTCTGACCCCGGCCTTATAGTACTAAGTGCAGCAGCAGTACAAGTCTTTTGACTATTATGGTAATTTTCTCACTTGAGTCAGTACACTCAGTCTGCTCTAGCACATGGACTACTAATACTATTTGCACAGGCACTTTTTCTATCCTAAAAATACTGTTGTCTGTCACACTGCATACGAGAATGCAATTATTTATCTGCATTGCTTTTTGTAATGAACATGCACATATGCACTTTCTAATTTGCATTCTGTATATACATTACTTGAATTTTCTGCCATGATTTATTGTTATCTTTTTACTTTAGCTGTGTCTCCCTTGTTTAGCGTCCCTGTTTTTTCTGGTGTTTTGATCACACTTGCACCTTAGTTATTGTTTGTAACTAATAAAATTATTATTTTCACTTACTTTTGGGCTTTCAATTTGTTTTTTTTCCTTTTGTTGTTACATAAAATTCAGCATATCCGTAAGAGATATTGACAAGTCGTGGATTTGATACTCACACAACATGGAGTAAAATAAAAAAAAAAAAAAGCACAGTTGGCAGGATATTTCTATAAATACCATTCGCTTTGCTGGTACTGTAAGGGTATGTTTCCATGTGGCGTATTACATCCGGATTAGATGCGGATTGAACGCTGCGTTGAGCCGCAGCATTTAATCTGCAGCGTCCAGATGTTACAGCATAGTGTAGGGGATTTGAAGAAACAGTCTCCGCAAGGCAAATAACCCGGTCTATGTATGCGATGCGGTGATACCGTATGTGTTCAATGAACACAAGCGGTATCGCCGCGTGTACAGAAGAGGGCAAGGCTTTGGTCAGAGCGGGGTTTCTGCTCCGTCCAAAGTGCAATGAATGCGCTCCGTCAAAACATACCCTAAGACAAAAATAAAACCCACAGCATAGAAAAAAAAAATCTAACCAAAAACTCATCATGTACACACATCATTCGGCACCATTCAGACATCCATCTTTGCATACAAGTGCTATGGGTGTTTTTTTTGCAGATAGCGCTCATGTGTGACATTCTATGAGGCCATTCACATGTGGCGCCCCTGAGGGTTCAGTTGCCACAGAGGTATTGCACCTCATCCAGATGTGTGATAACCCACTCTCAGGTAAGGAGGGAGCACCACTCAGGACTCTAACACCTGCACCCAACACATACTATAGCAGCCGGGCACCCTGGACGTACCCTAAGGGAGGATGGTCTCATCCCAATCTGGCTAGGAAAGAGTGTTTGGGGAGGTGGGTGGAGTAAGCAGTAGGAGGGAAATTAAGCTTATAGAGCGGGAAAGAACATTGCAGAGAGAGTGAGTCAGACGTGAGGAGAAAGAGAAAGTAACAGACATGTGGTGAAGCAGCTCACTGTCAGGAGGAGTTGCAGAAGGAAAGAGACTGCAGTTGGTGAGGGGAGCTGGAGCTGGTAGCAGTTTGCCTCCAGACGGAGAAAGCTAGATAAGGAAACAGAGGGAAGCTTCTGGAAGGACAGAAAGGGTCCTAGGTGCATGGATAGTGAGTATTCCATCTGTGGGGCCCGATCCAATAGTGGAGGGACCAAGTCGCAGAAGGGACACCGGCCCCTAGCCTAGTGGAGAACTTTAAAACTCAGCTAGCAAGCCGGAGGCAGTGGCATCTTTAGCTGCCTCAGCTGCAGAACTGCAGTTATCTTCTCCGAAAAAGTAGCCATAAGGGAGCAAGGAGACGCAGAGAGGACGTTATCCGACAAGGTCCGCGGCTACTGGCTTGGGACACTGATTGTGAGGTGTTGAACAGGAAGGAAAGGTGGAAAGTCAGCACAGTGAGACGACTGAGAAAGGAATATATTGAAAGGAGTCCTGGAATGGTGTATCCTGATCTACTTGGGAGTTTGCTGAGCCCCTCACCTGGAGGACACGGCACCAAGCGGGCATCTGTGCACACCAGAACTGTGAGTAAAGCTTTGGAAACTGCATCCCGCTGTGTCCTCTAATCATTCCTGTGTCACCCATCCAACACTGCTACATCTACTGACATTATCATCTTCTACATCCTACATGTCCCCTGGGACTAAGCTCTGCCTGTGGAGAGCGTTACCAACTCTGCTGCATCACCACCAGTCCTAGAGGATCTTCACTGCAGCGCTAGTCACCTCTGACCAGAAACCACAGGTGGCATCATGTACACCTTATCACAAACTCTATTATCCCTTGTAAATATATCCCCTTTTATTGGACGCCCAGGGCCACGACTGGGTCACTGCCACTGTGACACTGCCCCTTTAAGAAGTGGCCCAGCCCGGTACCGAGTACCCCACTGCCCTGGTGAGCAATCCACACACATCTGTGACTTTTTGCGTAAACCAAACAAAAAAAACAACACATTTTGATCCTAGGTTTGGAAACCAGTAATGCAAATCAATGGGTCTGTGTGGGTGAAGGAAAAAGAAAAAAAAAAAAAACGGTCTAAACTTTGGTGACATTCAAGCGAGGCATGATTTTCACAGACTATCCACAGAGGGTGGAATTTTTTTTTCCTTCTCAACAAAAGAAGAAAAACCTGATCACTCAGATCACAGTCCGATCAAAAGAATCAGACTGTTTTTCTCGTACGTGAGAAAAATGGACATCTAAATGAGCTCTTAAGATGCGACATTTGAAATGATCACATAAAAAAATTTGACACAGATTACAATTTTTTTTTTTTTTTTTTTTATAAATGTCGGTTGCGGTTACCTCTCCTGGACTTATCAAATTTACAGCTAGAATGATCCCTGAGTGTGAGTTCTTTGATGTGTTTATTTTTTTAAACAGATTCTGTGCGCTTACACAATGCACTTTTTTGCTGCGATTTTTTTTGGAAAATTGTGACAGAGAAAAAAAATGGAACATTTTGGAAAGCTGATGCTAAACTCTCATTGGGTAAACACAGCCTTAAGAAATCTGCTTACAACAAGCTTTCCATTCATTTGAAAGTGAAAATGCTCCTGTAGTGCACTTCTTTTTTTTTTTTTCAATAATTTTTAAACACATTAGAAAAAGAATCTCGGCATTTTTGGGTGCATTTTCCCTAAATAAATTGCAGGAAATCTTTCCCATTTTTTTAAGGCTTGGAAAAGTGTAAAAAATATATAAATAAAATAAACAGCATCAAAAAACACCTATCCTTTACAAAAGTCATGTGTCAGTAGTGGTTTTCAGATGTGGATTTTTCTTGAAAAATCCACATGAAAACCTTTGTGAACAGAGCCTCAATGTGTGTGCTACTACAATCCAGTGATAGCAACATGTACATTTTTCATTCATTTTGCTAGGATGGACATTTTTTTTTCTTGTTCATTTACTTCCTAAAACCTTTCTATATTTTCATAATGATTTCTTAGCACAGAACATTTAATGTGGAAACTTTTAGAATTACCAGTCGCACCATGCAACATCTAGCAGAGATGTGGTTAGGCAATAATAGAACAATACTATACTCATGGTGAGCGATCCTACAGACAACACCCAATGGAAGTATATTTTACCTTTGTGACAAGGTTCCCAGATGCCAGATTTGGGCTGTGTATGGAGAAGACAATGGCAGCTCCATGGACAGAATTCACATTAGTGACTGATTGCTATCACATGAGCATCTGTATAATTTGGAGACCATCCCCACCAGCTGGTCTGATGAGCTCTACAAGAAAGGCTTGTTCACAAGATGTATTTTTTCATGATTTTTTCGTGTGGAAAAAACACAGCATTTTACAGCAACAGAAAAATGAATACGATTTCTAAAAGCTCATTTACACAGTGCATTTTTTTCCTGGTGTTTTTTTGACCTATGGCCCTTTTTAGGTTTTAAAAGTAACATGTCAATTCTTTTAAAAGTTTGTACTGCAGTTTTCTCCCCCATTGATGTCAAAATGGGTTAGCAGCAAAAAATGCACTCACCATAAAAATGTTGTGAAAGACACTACTGGCATTTTCCTGAAACGTATTTTGCAGGAAAAAGATACCATGTTTCCATTCCTTTTGGCTATGTTCACACTGAAATTTTTTCAGGAGTTTTTTTTTAGTGGAAGCTCTCCAAAATCCTTCACAAAAATGGCTTCAATAATTCTTGGAGAACTCTTCCAATTCATTAATATGGGACATCCACTTTTGCTGTTCATATGAGTTTTTTCCCCCCTCAGTTTTTCAAAAGATATTAAAGGAAGAAAAAAAGCTAAAAAAAAGTGCTTGTTAATTGTTGCAAGTGTGTGAAGAAAACCTTTCCAAACTACAAACTACCACCAAAACCACTTCAAGAGTATGTGAACACAGAGTTTGTTTAGGAGTCTTTGGAGCTGAACCGGACTGAAGGGAAACTGAGCGTAAACTCTCCAAATTCTCCTATATATCTCAAAACTGATCAAAACCTTTGAGTTTTACTCTCAATGGTTTTGTGCACACAATGCCTTTCAAACTCAGGGGAACTTGGCGAGTTTTTTAAGCAAAAGACTGTTCAGGAAATTTTGGAGTTTTTTGTCCTGAAACCTCTTTTGTGTCATTATTTTTCATCCGTTTCCTGAGGTTATGTGCACACATTGCGGATTCTTAGCGGTTGTGCCGCGGTTTTTTGCGGCGGAAACGCCGCGAAACCACGGCAAAACCGCTTACACAATACAACTCATTAAGGCCTATGAGATTCCGCAAAGCTGTGCACATGCTGCGGGTTTTTTCCGCGGCGGAATCGCATCGTGGGAGAATCCGCAGCATGCTCATTCTTTTTTGCGGAACCACGGCGCCATAGGAATGCATTGAACCAATTACTTTCCGCATGTGGCTGTGCCCACCATGCGCAAAGTAAGCGGTTCATGTGCAGATGGTACCCAGGGTCTGGAGGAGAGGAGACTCTCCTCCAGGCCCTGGGTACCATATACCTGTAAAAACAATAATTAAAATAAAAAATAATGATATTCTCACCTTCCGGCGGCCCCCGCAGCCTTCCTGCCTCTCAGCGACGCTCCCGGTCCCAGGAGTCCTTTGCGAGATCACCCAGATGACGTAGCGGTCTCGCGTGATGCTACGTCATCGGGGTGATTGTCGCAAAGGACTCCTGGGAATGGGATTGGCCGGGAGCGTCGCTGAGAGGTGGGAAGGCTGCGGGGGCCGCCGGAAGGTGAGAATATCATTATTTATGATTTTTTTATTATTTTTACATTAGATCTTTTTACTATTGATGCGGCATAGGCGGTATCAATAGTAAAAAGTTGGTCACACGAGTCAAACACTTGTTTGACTCGTGTGACCAACCTGTCAGATCGCTTGTAAAACGCTAGTTTTTAGCGGGAATACGCATACATATAATATGCGGATTTCCCGCGGCAGGGAGGTGCGGAATTGCCGCGGAAATTTTCATGGCAATTCCGCAACGTGTGCACATAGCCTGAGCGTTTCCTAAGACTTTCTTTTTGTCTGTGAGCCACGACCACTGTTTAAACAGAGTCTCTGTTTAAACAGTGGTCGTGGCTCACACTTTTACTATTCTTTTGGTGTTTTCCGGATGCTCTTTTCTTTACAAGACAAGTCAATGGAAAGCTCAAAAGGCGCCCTGAAAATTGTTTTTTGGAGCATTTTGCCATCATTTTTGCTTAAAAAACCACCTGTGGTTTCTTCATTATTCAGTGTAGTGAAAAAAGACTTTACAAAAACCATGAGAAAACCAGCAGCAGACAAAAAGAAAGTCTTAGGAAACGTTCAGGCTATGTGCACACGTTGCGGAATTGCCATGAAAATTAGGCCTAAGGCCGGCGTCACACTGGCGACAGAATCGGACGACTGCAATGCGATGAAAAATCGTATTGCAGTCTGCCCTATGTTGATCTATGGAGCAGCTCCCAGTATCAGATTTTTTGTGGTCCGTTTTAAACGTCCGTGTGCAATCGCAGCATGCTGCGATTGTCACCGATTGTGGGTCGACAATCGCCAATGCAAGTCTATGGGAGCGATGAAAAATCGGATTACAAACGGACCACACTGTGTGACTTGCGATGAAATCGCATCGGTGTCCTTTAGAAAAGCCGGCAATTCATCCCCGGCTATACTGTAAAATCACACTGACAGCTTTAATAAAGAATCGAATCAATACATATACACACATAGAAATACATATATATATATATATGTCATTGTGACATGTATATATATATATATTTATAGTTTCTACACTTCTACATACTGTATTAGCCGCTCATTCAATTGCCGGCTTCTGTGAAATCACAGAAGCCGACATGAAATGATACATTGTTTCCACACAGTTAACCATATATATTTTTTTTTTTTGATATATGGTATTAAGTTAATATTACATAAGTATATGTGTGCAAAATTTCAGACATGTAGGGGTTAATTCAAAGTGTAAATTCGTTGTTAAAAATTAATTTTTTTTTACAACGAATTTACACCTTTAATTAACCCCTACATGTCTGAAATTTTGCACACATATACTTATGTAATATTAACTTAATACCATATATCAAAATACATGAAATTATATGGTTAACTGTGTGGAAACAATGTATCATTTCATGTCGGCTTCTGTGATTTCACAAAAGCCGGCAATTGAATGAGCGGCTAATACGGTATGTAGAAGTTTAAGAACTATAAATATATATATATACATGTCACAATGACATGTATATATATATATATATATATATGTGTTCTATGTGTATATATCTATTCTTTCTTTTGTGATTTTAATACTATTCTTTTGGATCCATTATATGTCAGTTTTGCAAGCCTGCGAGAAAATCTCGCAAGTCGGATGAAAATCGGATGTTACAAGGTACACACACATGCGACTAAATCGCATCTTTGAAGGAAAATCGGATGCCAGAAGGATGTGTGATGTTTGCATTTTGATCCGACAATCGACCGTCTAAAACGGACCGATTTTTTGTCGTTGTGTGTGACGCCGGCCTAATGCTCAATAACTTGCTATAGTTTTGGTGCTAGTGATGAGAAAATCTCAAATCCATCAGTTTGCGTGAATTTGCCCAGGAAATTTGACTTGCATTTGATGCTAATTGAATGTTCCCAGAATCTCTCCAGACCCTAAAACATAATATAAGAAGGACAAAAATAAAAATACCTATCCTGCCTCATTTTCCAGTTTCCTGCACAGCTCACTTTGGTATCCTCTTCGGCTCTTCCAGCATCTTCACCAATTAAGTCTCCGATGTCACTATGACATAATGTGATATGAACCGCCCAAGGAAAAGTCAATGCGTTAAGCAATGCATATTGTACATGTTGTGACATCAGTGGCAAAATTAGTGCCAGAAGCCTTGGCGCTGAGTGAAAATTTTGGAAGACCCGAAGGGGATGTTGCAAAGCACTGGAAGGAGCTGCACCGAAGACTGGAGAAGGACTGCAGTGATTGGACAGTTGGACATTTTTTTGGCATCTCTACAAATTAGTAAAATAGTGGCCAGATGACTGCCAACTTGCTCAATTAGCATGAAGCCAATCGCAAAAAGTTCAGAACAAACTTTTTGTGAGATTTGAGGCAAATTCAATTTGTCTAGGACCAGTTCACTCTTCTGTATTAAGGGAATTTTTATAGAGAGAAAACAAATATACAGTGGCATGTAAAAGTTTTTTCACCCCTGGTCAAAATTACTGTTATTGTGAACAGTTAATCAAGTTGAAGATGAAATGATCTTTAAAAGGCCTAAAGATGACACATTTCCTTTTGTATTTTAGGCAAAAAAATATATTGTCATCTTTTATATTTTAAAAATTACAAAAAGGAAAATTGGTCGATGCAAAAGTTTGGGCACCCTGCATGGTTAGTACCTAGGAATACTACCCAATTTCTTAAAACTTAATTGAAAAATTAAACAATTTAAAATGCCGTACATGTAAATTCAACAGACAAATGCAATGGAGGACCACATGTTGCATTTACATAGATAAATCTAATTAATATGGAATTATACAAAGTACATAATGAAACTATAGATTTCATTTAATAGATACAAACTTAGCTTCATTAGCTATCTTATAAATACTTGCATAGTGCTCAGGTACTTCCTTATTCACTCTGATGGTACTAATTGCATTGAATGATAACCCATTAACAACAAGATAACTCACATATTTTTGCAGGCTAATGTAGAATGTGGTCCTGGCGCCCTGACGTACGTTTCACCCTTAGCTACATCAAGGGACATATGTAAAGGAGCAAATAGGAGGTACAGTATATATAGAGAGAATGTATATCTTAATTAGCCTATAGAAGTTTAGATAATCCTACCATGTGAAAAATAAACCAATCCCAAAGGTCCCACTGATAACACCTTATCTAATACCATACTGTGTGTCTTAGGAATCCCTCACCCCAGCCTATAGGAATGCACATAATATTTGTTGTGTGTGTACTGCCCATGTCTATGACATTCTATCAATCCTGATACAACAATCATAATGATTGAAGGCCATATTTGTGCAGCTGTATCTGAATAGCCGAACAATGTACCACAACTCCAGGGTAAGCTAAATCTTTCTGAAGGTCTTTTCCAGTCAAGCAGGGGTTCTGATTTGCCTCTCTAGCAATCCTACAAGCAGCTCTCACTGAAATTTTGCTTGGTCTTCCAGAACTTTTCTTGCTCTCCACTGTTCTTAGTAATTGCCATTTCTTAATTACTTTTCAAACTGAGGAAAGGGCGACTTGAAAACTCTTTGCTATCTTCTTATAGCCTTCTCCTGCTTTGTGGGCATCCACCATTTTCAGAGTGCTAGGCAGCTGCTTAGAAGAACCTATGGCTGCTGTCTTTTGGCACAAGGTTAGAGGAGGCTGGGTTTTTATAAAGCTGGGAAATTTTCATCACCTGGCCTTTCATAACGATGATGGCGGACAAGCCATAACCATAACAGGCTAATTAAGGTCTGAAACCTTGGTCAAACTTATCTGAGCACACAAGTCTCCAAGGGTGGCCAAAAATTTGCATTGGCCCATATTCATTTTTTGTAATTTTTAAAATGTAAAAAAAAAGACTATTTTTTTTTTTGTCCAAAATACAAAGGAAATGTGTCATCTTTAACTCTATCCCTTTTAGAGATCATTTCATCTTCAATTTGCTAAACTATTCACAATAACATTAATTTTGACCAGGGGTGCTCAAACTTTTACATTTCATTGTAAGTCCCTTCTAAATCTGATGTTCTAACACCATGTCCTAGATATTCTCAAAAGCATGTAAAAGACTTGTGTGAAGAGCAGAAAAAATGTTCTGAAACCAGTTTTGTTTGCAGCAGTCATGAAAGTGGCTACTTAAGACACAATACCCGGCCTTGAATCATCTGAAGAGGAAAGGTGAGTCTCTGTGTGTCAGATAGAAATGGTCAAAAAAGCCAGAAGAATTTGCTTTGCTTTTTGCTATTCATTAAGATCCGGCAGTAAGACTTTTTGACACAAGGTTATGTTAAAATACAAAATTATTTTTTTCGGGAGTTTTTTCTCATCTTGGCCGCTTATCTTTGTTCCACACGCTTATTTATAGTAATACGAAACCATAACAATGTTTACTAAGTCTGCTGTGAATTCGACTAACAGCTGGTCAATTCATACTGTGCTTTGAATGTCATCGTACGGCACACATCCTTTTGTACAGATGTAAAAATTGGAAGTTGTAAAGAGTTAACTTAGCAATCCAACTCCGTAGAATGGGCTATGCATTATCTTTTTGTTGAATTCAGACAGTTCCTTGCTGTCCCTTTTTATTTCTTTTCCTCCCCTCTCTCTTTCTTTATTTTGTTGCTGACTGTGAATTCCAAAGAATCACTCATTTTAATGTCTCCAGACTTTGGAATCTTTGAAACGTTTTCAGCCATGTTGCTACTTACCCAGTTTACAGATGATAGAACTTCACAATTCCGGAGAAACCCGCAGTTCTTGATATTATCCTTGAAGAAAAAGAGTTTCTGAGACTCTTCCTAAATATAGACTTTCATTCCCTGCTTTAGTTCATTTCGCCTTTATTTTAGAGAAGCGGTATATCACACTAACGGGATCTATTAATCCAAGTCACTTTCTGAAATAATGGTTGTGTTTTTACCCTATAATACAATTTTTGTCAATTTAGAATTGCTAATTAATAAGCGCATTTTACAAATTACAAAATCGCCCATTTGTTTACCTCTTACGACCTCAATTAAGAGCAAAGTGACAGAAAAAGGCAACTTTTGCTCTTCAAAGTGTTGTTTTAGTTTGTTAACTGAAGCAAAAAACGTTTTGCTTTAAGGCATACCTCTCGTTTCAAGTGACTATTTAGAATAAGCAATCATATGTGCACATAGGAAATAACACTATTTATGCTCTTTATTAGAGATGAGCGGTGTTCGAAGCGAACTGTTCGCCAATTTCAAATTCGAGCTGTTTTGTGCGGTGTTCGAGCCGTTCGACGAACCCGAACGATTTTGAAAAAATCCAGCTGTTTGAGTTTATGTTCGATAACTGTTCGTTCACCTAAATCATCACTGGATTTTTTCACAGTAATGCTGAGAATCACTGTTAACACACAGTTTGAGTGTACAGCGTGGCGGGGAGGGGCATGGGATGGATCTCTGCAGAAATAATGATGATCTCCATTTTTTTTTCTCTTTCCCGCATTTCCAGTGGGCGGTGCAGTCTGTCAGCCTATCAGCAGCGCACACACGGAGCGAAGTGCTTTTTTTTTTCACACAAGCAAGGGCATGTGTCATTGGCTGTGTATGTTGTGTATGTCACATGTCCTTGCCCTATAAGACCCAGCCATTTCCACCCTCGCCACCATTTTCTCACTGCTGCAGCTCAGTGTTAGACGGCACTGCTGCTGCTGTTAGTGCTATCTTTGTAACAGTGACTGTGAAGTGCATTTGCAGTTAGACAAGAAGGTTTAGGGAGTAGGGAAGGACTAGTTTGTAACTGCAGCCCTTTTAAGGGCTAGGTTACAGCAGTTCCTAGCAGTTTTAGCAGGCAGGTCTGTGCTCTATATAGACAGATAGGTCAACTTGGGAGTAGTGACTATTTGTAATTGCAGCCCTTTTGAGGGCTAGGTTACATCAGTTGCTATCTCTTTTTGCCAGCTCCACCAGCGTTGAAACATTCATAATTTTTGGCTGCATCTTGCCTGTAATATAATTGTGGGCATAGTAGCAGTCTGTGGTACTCATTGTATTAGGCCATCTATACAAAGCTCCACCAGCATTGAAATACTCATAATTTTTAGCTGCATCTTGCTTGGACAATAATTTTGGGCATAGTAGCAGTGTGTGGTACTCATTCTATTAGGCCATCTATACAAAGCTCCACCAGAGTTTAAAAAAAAAGAATTTCTATCTGCATCTTGCCTGTAGAATAATTGTGGGCAGAGTAGCAGTCTGTGGTACTCATTGTATTAGGCCATCTATACAAAGCTCCACCAGCGTTTAAATACTCAGAACTTTTGGCTGCATCTTGCCTGTAATATAATTGTGGGCATAGTAGCAGTCTGTGGTACTCATTGTATTAGGCCATCTATACAAAGCTCCACCAGCATTGAAATACTCATAATTTTTAGCTGCATCTTGCTTGGACAATAATTTTGGGCATAGTAGCAGTGTGTGGTACTCATTCTATTAGGCCATCTATACAAAGCTCCACCAGAGTTTAAAAAAAAAGAATTTCTATCTGCATCTTGCCTGTAGAATAATTTTGGGCATAGTAGCAGTCTGTGGTACTCATTCTATTAGGCCATCTATACAAAGCTCCACCAGCGTTGAAATACTCATAATTTTTTGCTGCATCTTGCCTGTAATATAATTGTGGGCATAGTAGCAGTCTGTGGTACTCATTGTATTAGGCCATCTATACAAAGCTCCACCAGCTTTCAAATTAATAATAATTTTTGTTCTCTCTGAACGTGTGTTCAGCGCTGCTGGTGGTGTGCTGAGTCTGACAGATAAGCGCACGCGGCTGTCCACTGAGAATATAGACAGACTCACATTCATAAAGATGAACAAATCATGGATCCGCAAGGACTTTTCTACCCCTGTGTCATCCTGGAGAGAGTAAAAGCTTGAGGATTTGCTCACATCACCTCACCAACCGTTTTAAGCAACTCTGGGGCAATTGATGCTACTTAAGTGGTGTCTGTGCCCCAAATTTTTGGAAAAAATGGAGACTCTTTTTGGAGTCCCCTTGCTGTGGTTTACGTGACGTTGGCATTGTCAATTGCAGGTGGGTTGGGTCTTTCACCACCCCCTTTTAACTGTAAGAAACTACATACACTATGGCTTGGGGTAACACAGATGGTTGAGTGTGAAGACTAGAGCTGTTTACTCATACTATAGCCTGGGAATCAGAGGTCTGCTACAAAGCTTGAGTGTCTGCTAGTCAGCGGAGTAACCACCGGCTGTAGATCTAATTACAAATTTTTAACTGCATCTAACCCAGACAATAATTTTGGGCCTAGTAGCAGTGTCTGTTAGTCAGTGGAGTAACCACCGGCTGTAGATCTAATTACAAATTTTTAACTGCATCTTGCCTGGACAATAATTTTGGGGCCTAGTAGCAGTGTCTGCTAGTCAGCAGAGTAGCCACCGGCTGTAGATCTAATTACAAATTTTTATCTAGCCCAGACAATAATTTTGCAACCAAATTCAGATAGACGGTTTCAAAGGAGCGCCAGGCTGGCGATAAAGGCAAATGAGATTAAGGTTGTCCGCTGCAGCTCCGGCCGGGTACCTCAAGAGAGGATCAGACATAAGTGATGATAAAGCAATCCGGTCATAAGGAGCGCGAGGGACGCAATTCTGCTGATATTAAAAAGTCTTAATTTATTGATATCCACAACGCATTTCAACGGAATAGCTCCGTCTTCCTCAGGTGGCAGTTATACATAGAATGGAGTAGGAAAGCTATATAAAGGTATATAAATGAAAATTAAAAGGCAATTAGAACACCCACATTAATAAAAATGCAAATATGACTGCAAAAAAAACAAACAGATAAATTGATTAAAACCAACCTAAAAACGACATAAAAACAATGTACACAAGGAAAAATAAATGAAAATAAATAAGTAAATAAATCTCAAAATGCATATATTACGTGACTTTTTCAATAGTGAGGTTTAACCCCTCAGGGACCAGTGTACCAAGTTTAAAAATCCAGAAACTCTCCCTTCTTATTAGATTATTATACCGATCAGGCATATCATGCGGTATCTGGTAAATAACAGTGAGTTTTAACGAATTCAAATTCTATTGGTGCACTAGGGAGAAATGTTTTGAGAGACTGTGTAGCATGAACCCATTTCGGATATTTTGACGGTGCTTGTTGAGCCTTGCATGCATCGTCTTTATCATCCGACCGATGTACTGCAACCCACAACCGCACTCAATTAAATAATGTAGCACGATTGGCAATTGACATGACAGTTGATTTTAAAACTGGTGCCTGTGGTACGAGATTGAAATTCTTGCACCCCATTCATAATAGAGACGCAACATAAACACTTAGAGGTCCTACATGCAAAACAACCCGGATTAGAATTTATCCAGGTTGCAGATGAAGATAAGGACTTGAGAGTTGTGTTGCTGGGGGCAACTAGATTTCGAAGAGTTTGGTTTTTCTGAAAAATCTACAATAATTTTGGGCCTAGTAGCAGTGTCTGCTAGTCAGCGGATTAACACAGCTGTTAAGCAAGCTACACCACCTGTAGTTTGGACACTTAATTTTTTCAAAGGAAATGCTTCGGGCCCCTGTGAAAATCAGTGAAGAGCATCGGGGAGGCACCCCAAGGCACAGGGGCTGTGAGTGGCGGTAGGACGCCTTGCGGTGGACCGCCAAGCTCAATCCTTATAAAAGCTTTTTAACTGCAGCAGCTTTACTGGACGCTACTGGAGCTGGCATTACCGCGGCTGCTGGCATGAGACTTGCCCTCCAATAGATCCTTGTAAAAGGATTTAAAGTGTACTTTTATTAGATAGACAATTTAAATGAAAAAGATTAGACCTGCCTCCACCGCAGGGGGGCTCGCTCGACCCACCAGCGGACAGGCACCAGTATTGGGAGAGGGGGGCTGGCCGTCAGGGTCCACCGCAGCTCTGGCACAAACCCAGGACACGCAGGTCGCATGGGCAGGAACGGACTGGCAGTGTCGGCTTGGCACTTTTTTGGTTTTAGAAGGGCATGACATGCCTATATCTGTGTCTCCCCCTCCTTTTACTCCTCCACCTGTTTTCTTTTCGCATGACTATATGTACTTGTCACTTTTCCATGTGTTAGTTGTGTCTTGTGAGCAATTTGTCAGCTTTTGGACACCTTTGAAGTGTTTTCTATGTGTTTCTATGTGTTTTGGTTTGCCTGCCATTGGTTTTAACGATGTTCGACGAACTGTTCGTCGAACAGTTCGTCGAACACACGGCTGTTCGGCGAAGTGAACCGAACTAGAACACTACGGGGGTGGCTCATCACTACTCTTTATATAATTTGTATCTTGCATTTTTCACCAGTTTTCCCCTCTGTAGATAGTATCTCTAACATTCTGCTGTCTCTGAGCTAGTGGGAAGAGATGGCAAACTATGATGTCTCCCGTAAACTGCACACACAGACATGAGGGATTCCTGTTCTCCTGTCTCTATGTAACACATGTTCAGAAGCAGCAGAAGCTTAGTGGACATAGTACTGTAGTACTGAGCAGAGTAGCTATGAATCCTGCTGTTAGACTCACCAGGTGAGGTCGATCCTCAAAGCCCAAAGTCTAGGTGGGCACATGGGGGTCATGGGTGTCAGTGCAGCAGGCAGTTGAGGCACACAGGAAACCGGTAGCAAAGGTATGGGAGGCTGCAGACAGACAGCAGTCTGGGAACAGGTAGCAGAAGGTCTGGAGACCACAGACAGGTAGCAGAGGCCGTGGAGACCGCAGATAGGTAGCAGAGGTCCTGGAGACCGCAGATAGGTAGCAGATGTCCTGGAGACCGCAGACAAATAACAGAGGTCCTGGAGACTGCAGACAGTAGCAAAGGTCCTGGAGACTGCAGACAGGTAGCAAAGGTCCTGGAGACTGCAGAAAGGTAGCAAATGTCCTGGAGACTGCAGACAGGTAGCAAAGGTTCTGGAGACTGAAGACATATAGCAGAGGTCCTGGAACAGGTAATGGGCAAGTTGTGGGAATGGAGTATTAATACCAAAACACAGGTATGTGTCTTGGTGGCCCGTATATAGGCCTAAGTAGATGATCACATAAGAACACACCAGGCTACTTACAAAGCACAACATGGAGAACAAAAGAGTTTAGCCGGCTGGGGAGAAGGAAGCAGAGCCAGAAACTGGGACAGGTGTGTGACACCTGCACTGAGGTGAGATAGAACACTTACTAGATATCAGCAACATGTGTCTGAGTGCTCCTCTCTCATGCAATGGCTTCCTAAGTAGTATTGAGAATTGTAGTTATGAGTTTAGCACTACAGTGAGGTTAAACACTTACTAGAAAGTTTCACCACTGTCCGAGTTTATCTCTGCTTCTTATTCACTCTGTTTCTCACTTCTTTCCTTTCTATATGCATAAATAAGTAGCATAAGTAAACATGCATGTGACTACTACTCAACACAAAGAAGACAAAGATTTTGGCTACTGGCCAGGTACAACTGGGACACATTTGAGATGGATGGCGACATGCTTGAAGTTGTAAAGGACTTCAGCCTACTCTGATTCATGAGAAATCAAGATGCAACAATGACAATGAAAGTCAATAGTAGAATAGCTATGGGTAAATCAACAATGAAGTCACTGGACAAGGTCTTCAAATCAAGGAACATTTCACTGGTGATGAAGACACAACTTGTAGTCTGTTTTTTTTCTCCAGCAACATATGGATGCTAAACCTGGATGATAAAGAAACAAGACAGAAGAAGAATTGATGTCTTCTAAATGTAGTGCTGGAGAAGGATGTTATCAATACCATGGATGGTAAGAAGAAGGAACAAATCAATTTTGGAACAAATCAAGCCAGACATGTCACTCAAAGCAAAGATCTCCAAGCTACGACTTTCCTACTTTGGACACAATATACGAAGGGAGCACTATACTAGAGAAGGACATCATGGTCTGAAGAATAGAAGGGACAAGGTGAACAGGAAGATCAGCAACCCAATGACTTGATACAATTAAGATAACGGTGGAGAAAATCTAGACTTGCACAAGATCAATCTTCCTACAGATCATTATTATCCATCAAGTTACCATGGCTCCAGATCGAGCCGAAGGCCGTATAATAATAGTAATAATAATATAAGTAGATCTTCTGCACTGGACCTTTAAATCTAATGTATTTGCATGCCTAGGAGCAGAGCAATGCTGGTGGTCAAGCATAAAGAAAACTCAACATCTGTTCCTGCACATCACTATTTATATTATATATTTATATGCAATAAATGATTTTTTCCTCCGTTATTATGATTTTTCTACACATGGATTTTTTCAAGGTACTGAGTTAAATGCTTGATATTTTAATGGTTGTGGTTCGTTTTCTGCGTCATAATAGTGATGTTCCAGATTATTTGAGGTTTATATAAATCAAATTGATAAGAAATTACATAAAAGATTCAGTTTTGCAAAAAAATGTTGAAATTGACTTATGATTTACGCACATCTAACATCCATAGATACAAAACGCTTTACAGAAGGAAAGAGCCTTGACATCCACAACGTGTCACCGAGCTGGAAATCCTTTGTTTTATCTCTTTCTTTGGAACATCCTAACATCCTATATGCTCTATAATCTTCACAATATGGTATTCATAGCGCTATACTGCATTGTTAAATCAACTACAGCTCAAAAACACGAGAATAAGGCCTCTTGCACACATCCGTTTTTTTGCTTCCGCCGGATCCTTTTTTTTTCTCATTGAGTTGCATTAGCCGCATGTGCTTGCGTTGCGTCCATTTTTTGTCGGATCCATCTAAAATTTAGTTTCTGGCGGCCGGACACAACGCATCTTGTAACTTTTTTTGTGTCCAGTGAAAAAAACGGACAGCAGCGGATGTGGCGCAACCGTTGTGTAGCCCTGGTGGTAGGCACACGCAGTACCCTGGAGAGTGTGTGGCGAGACAGCAGTTTAATGCTCAATATCCATTCACTCAACACACACTAGACACACCCCTAGGGTAGTGGAGTATACTCTAGAGGGAGTGGTCAAGGTAGTAGGTGTTGAGGTGATTTTAGTCAGTCTAGTTCCTGTCTTCGGACAGTGAGGACGTGTGGAGTGAGTGTCTAGATTTCTGAGAGAGAAGACGTCTGGAGGGAGGAAGGAGTCTAGCCTGCTTTATCACCAGTTCATATCGTGGAGTCTGGTATAGGTGTCTGGATACACCTTAGTCTAGTCAGAGCTGTATCACCTCCTCAGCATACACTGAAGGAAAGAAGGAGTTTTAGTACAGAAAGTCTTCAGCATCCCTGTCTAAAGGACGGTATCAGGTTCAGAGACGTGCTCCTGCCTGTGATAACTGAGCATCTGTGGCTAACTTCGTAGAAAGGAAAAGAAAGAAGTGACTGCTCGACCCTTGGCTAGTTTGAGTGCTTATGTTACCAGCGTGGACAAGGCGAAAGGCAAGTGGAATTATAGGATTAGTGCTTACGGATTGAAGAAGTCCAGCACATTGCACCCGGTCACTGGGGACCGAAGGGTCACTGTTGTTTCAAGCACAGTGATAAGAAAACCAGGAATCTACCGGACCCTAGGTCGCGGCAGACAAGCCCCTTATAGTCAGTACGTAACTGGGGTCAGGGGGAGTGAAGACTTTGGAGTTCTGCAGGACAAAATAAGAATTCAGCTCCTTCACAGGAAGGCCCCTAACACTAAGCTGACTGGGCAGGTACAGCTAAAGATTAGCTGGAGATTTGAGGGAACTACGCTTCAGGCTGGTTGTACTCGTTTTATTGGAGTTAAAGGAGGCCCCTAACTTGTCCAGCTGCTGTCTCAAGATACACTCTCCTTGGATCAGCCTCCCTGGGACCTGCTTGAACATCTTACAAGTAAAGGTATGGAAAGACGCTGACCGTGTGAGACTGTGTTCTTTATCTGCACTCGACTTCACAAATCCCATAGACTTTGAGGGAAGAGTCCCACCTGTAGGGGACCCGACATCTAGCTGCATCACCATCCCCTCAGAGATCTACAGCAGCGCTGGTACTAATTACCAGAATACTACAGGTGGCGTCACGAACTGTATATAAATCTATCCCCTGTAAATATTCCCCAACATACGCCAGACCGCCAGGGCCACAGACCGAGCCACAGCTACCTGTGACAATCCCCATAGACTTCTACGGGCTCGGCTCTGAGTACCCCATTACCCTGGTAACCCACAATTGTGGTGGCGGGTCGACACACAAATTTGGCGTCACGAACAGGATGCGAAACTCGCGAAATTGCGAGCCCTGTGTGCCTAAGGACTTGTTTTTGTGAAAAGGACTGTTTGCACTTTTGGCGCCAAAATCGCCATTTTTGTCGCCATATTCGCGCCCTCAGGCGCTGGAGAAGAAGGTGCGCGTGCCTTCGTGGGCGTCTACCCCCCAGTGGCGCGAAGAAAATGCCTGCCCTCTCAAAGTGCTATTGCAACGTGCGGTCCTGCCCTACAGCAAAGGAGGTCCGCCTCCTCTTCACCTTCCCTGCGAGGAGGAGGAGACGCAAACCCCACCTCCACGGAAGAGACCGGATGTCTCCGCAGAAAGGAAGGAGAATATTCTGGAACATGATGGAGGCAGGACGTGTGCAGCCGAGCGGGGCAGCGGAGGAAGGCAGGCCCCGTGCCCCCGCCAAGCTGCCATCGGCATCAGAGTCTTATGCGATCCTGCACCTGCAACAGGCGTTGCTAGAGATTCAGGAGGAGAACGCACGCCTAAAGAAGATGGTCCAACCTGGACTGGAGGAGATTGAGAGACGCCGATGTAACCTGCTGCAGTGGCAACTAACGAACACGGCGTCCTCTCCCCTCAATGAACCCCCACGATTCCAAATACCGAAGAGTCTGCTGCCCAAGGCGAAGGAGCAACCGGAGGCTGCCCCCGAAAGTACCGTTCCCGATCCCACTGGTGAAGCGGTGGAGGCGAAGGAGGTTGAGGAGGTACAGCCAATCCGGAACGCCCGCCCGGCCAAGAGGCCGCAGCAGATTATCGGTCCCCGGCAGGGACACCGGAGGGGTCCTGTCCGTCACTACCAGATGTGGACTGGGACGAAATGGCGCGCCTGGATGACGTCGCCTACACCGCCCAGTGGGAACAAGAATGGCAGAGTCGGGAGGAGAAGAAGAGGCGTCAGCAGGAGGAAGAGCGGGAAACTCAGAGGAACCGTCAGCGACAATTTGCCGAGCTGATCGCGGACAAAGAGACCGTCCGGAGAGATAAAGGTACTCTGAGGGAACCGCGGCGGCAGGGGTGTGTGACTGAGTTCCAGCTCCGGAAGGGCTGGGGCTTTATCCGTGAACCGGGCCTCTACCCAGCGGTCTTTGTCAGCAGGCGTGACGTAGAATCTCACCTGCCGCAAGGTCATCCCGGGAGGGACTTAGCAAACGGAGATATAGTCACCTATACGCGGCATTGGGGAATGAAGGGGTGGTATGCCCTGAATGTCACCATCGTCCGCGACCCCGTCCCAGACGCAGGTACCGTCACCATTACCGCAGCGTCCCCGTTTCCAGCTCAAGCAGCATCCGGCCGTGCCCAGACATCGCCCCCTGCAAAGTCATCGCAACTAGCGACCCAGAGTTCATCACGACTTAAAGTCACCTCTTCATCGCAACATGCGACACAGTCTCGATCGCAATCCCTAACGCGGTCCATATCGCTAACGGTGATTGAGACGCAATCGGTGTCATGTGGAGAGAGTATACCCGTTGCGCCCCTAGAGGTTCGCACCAGAACTGTGGCGACCCAGACCCTGATCGCAGCACATGATTTGCTGGTCCTGGGATCAAGGGCCCATTGCGTTGTTCCAGCCCCCGGGGTGGAAAATGTATTGGAAAAGTGTGATGAAAATGAATAAATAAGTAAAGAGTTGGTGAGATCCATATCGGGTCTACCATCAGTAATATAGTAAAAAGTTTGAAATGTTTGTAAAGTTTAGCACAATTTATATAGTAAATATATATACTGTAGAATGCCCGGCTGGGTAATTGGTAAATGATAAATGGTAAATAGTAACCGGTTAACATAGTAACCAGAAAAGTGTTGCACCTTAGTATAACGTGATATGATATCTATTTTTTTTTGGTTTTACCTTGGACTTGGAGGTTGAGGACGGTGCCAACCCAGAACTTACTTGTACATAGTTGCGCTTCGGTGCTTTATCTTGGTTTTACATAAACCATTACAACTACCTCTGAAAACAAAACCCGTGTGGTGTGGCACTGAGTGAGGTCTGCAATTGGATGTCCTGCAGCCCACCCAGGACCTACGTTGAAGGTTTGGTGCGGGTCCTTCACAAGTATACTGTATATTTATTAAATGCTATTTAATATTTGTATTTTCTATAATGTTTGCAACGTTTAAGATATTCTCACCTCCCGGATGGGAAGATGTTATTGTTTAATGTTTATTGCATAAACAAAATGTCTTTTGTATTTTACAGCCCGGGAGTGCTGTCGTTTACCATGGGGGAATGTGTAGCCCTGGTGGTAGGCACACGCAGTACCCTGGAGAGTGTGTGGCGAGACAGCAGTTTAATGCTCAATATCCATTCACTCAACACACACTAGACACACCCCTAGGGTAGTGGAGTATACTCTAGAGGGAGTGGTCAAGGTAGTAGGTGTTGAGGTGATTTTAGTCAGTCTAGTTCCTGTCTTCGGACAGTGAGGACGTGTGGAGTGAGTGTCTAGATTTCTGAGAGAGAAGACGTCTGGAGGGAGGAAGGAGTCTAGCCTGCTTTATCACCAGTTCATATCGTGGAGTCTGGTATAGGTGTCTGGATACACCTTAGTCTAGTCAGAGCTGTATCACCTCCTCAGCATACACTGAAGGAAAGAAGGAGTTTTAGTACAGAAAGTCTTCAGCATCCCTGTCTAAAGGACGGTATCAGGTTCAGAGACGTGCTCCTGCCTGTGATAACTGAGCATCTGTGGCTAACTTCGTAGAAAGGAAAAGAAAGAAGTGACTGCTCGACCTTGGCTAGTTTGAGTGCTTATGTTACCAGCGTGGACAAGGCGAAAGGCAAGTGGAATTAGGATTAGTGCTTACGGATTGAAGAAGTCCAGCACATTGCACCCGGTCACTGGGGACCGAAGGGTCACTGTTGTTTCAAGCACAGTGATAAGAAAACCAGGAATCTACCGGACCCTAGGTCGCGGCAGACAAGCCCCTTATAGTCAGTACGTAACTGGGGTCAGGGGGAGTGAAGACTTTGGAGTTCTGCAGGACAAAATAAGAATTCAGCTCCTTCACAGGAAGGCCCCTAACACTAAGCTGACTGGGCAGGTACAGCTAAAGATTAGCTGGAGATTTGAGGGAACTACACTTCAGGCTGGTTGTACTCGTTTTATTGGAGTTAAAGGAGGCCCCTAACTTGTCCAGCTGCTGTCTCAAGATACACTCTCCTTGGATCAGCCTCCCTGGGACCTGCTTGAACATCTTACAAGTAAAGGTATGGAAAGACGCTGACCGTGTGAGACTGTGTTCTTTATCTGCACTCGACTTCACAAATCCCATAGACTTTGAGGGAAGAGTCCCACCTGTAGGGGACCCGACATCTAGCTGCATCACCATCCCCTCAGAGATCTACAGCAGCGCTGGTACTAATTACCAGAATACTACAGGTGGCGTCACGAACTGTATATAAATCTATCCCCTGTAAATATTCCCCCAACATACGCCAGACCGCCAGGGCCACAGACCGAGCCACAGCTACCTGTGACAATCCCCATAGACTTCTACGGGCTCGGCTCTGAGTACCCCATTACCCTGGTAACCCACAATTGTGGTGGCGGGTCGACACACCGTCTCTCTCTCTCATCCGTTGCATCACTTTTTTCACAATCTGCCCCTGATCCGTCTTTTTACATATTGGACAGATTGTGCCGGATGGCGAAAAACGGATGTGTGAAAGTAGCCTAAGAGAACTTTGTACCTGCCCCGGCCGTGAATATCCTTTAAAGGGTTTGTATCAAGTTGTAAAGTCATCTACGGAATAAGTGATAACTGGCATTTCCTTGAAAGCCTAACCACTGGCACTCCCACCAATTCTGAGAATGGGGATCTGAAATGTCCCGTTGGTATGGTTCATTGGCATTAGCCAGCAGTACTATAGACAATGAATCATACAGGGTGCTACTCCACCCTGTTTTTTTAGATTGTCAGGGCTCCCAGTGATCAAGTTTTTACCTTCTTTCGTGTATACTTTATAACTGAGTCCAAACCCTTTACAGTAGGTCCGCATAGTCAGGGCAGTAGTTAGCTCCAGAGCTGCTGGTCATCCTAATTTTACATATATCTCCTGATTTCTGCTCTGCTCTACTGTATTTAATTTGCTTTCCATGCTTTGATGCAAAAGGGCCAAAACTTAATTCTCTAAGTTCTGAGCTTTCCCGTTCCTCTGGAATTCTTGAGACACTGTTAGCTCTCCTATATATTTTCGGTCAGACCCTTCCCTTTTTGCTGGCTTTTGGCTTTTTTTTTTGCTATTTTACTTGTTGTAGATCTAGGCTTGTATTTTGATGTCTACGGTGCTTAATCACATGGATTGATGTTTGGTACATATAGTCCTTCTCCAGTGATGACATTGGCTTGCTCAGGACCTTACATTTTCTTGATGTTTCATATGCATATGGACTTCCTCTTGATGACCTTTGACTAGTCCCAGACTACACTTCCATTATGCTGCACTTCTATTACCAGTCCAGCCAGAAGCAACGCCAGAGCTTGAGCGCGAAGGGAAAGGGCTGAGCTAACATGACATCACGAAGCAGGGAGGACGGGTGCCGGAATAGTCAGCTAACCATGATCTCTCCTAAGTATTTTCCAGTAAGTATTTCATCCCTTAGCCCAATTATCACTCATCCAGTGATCACCACTTAACAATCCCTTTATTTAGCCAGGTTTTCAGATGGTTATGTGTATGACAGACTGTTCACCCCAGGACTGCTTTAAGCCACACTCTTCTCCCACGAACTCTAGACTAAAGCAAGTCTACACTTTCTATATATCTGTAAGTAGATCCAGCAGGTACACATTACCATCCAACTAATAAAGGATTACTTTTAACTAAGTATCCATTCATTTCAGGCATAGTGGATAAGTCACCACCTTTTAGCAACCATTTACCATTTCAGCCAATTTGCACAAGTAAAGCCCCCGTCACACTAAGCGAGATCGCTAGCGAGATCGCTGCTGAGTCACAAGTTTTGTACCAGTACCAGTGATCAGGCCCCTGCTGTGAGATCGCTGGTCGTGTCGGAACTGCCTGGACCTTTCTTTGGTCGTTGAGATCCCGCTGGGTAGCATGCATCAGTGTGTTTGACACCTTTTACCAATGATCTCGCTAGCGACTTAGCACTGAGACACATAGGGAGACACATTGTTACACAGGTCGCTACAGGTCGCCGATCGTTACTGCATCGTTGGGAAGATCTGACTGATTGGCATCTCATCAGCGTCCACATAGCGACGCAGCAACGATCCCTGCCAGGTCGTATCGTTGTCAGGATCGCTGCTGCGTTGCTGAGTGTGACGGTACCCTAAGTGGTCCAATCTATCTCCCAAGTCAGGTTCCCCTGGTGTGGTCCATCTAATTGTATAAACTTTTCTAGCGCGGTGTTTATCTCTCCTTTTTCATCTTTTGTGGTAGTTGTGGATGATCTTTATTTTCTCAGATGGTAAAGCTGCCTACTCTTCTTGGCAAAAAGTCTCCAGTTCCTGTAAATTCCTGGGCTTTCTAGCATGAACTGCGTGCTTGAGATCTCCCCAGAGGGGTTCAATGATATTGCGGTCAGGAGACTGAGATGGCCACTCCAGAACCTTCACATTGTTCTGCTGTAGCCAGTGACAGGTCGACTTGGCCTTGTATTTTGGATCATTGTCATGTTGGAAGGTCCAAGTACGATCCCATGCGCAGCTTCTGGGCTGATGATTGCAAATTTGCCTCCAGTATTTGCTGATAACATACTGCATTCATCTTTCCTTCAACTTTGACCAAGTTTCCTGTGCCTTTGTAGCTCACATATCCCCAAAACATCAGCGATCCACCTCTGTGCATTACAGTAGGAATGGTGTTCCTTTCATCATAGGCCTTGTTGATATCTCTCCAAATGTAACGTTTATGGTTGTGGCCAAAAAGTTCAATTTTGGTCTCATCACTCCAAATTACCTTGTTCCAGAAGTGTTGAGGCTTGTCTCTGTGCTGTTTCACATATTGTAGACAAGATACTCTGTGGCATATGTGTGTAGCCCTGGTGTGAAGGCACACGCAGTACCCTGGAGAATGTGTGGAGAGATAGCAGTTTAATGCTCTATACCCATTCACTCAATATACACTAGACACACCCTTAGGGTAGTGTAGTGACTCGTAGGGAGTGGTCAGTGTAGATTCGTTGAGTGATTTTAGGAGTCAGTTTCCTGTCTTCGGACAGAGCAGACGTGTGGAGTCTAGCTGGGACTTGGAGGGAGGAAGCAGTCCAGCTTGGTTCTATCAGCAGTTCAGCAAGTGGAGGCCAGTAAGGGCGAGATATAGATCACCTCAGCCTGGTCAGAGCTGTACCTCATTGAAGACATTGATAAAGAAAGAAGAGTTTAGTACAGAAATACTTCAGTCTCCTGTCTCAAGGACAGTGAAGGTTCAGAGACGTGCTCCTGCCTAGAAGATTACTGAGAGTCTGGTAACTAACTCTGAAGGAAGGAAAAGAAGGGAGTGATTATATGACTTTTTGCAAGTGTGAGTGTTTATGCTACAAGCGCGGACAAGGCGAAAGGCACAGTGGAAGATATATTTAAAAGTGCTTTTGGATTGGAGAAGTCCTGCACATTGTTACCGGTCACTGGGGACCGAAGGATCACTATAGTTTCAAGCTTAGTGGTAAGAAAACCAGAGGCTTATCGGACCTTAGGTCGCGGCAAGCAGCCCCTAAATAGTCGGTACGTAACTGGGGTCAGGGGGAGTGAGGACCTTGAGTCTCTGCAGGACAAGATAGGAATTCAGCTCTCTCACAGGAAGGCTCCGACCACAAAACTGACTGGGCAGTACAGCTTTGGAATAGCTGGAGTTATAGAGGGAACTACGCTTCATGCTGGTTGTACTCATCATCATTTGAAAGTAAAGGAGGCCCCTAACTTGTCCAGCTGCTATCTCGAAATACATTCTCCTTGGATCAGCCTCCCTGGGACCTGCCTTACCATCTTACAAGTAAAGGTATGGAAAGACGCTGACCGTGTGCGACTGAGTTCTTTAATTGCATGCCTGCACAACCCTGCCTTAACCATAGACCTGAGGGAAGAGTCCCACCTGTAGGGGACCCGACATCTAGCTGCCTCACCATCCCCTCAGAGATCTACAGCAGCGCTGGTACAAATTACCAGAGACTACAGGTGGCGTCACGAACTGTATATATATATCCCCTGTAAATATACCCCCCAACATACGCCAGACCGCCAGGGCCACAGACCGAGCCACCGCTACCTGTGACAACCCCATAGACTTCTACGGGCTCGGCTCTGAGTACCCCATTGCCCTGGTAACCCACAATTGTGGTGGCGGGTCGATACATATGCGCAGTAATGTTTTTCTTCTAACGATGCGACCATGCAGCCCATTTTTCTTCAAGTGCCTCCTTATTGTGGATCTTCAAACAGCCTCACCACTAGTTTTCAGAGAGTCCAGTATTTCAGCTGTTATTTGTTGGTTTTTCTTTGCATCCCGAACAATTTTCCTGGCAGTTGTTGATGACATTTATTTTGGTCTGCCTGACCGTGGTTTTGTTTTTACAGAGCCCCTGATTTTCCATTTGTTAATCACCGTTTGAATGCTGCTGATTGGCATTATCAATTCCTTGGATATCTTTTTGCATCCGTTTCCCTTTTTTATACTGCTCAATTACCTTTTCCCGTAGATCCGTTGACAATTCTTTTGCTTTCTCCATGACTCACAATCCTGAAACATCAGTGGCTGGATGAAAGATGCAAGAGTCTGTCTGGATCCCAGAAACTCACTCAGCTTTTATGCACACACACTAATTACAAGCAAACAGGTCACAGGTGAGGATGGTACCATTAGAAGCCTTTCAAACCCATTTGTGTCAACTTCTGTGCATGTTATCAGGCCAAAATCACCAGGGTATGTAAACTTTTGATCAGGGTCATTTGGATGTTTTGGGTTGTCATTATGATTTAAAAAGAGAAAACACAGTAATTTGACAATAAATGGCTTCACCCAACCACTAACCATGAGTGGAGAAAAAGTTTTGGTGTTATCATTCATATTCTCTGATAAAAGGCCAAAAAAACAAAAATTCTGCCAGGGTATGTAAACTTTTGAGCACAACTGTATGAACCATCCATGTCTTAGGTAAAGTTAATGGTGATGGGGAATTAATGATGGTCTTTTATTTGTTTGTAGTTGCCCCCATCAAAGTGATAAATGCCTTTGAACACAACCTTGGAGAAGACTTTTATAGAATTAGATAAGATGCCCCTATGTATAGTCCACATGGCGTATCAACCTTTCATCGTCTGACTGTCCATTAAGCAGCTAGCTTGTTTCCGTAGAGTATGAGAGTGTGTCCATCCCTGGGTGATTGATATTAATACAATGTGGCCGCCGGACAGGTGTTATACGCAAAGAGTTTTCAGAACAGTTCTGGGAATTTTCCAACATTTTATTCAGACCATTAAAGTCATATTTATTTAGCCAAGAGGCACAGAGGGAATAACATTTTTGGATGGCCCCAAGCAGCGTCACTTAAGTTCCAGCACTACAGGTGGAAGACATTAGCCAAAAAGGAAAATCATTTAAGAGCAATACAAATACACTCGTTATCTCACAAGCTTAATAGCCTTATTTTCTCACTCTGCTGTATAATGACAGCTCTCAGTGCTGGCGCAAGCTGCCGCTCCCAGAGTCTAATTGTTTTTAAATGTTAATAGAAGCAAATTACACGGTGCCCATCAATCTGCTCGCAGGTAAGTGAGACACAGGAGCCCGGACTCCCCTCACTCCACCAGTAATTCCGAGCTTCTTGGCAGGGGTCCTGCAGCAGGTACTGAAGCTGTACTCATTAGGGTCTGAGTACTACTCATCATAAGGAAAGCCACTTATTACACTATCGCATAAAGGGGCATCCCACAGATGCTCCAATTAGAGACAATTCCGCACCTAATAGATGGATACTATGAAACCGCTTTATTTGCATGTTAAAGGTTTTATGATTCAGCTTGGATCTTGGGTTTGTGATATAAATTTGTCTTAGTTTTCTGTACTCATAGGTTACTATTATTCACGTTGCTTGTTTTTTTTTTTTTAATTGCAAACATTAATGGTCAATTATGCAAATTAATATATCATCTACAAAGTATCTATACCCCAGATAATGAAACCGTCAAGGAACCGTTAACTATGTCTTTAGAATATCAACCAAATTGCGGACTACGATGCCCAAGTTCTCTGCTGCTTGCAGGATTATATTTTTGGATACAGTGATGCCTCGGTCTTGTGCACGATGTGGTCGTCAATATTTGTGTTGCATCGTCTAAATCACCATGTTGCTCTGGCTTAGAGATAACATTGGCCCCTTTTTGAGCAATGTGGTCCATGGATTTGATAGAATGTGGGTCCTTTTTGGAGGAATAATGGGACCTTTAATCACTAATTAAGGCCAGTGCTGTCCTGTTACAGATTTGCTCACAGGTACAGAAGTTACTCCTTAGTCTTCCATCCAGAGCTTTTCCTAAATTTATGAACAATACACCCTTAGATTCAGTAAATCCAGACAAGCACTGAACAGTGCAGACGTGACTGACCCCGTGTCCATCTCCATGTGCTCAACCACATAGAGGACAATCACAGGAACGGCTTACAATTTGCATGTGTGGCACCCCAGAGTCCGGTTGCCATGGTGACATTGCCTTCCTCTACAGGGTGGTGATGTCATGCCTGGAAGCAGGAAGAGGTCCCCATGTGAGGTAATACACAGCATCCAACACGTGTTCTAACTCCAGACCATGAGGGGCGGAGGTTAAGTGAGTGACAGTTGGTGGGAGGAGTTAGTGCTGAGGTAAGGAGATTGTTCTGGAAAGAGTCAGTTAGTCTGAGATGAGGGAAGAGAGAGGAATGGAGACAAGGGCTCTGGGGAATTGCAGCTGCGTCAGAGCTGATCCCGGAGCGGAGCGCTGATAAAAAGGACGCCAGAGTCCTGGGCTGTGCGGGTGCTGTACGTCCCAACAGCCGAATCTGGAGGGCAGGGGACTGCAAGCTCCCTGACGACACCGAACACCTGGAGACACCGCAGCAGACCAAGAGCCCAGGGCTGCCAGTGAACAGACAGTGCCTGTGATAGGCTCACGCTGTTTGCCATACAGGTTAAAGCCAACACGCAGGAGAGGGTCGCGGCTTAGCTACAGGCAGCAGGGACCAGAATAGAGAGCGCAGCAGGAAGGCTTCTAACACCACCTGGCAGGGTGGATCCCCTGAATGCTTCCTGGCTAGCCGGACTCCTGCTATCATCTGTAACTAGTACCCCGGATTGCATTCTCACTTACCAAGAAGAAAAAGGTAAAGAAAACTGCACTTTTCTGTGTCCCTTGCTTTTTCTCTGCACCTCAATGTTCACCACCACCTGAACAGCCTGTAATATCTGCCCTGGGGCCTAGCTCTACCGTGGAGAGCAGTAACTTTTCTGCTGCGTCACCATCCGCCCCAGTGGACCTGAACTGCAGTGTCGACCATGTATAGCCGAACACCACGGGTGGTGTCACAAACTAATTCCCCTACAAACTACCCCGCATCATATTTGACAATTTTATTGGACGTCCAGGGCCACGAACCAGGTCACTGCTGCCGTGACACTTCCACTTTAAGAACTGCCCGGCCCGGGACCATGTACCCCACGGCCCTGGTGGGGCGCGCCACATGCACTATAAATCAGACCACATGAGCACATGCGGCAATTTTTTCCACGGGGACCTGAAGTCTGTGTGGAAAGTCGCCTATATTCAGTGGCCTATAGGCTGACATTGGTGTCGTACTACCCAAGTGAAGTTTGCCGAAGTGTATTCTTTGTCAAGACCCTATAGAGAACAGTGTCATCTGTAGTTTGCATGCCTGATCACTACTCTATTCACTTTTATGGGGCTGACGGCTTGGCTATGTCTTTCAGTGCCATAGAAGTGAATAATGCATTGGTCATACACACATTACTTTTCCATTCATACTGGAGACATTGGGATCTCCTTTCTCATCCTCATGAGGGTCCCAGCAGTCAGATCTCCAATGATTACATATTTATTTCCTATGTCCTGGGAAAAGGGAAAATTATAGTTCTCTTAGATCTGGTGAGGCTGATGTATTTACTTTGAAAAACCATGTTAGAATGGAAGTATAAGTCTGGTTTATAAAATAATTATTTTTTTGAGTGGCTGGGCTCATAAAATGATCATTTTAATATTTGGTAAGGAAATTTTCAGAAACGATTATACAGTCATTCTGACTTAGATTTTCAATGAGTACACCAGCCTCAGTGGGTCTAAAGAAAATAGCAAAAATAAATAAATTTGGGATCCAAATTTGCCTTGAATTGATTCACGAACTTATTTCTATCATTAAGTTGTATCGTCATTTAGTTTACCTTACAGTGTTGCTCACATGTTGCTCATTTTATACGGAGTGCAAGGAACCATTATGAAAACAGTGTATTTTATATAACAGTTATTACATTTGTCTTGTGTATAGCAGCATATGATAGTGTTATTGGCATTTGCGTACTGATAGATAGATAATAGATATATAGAGAGAGTGATCTCAAGTTACGTACATTTATTCTACAGAAGCAATCAGTATGAATTCTATGTTATGTTTTGTGATACTTGGTGGTTTATTCTGTTAATGATTTTGTTAAATACTTCCTGATGTTTCAGGTGGCTTTTTAGAATAGGCAGTGGAATAACACTATTTTATATATGATATATGACAATAATCACTACTCACAAACAATCCGTGAGACTGGGTAATCAAGAGGTCCGAGATCAAAAGCCAGAAGGGGTGAGACAGAGGCATAGTCAGGCCACAATCTGGGTCAGAATTTCAAGAAGGCAGCAGATTAAAACAAAAGGGCTAGGCAAACAGATGGTCACAGATAAATCTAAGGTTGAGCAGCAAAGATCAGAATACAAGATTAGCAACACAGAGCAAACACACACCACTTGAGCTAAGGGCCCCGTCACACCTAGCGACACACCAGCGATCCCGACAACATATGTGTGTAGCCCAGCTGCGCTTGGTGCCACATGTACCCTGGAGGATGCACAGAAAGGTAATTAACAAACTCCCGATATTCATTCACACTTCACATTTCCCTATAGTGCCACCAGAGGGAACCCTGTAGAGTATATAAGGGTGTGGAGAGACGTAGCAGTAGCCAGTCTTAGCCAGTCATTCTGGAGTGGATTTCCTGTCAGAGCAGAGCTCAGAGCGGAGTTCATACAGACGGAGATTCCTGTCAGATGAGACAGAAGCAGAGAAACAAACTGTTACCTCAGAACGTGCTGACTGTTAGTTCCCTAGGGAAGTGGAAAGTGACTCTCGGAGTGTGCACAGATCAGTCTGACGGAAGGTCCTGATAGCTGCTTTGGACAGAGCCTAAGAAAGAAGTGAAGGAAGGGGAACTGCAGTACTTGTAACACCGAGTCAACTGAGGTACTGTTAGCGAGCGGCGAAGAGAAGGAAGCTGGCACCTACTGTTGCCTGTGCTTATGTTAAAGGTGTGAGTAGGACGACAGGCAAGTGGACCAAGAGAGAGAGTGACTGAGGAGAAATAGCAAGGATAGCTTACTTCCACTCTGCACAACCGGACACCGGGTCCGAGCTTGCTAGTACCTTCACGGCTAGTGGGAGAAACCGGAGACCCTGCTGGACTTCAGGTCGCAGAGGGGCCCTACAGTGCTGATACTTAACTGGGGTCAGGAAGAACAGGAGTCTAGCAGGACGCTGCAGATAGAGACTTAGTTCTGTCCAAAAGAAGGCTCCACCACAATGTCAGCCGGGCGTAGCTGTTCTACACGGAGTTAAACTTAGCTTCATGCAAGTTAGAAACTCACACACATAAAGAAGTAAGGAGGCCTTACACCTACTCAGTGATTACTGGACGTGCATCCTCAACCCTGAGCAGCTTCCCGGGCCGTGCCTGCAAATATCACCAGTAAAGGTACGGAAAGAGACTCATTGTGTGTGTCTGCCTTATTGCCTTCACCCCTACACCGCCATATTCCTAGAGGGATCAGTCTTACCTGTGGAAGACTTAACACCTTGCTGCCCAGTAACAACCCCTCAGAGGATTCACCCTGCAGCGCTGGTCACCCTGATCAGAAACCACAGGTGGCGTCATGAACATTTCTAAATCCCCTGTAAATATCCCCCTTTGAATGAGCGCCCAGGGCAACGGACCGAGCTGCGCTACCCGTGACCTCTCCCCCATTGAAGTGAACGGACTCGGTGCCGAGTACCCCATAAGCCTTGGTACGTGCGACTCATCTTTGGCGTCACGAACAGGATCCGAAGCTTACTATATGTGAGTCCTGTGTGCCTAAGTGGACTGTTTTGTGCAAAAAGACTATGTTACGTTTTTGTGATTTTTGGCGCCATTTTGCCGCCATATTTGCGCCCTGAGGCGCTGGTGAAGAAGAGGGGCGTGGATTCGTGGGCGTACCTCCCCTGTGGCGCGAAAGTGATGGGCGCCCTGTCTAAGTGCTATTATAATGTCCGAGCCTGCCCCACTGCAAGAGAGATCCGCCTCCTCTTCATCCTCTATGCTAAGAAGAAAAAGCGAAAGTCTCGCCTCCACGGAAAAGACCAGATTGTTCCAGATGAAACACACAGTCTGGCCTGGAGTGAGATGGCGGAAGGACAGGAGACGCTGTGTGGAGGAATGGCGGTGCGCAGACCCCATTCCCCTGAAGAGCTGCAGCCTGTGCCTGAACCGTCCCCAGGTCGGGCGGATGACCGGAGAATGCAGAAAGTGGAGGTGGATGCGGCGCTGAGAGACATGGCCCGACACCGCGCAGAGATGGAGGCGATGGAGCAGAGCTGGCGTGCCCTGAAACAGCGGCTGCTGTGGGACCCACTGCTCTCCCCTCAAGATGCGCAAATGCCACCCGCGCCACCACTGGACCCAGCGGCTGATGAAGAACCGGAGGCCGGCCCCAAAAGAGCTGATCCTGACTCCGCCGAGGACGCGGCGGGAGGGAAGGAGGCTGAGGAGGCCCTGCCCGGACCGAAATGCCAGCCAGGTCTGGAACCAGAGGCCGCAGCGGAATGCAGTCCCCCGGTAGGGACGACGGAGGAGATCCTGCCCGAAGCGATGGAGATCGACTGGGAGGAGATGGAGCTCCTGGACGACGTGGAATACGCCGCCCAGAAGGAGAACGAGTGGCGACGCCGGGAGCAGGAGCAGCGACAGCAGCAGGAGCAGCGAGAGGCGCAGCAGCTTCGCCAGAGGTACCAGGAGAAAGATCTTGCTGACAAGGAGAACGTCAGGAGAGACAAAGGTACGCTCCGGGAACCGCGGCGCCAGGGGGCCATTAGAGACTTCAAACTCCAGGGAGGCTGGGGGTTCATCCATGAACCAGGCCTGTACCAGGAGATCTTTGTTAATCGCAGGGATGTGGAGTCTCACCTGCCAGAGGGGCACCCGGGAAGGGATCTGCTTATTGGGGATATTGTCACCTACACGCGGCATTGGGGTCTTAAGGGGTGGTATGCCCTGAATGTCTCCCGAGTCAGCGACCCCGTCCCTAAAGCCGGAAACGTACCCCGTGTCTCAGTGTCCCAGGTCCCAGCCACATCAGCGTCCGGCCGCGCACCTGCATCTTATCCTGCGTCCTACTCTGCATCTTGTCCTGCGTCCTATTCTGCATCTTATCCTGCGTCCTATTCTGCAACGCAACAGAGCGCAACAGTTGCAAGTGCGCCCCCTACTGAGCCATTGCATGTGCATGTGTCACCATTGGAAACGCTGCAGAGCACAGCGACTGCTACAGCGATCCCTATTGAGCCAAATCTATACTTAGAAGAGGCACCTGTTAGGCCTCCAGGAAGTCGCAAAGCAAAAATTGAAACAAGGACTGTAGCTACCCAGACACAGGTAGCAGGACATGATCTTCTGGTGATGCGTTCCAGAGCGCACCGCATGCTTCCAGCCCCAGGTGTGGAAGGTGCTACCTTATTCAAAGAAGAACAGTAGGACCCAGACAGGGTTTACTGTAACTGTACAAAAGTTTTAAAGAAGAATTGCACTTTATTGTGAATGTTGATAATGTCTGAAGTATTGTACCCCAGTTGGGTAATGTGTCGTATAACATGTGAAATGCTCTTTTAAAGGACTGCGTGGCTGAGGACTTTGCCAGCCCAAAAACTGTGTTGTAAATAGTTGGCACTCAGTGCCCCATCTTGGTTTTACGTAAAGCCATTCTACCTCTGAAGAAAAACCCGTATGGTGTGGCCTTGAGTGAGGTCTGCAGCAAAGAAGTCCTGCAGCCCACCCAGGACCACCGTGGGAGGTTTGGTGCGGGTCCTTCATTAGTATCTTGTATTTATTGTGTGAAAGTATATTTGATATTTTTCTATTTGCCATTTGTACACATTGTAACGTTTGAAGTGTCCTTACCTCCCGCAAGGGAAGAGTTATGTTATTGTTGTTATCATAAAAAAATTGTTTTCTTTTTCAGCCCGGGAGTGCTGAATATAACTAGGGGGGGGATGTGTAGCCCAGCTGCGCTTGGTGCCACATGTACCCTGGAGGATGCACAGAAAGGTAATTCACAAACACCCGATATTCATTCACACTTCACATTTCCCTATAGTGCCACCAGAGGGAGCCCTGTAGAGTATATAAGGGTGTGGAGAGACGTAGCAGTAGCCAGTCTTAGCCAGTCATTCTGGAGTGGATTTCCTGTCAGAGCAGAGCTCAGAGCGGAGTTCATACAGACGGAGATTCCTGTCAGATGAGACAGAAGCAGAGAAACAAACTGTTACCTCAGAACGTGCTGACTGTTAGTTCCCTAGGGAAGTGGAAAGTGAGTCTCGGAGTGTGCACAGATCAGTCTGACGGAAGGTCCTTGATAGCTGCTTCGGACAGAGCCTAAGAAAGAAGTGAAGGAAGGGGAACTGCAGTACTTGTAACACCGAGTCAACTGAGGTACTGTTAGCGAGCGGCGAAGAGAAGGAAGCTGGCACCTACTGTTGCCTGTGCTTATGTTAAAGGTGTGAGTAGGACGACAGGCAAGTGGACCAAGAGAGAGAGTGACTGAGGAGAAATAGCAAGGATAGCTTACCTCCACTCTGCACAACCGGACACCGGGTCCGAGCTTGCTAGTACCTTCACGGCTAGTGGGAGAAACCGGAGACCCTGCTGGACTTCAGGTCGCAGAGGGGCCCTACAGTGCTGATACGTAACCGGGGTCAGGAAGAACAGGAGTCTAGCAGGACGCTGCAGATAGAGACTTAGTTCTGTCCAAAAGAAGGCTCCACCACAATGTCAGCCGGGCGTAGCTGTTCTACATGGAGTTAAACTTAGCTTCATGCAAGTTAGAAACTCACACACATAAAGAAGTAAGGAGGCCTTACACCTACTCAGTGATTACTGGACGTTAGTGTTGAGCATTCCGATACCGCAAGTATCGGGTATCGGCCGATATTCGCGTTATCGGAATTCCGATACTTAATTCCGATACTTTTTCAATATCGTATACCGGAATCGGAAGTTCCCATAATTCTTTGAGAGGCAATGTGATTTTAGTCAGCCAATGAGGAATCCTACGAAGTGTGGGCACATCCTGTAATGATGCGGTCATCTTAACTAATGGCATGGCTGTGATTGGCTGCTGAAATGATGTCAGAATGCACTATAAAAGGCGCCGCCGCCATTTTAGCGTCACTGTGCTGTGAACTCAGTTAGGGACAGAACGCTGCTGTGCTGACTCTGAGGGACAGTTAGATATTGCGATTTTGTGTACTACTGTGCTTGAGGCAGGCTAGTTTACCAACCGCTGTGTAAAGCTTCATTTTGCCAGTGTTTTAACAGCTCTGTGCAAGGTGTGTGTGTGACAGTGCAGGTGACGCTGCAGTTTGCTCTGCATCCACCGCTGTTTGTAGGCATCTGCACGTGTCACTTTTTTTTTTTTTTTTTTTTATTTTATTTAGTGGAATTGGTGCAGCTCCATTATATTAGAAAAAAATCAAATCTATTAGTGTGACGTGCTTCCATCCGTATACAATACATTGGTTGCAAACACTATAGAAGTACAGAAAGGAGCTTTTCACAGATTGTGGACAGTTGTGTTTCAGTGTTCACTTCAGTCTGTGTTTTTTACTTTTTTGAGTGCAGATCACGCTCCAGTTACTTGTTCAAGCACTGCTGCTTGTACTCTGCTGAGCGTGTCTCAGTGGCTCATCCTTTTCATTTATCTCCAATTGGTTCTGCTACATTCCATTTAAAATAAATCTAATCTATTAGTGTGACGCGCTTCCATCCGTATACAATACATTGGTTGCAAACACTATAGAAGTACAGAAAGGAGCTTTTCACAGATTGTGGACAGTTGTGTTTCAGTGTTCACTTCAGTCTGTGTTTTTTACTTTTTTGAGTGCAGATCACGCTCCAGTTACTTGTTCAAGCACTGCTGCTTGTACTCTGCTGAGCGTGTCTCAGTGGCTCATCCTTTTCATTTATCTCCAATTGGTTCTGCTACATTCCATTTAAAATAAATCTAATCTATTAGTGTGACGCGCTTCCATCCGTATACAATACATTGGTTGCAAACACTATAGAAGTACAGAAAGGAGCTTTTCACAGATTGTGGACAGTTGTGTTTCAGTGTTCACTTCAGTCTGTGTTTTTTACTTTTTTGAGTGCAGATCACGCTCCAGTTACTTGTTCAAGCACTGCTGCTTGTACTCTGCTGAGCGTGTCTCAGTGGCTCATCCTTTTCATTTATCTCCAATTGGTTCTGCTACATTCCATTTAAAATAAATCTAATCTATTAGTGTGACGCGCTTCCATCCGTATACAATACATTGGTTGCAAACACTATAGAAGTACAGAAAGGAGCTTTTCACAGATTGTGGACAGTTGTGTTTCAGTGTTCACTTCAGTCTGTGTTTTTTACTTTTTTGAGTGCAGATCACGCTCCAGTTACTTGTTCAAGCACTGCTGCTTGTACTCTGCTGAGCGTGTCTCAGTGGCTCATCCTTTTCATTTATCTCCAATTGGTTCTGCTACATTCCATTTAAAATAAATCTAATCTATTAGTGTGACGCGCTTCCATCCGTATACAATACATTGGTTGCAAACACTATAGAAGTACAGAAAGGAGCTTTTCACAGATTGTGGACAGTTGTGTTTCAGTGTTCACTTCAGTCTGTGTTTTTTACTTTTTTGAGTGCAGATCACGCTCCAGTTACTTGTTCAAGCACTGCTGCTTGTACTCTGCTGAGCGTGTCTCAGTGGCTCATCCTTTTCATTTATCTCCAATTGGTTCTGCTACATTCCATTTAAAATAAATCTAATCTATTAGTGTGACGCGCTTCCATCCGTATACAATACATTGGTTGCAAACACTATAGAAGTACAGAAAGGAGCTTTTCACAGATTGTGGACAGTTGTGTTTCAGTGTTCACTTCAGTCTGTGTTTTTTACTTTTTTGAGTGCAGATCACGCTCCAGTTACTTGTTCAAGCACTGCTGCTTGTACTCTGCTGAGCGTGTCTCAGTGGCTCATCCTTTTCATTTATCTCCAATTGGTTCTGCTACATTCCATTTAAAATAAATCTAATCTATTAGTGTGACGCGCTTCCATCCGTATACAATACATTGGTTGCAAACAATATAGAAGTACACAAACGGGCCTTTCACAGCTACTGAACATGGGTTTTTAATTTTTAACTAAAATATGTATTTTTTCAAATGACACAAATATAAGTAATGTTGAAGAGGAATAGTCCTACATCCATTGTTTGCACAATATTACAGGTGTACATCATGTCCCTTAATCAACAATGTATTATTATATTTACTTGTATGCTTTTATTTAAAAGCCAAGAACACAGAAGGATAACCTTCGCACTGCAGCTGTTGTCAAAGTTCAACCCACATTATGCACTTCCAACATTGCAGCATTTGAGGCATGATGTGAGTTGGATTGGTCAAAGTTATGGAGTGAGAAGGTTCACCATCAGTACCCTATAGCATAAGTATGCTTTTGTGTTAGCATTTGTGTTAGACATGTGGATATCTGCCATAATATGTCACAATTATTTAGTTACAGATTTGTTACAACACTAATCATTGAATGGTTTTAAATTTGACGTTTCACTTGTTTACAGCTTAGAAATAAGGGTGTAGCCTGATATCTATGTGTAGCACTAGCCACTTTAACATGTCATGTTTTTTTAAACATGTGTAGCTAGGTAGCAGTAATTTTTGCCGGACACACAGCAGGGGAACAGCAGGCGTTACTGAACCCCACTATCACTATAGCTTGTGTATTGGTCTGTGGACACGACACTTCTGAGCAGCAACTGGCAGTGTTGTAGCCCAGGGAGTATAGCTCAGGTGGTAGAAAGATGAACATAACAGGAGACATGGAAAACGTTGCCAACCAGTTAGTTAATCTGAAACCGGACAGGCAAATTCAGGCGAGATCCATGCCTAGTTCATTTTCAGAAAAGTAAGCCGTTCTACATTATCGTAGGATAGTCGCATGCAACGGTCTGTTAGTACACCACCTGCAGCAGTAAAGACGCGCTCCGATAATACACTGGCAGCAGATCAAGCCAGCACCTCCAATGCATACTGGCTAAGCTCTGGCCATGTATCCAGCTTAGAGACACAAAACTTGAATGGGGAAGAGCCATCTGAGAGTACATGAGAGGGCAAGACATGTAGTCTGTAACCATCTTACGGAAATGTTGCCTCCTGCTGACTGGAGCCGTCTCGGATGGTGTAGACATTGGTGGCGCTGCCACAAAACTTCGACACATTTGGAACATACTGTTCTTGCCCTGTGCAGAGGCGCTGCTTGTGCTCCCTCTTGTTGCAGAGCTGTCTCCACTGCCTCGACGCACAGAGCTGCTTTGTAAATCAGTAGCAGCAGCAGTGCTCTCGGCTGGAATGGAGAACATTATGGATTGCACCAGTGTGTCTTGGTACTTCCGCATTTTACGCTCCGGTTCAACGGTGTGATGAGGCTTTGTAAGTTGTCCGGTAGCGAGGGTCTAGGAGGGTGTACACCAATAATCAGACGTGGTGTGAATGTGTTCGATGCGGCGGTCGTTTCTCAGCCACTGCAGCATGAAATCAACCATGTGCTGCAGACTCCCAACTGGCCAAGAAACGTTGTCCCTGCAAGAGGCGTCATCTCCGCCTGCTGTGCATCCCCCACCCTTGGTTACATACTGACTAGAGCATTGTCTACCTCCCTCTGGAGCGATGTCTTCCTCCTCCATTGACTCCTCCTCATCCTCCTCACAAAGTCTTCAAATACATATAAATTTACAAAATTTAAAACTCAAAATTTAAAAACTTTGTATCATAATTCTGTAACATCAGTTTATGGAAACACAATACCATTACAAAAGGATAGACAAAAAATGTACATTATGTGCTTTGTAAATACATTAAAAGTTTGTAATGGTTATGAAAATATAGACAGCGACTTGGAGGTTCAATTGTTGATACAGCATGGTACTTTGAAAGTCCTCCAGCCTTTGTGAGGAACACGTTGCGCTGACTGTCCAGAAGGTGATGGAATTTGTGACTCCTCATCCTCCACCTCTTCCAAAACCTCATGCCTTAGTGCTTGCAGTGTTTTTTGAAGCAGGCAGATAAGGGGGACAGTCAGGCTGACTAGTGCATCATCTGCACTCGCCATCCGCGTTGATCATCAAACGCACGCAAAACGTGGCAGATATCCTTCATAGAGTTATTCGCCACTCATTACACTGGCAGTGGCTGCCCATTCATTATAGGATCCAATTCTAATTACTGGTTCTCACCAACAAAGCTCTCCACAGCGCAGCACCCCCCTACATCTCCTCCCTTATTATATTTATCGGCCAAAACCGACTGCTGCACTCTGCAAACGACCTTCGACTAACCTCTGCACTAATCCGTACCTCCCACTCCCAACTCCAAGACTTCACCGCGCTGCGCCAATCTCTGGAATGCTCTACCCAAGAAATTAGGACTATCCGCAATTTGGATGGTTTCAGGCGCTCCCTCAAAACACATTTGTTCACAGTGGCCTATCACATTCACTAATCAAAGTCATTCTATGTGTAATTCTGTGTGTGTAGCCATTCACTATCTCCATGCATCCTCATTCCTTAAATGGCTGGACCATCATTGTAAAAACACCATTGTATATAAACACCTGTACTTTGTATCTCCCACACCTCATTGTAGATTGTAAGCTTTCCCCAGCAGGGGCGGCTGATTTTGCTTTAATTATTGTATTGTTAACGTTGTTACTTATGACTCGTGTTTTGAAACTGTTAAACTGTAAAGCACTGCGGAATATTATGGCGCTATAAAAATAAATAATATTATTATTCTTATTATAGAGGCCCACTCCGTAGTGGTGAAGTGTGAAGGCGCAAATTGCGAGTTGACTGCGCTGATGCAGCTGATACTCCATTACTGTTGGCTGCTGCTCACACAACCGCTCCAACATATGTAACGAGGAATTCCACCTGGTGGGTACGTCACATATGATGCGATGTTCATGAAGGTGAAATCTGCGTTGCAGAGCTGCAATCAGCAATCTGGCCATGCTGGAACGTCGCAAGTGAGCGCACTCTAGGCGGACCTTGTGCAGCAGTGCATCAAGATCGGATAGTCCCTCAAAAAACTCTGCACGACCAAGTTGAGCACATATGACAGACATGGTATGTGAGTGAGGTTGCCAAGGCCCAGAGCTGACACAGATTTCGGCCATTGTCACACACTACCAAGCCTGCCTGTAGATTCTCTTCCAAAAACCACACGTCGCTCTCCTGCTTTATGGCATTACAGAGCTCCTGCGCTGTGTGGCTAAGATTCCCATGGAAATTAATTTCAGGATGGCCTGTTGACATTTGGACACGGCTGTGCTCATATCGGTCGCAACAGGTAAACGTTCACGGGTCCATGTGGAGGTAGACCGTGACGGCTCCTGCAGCGATGATTCTGAGGAACTGGAATAGGAGGAGGAATCAATGTGTACAGACTTGATTCCTGCAATCCTTGGAGTTGGCAGAACACGTACAGCGCCACTCGCAAGATCAGTACCCGGCTGCACAACATTGACCCAATGGGCAGTGAGGGAAAGGTATTGTCCCTGGCCATGGGTGTTAGAACCCTCTTGTTAGGTTTTGTTTCAGTTTGTGGTCACATGACCTTTTTTCCCTATTTAGTCTGGCTCCGCCCTTCTGGCTTTGCTTGACTTCATTGTATTATCTACTGTTAAGCTAGCCGGGTGCTTAGGTGCCTTAATCTGTCAGTTTTGCTTGATGTTGGATCACAAAGTATTTATTTTTCTGTTTAATTATCCATGCTACAATTTATGTTAGGAGGTGTCCACCTTTTCTCACAGTCCCTAGATCTTGTAGGGATTACTCCCTCGCAACTATAGGTCTTCGTTACACTAGATGAGGACTTTAGCAGGTCTGGTCGCAGGATCAGGTTCCCCGTTACATCGTAGGGATTCAGCTTAGTTGTATTGTAGGGACAGAATTCCCTTCTTTCCTTACTGGTTGTAGCAGATCATAACAATGGGTATGGTCCACGCATCGGTGGTCAGGTGGACCTTGCTACTGAGGGCTTTTAGTAGCGCATGTTTAATTTTTCCCTCAACATGCTTTTGCAGACCAGGGACGGCTTGCCTGCTGAAATGAAATCGGCTTGGCACATTGTTTGTGGGATTGACAATGATATTCAGTTACGGAAACTGTCTGTCTCCACCAGCCTGAATCACAGCATTTCAAGGGACAGGAGTTTTGCAATGCCAGCATTCAGAGCCTGTGGCTCGTGCATGGTTTGCGGAGTATGGCCGTCTTTTATCCCATGCCTGTGCTACCGATGGCTGTTTTGTGGCCTGGGAGTGTGAGGATGACAGGGAACTTGCTGCTGTGTGTGGAATAACAGTTTGTCTCTGGACAAACAGTGGCCGAGGTTCTTCCATGGCGATCCTGTGAGGAAGCATAACCAGCTGTGTGTGAGCTCGATGAAGAGGCTTCAACACAACCTGAAGATGTAGGTGCTGCTGTAGGTTGGCCTACATCTCTAGTGTGTCTTTGTAACTCAACTACGTGCTTTGTCCGCACATGTTTCCACATATTTGTGGTATTGAGGTGACTGACACTTTTAGCTATTTTAATTTTTAATTACACAGCTTGCATTTCACATAGCAAATTTTCATGTGCAAGTGTGTGAAAAAAGGACCACGCAGTGCAAGTCCTGGGAGCGCACGTTTTGACTTTTGGAAGACAACTGCTCCGAACAGGTGCCAAACTGGAGGCTACAGGCAACCGAGTCTGCAGCCTAACTCTCCCTCTGTTTGTACCGTTGGGGCAATGTCTTCCTCTATCTTCCTTCTATCACTAACCATTTCTCTAGGCCTCTCCCAGCTTTCAACCAAAGTACTGGTTCTCACCCACAAAGCTCTCCACAGTGCAGCACCCTCCTACATCTCCTCCCTCATTTCTATCTATCGGCCTAACGACTGCTGCGCTCTGCAAACGACTTTCGACTAACCTCTGCACTAATACGTACCTCCCACTCCCGACTCCAAGACTTCTCCTGCTCTACGCCAATCCTCTGGAATGCTGTACCCCAAGAAATTAGGACTATCCACAATTTGCATGGTTTCAGGCGCTCCCTCAAAACACATTTGTTCAGAGCGGCCTATCACATTCACTAATCAAAGTATTCTATGTATTCTGTGTAAGTGTGTGTGTGTCTCTAGCCCATTCACTATCTCCATCCCTCAGTCCCTTAAGATGGCTGGAACATCATTGTAAATGCACCATTGTATATAAACACCTATACTTTGTATCTCCCCATCTCATTGTACATTGTAAGCTGTCACGAGCAGGGGCGACTTATTTAGCTTAAATTATTGTATTGTTAACGTTGTTACTTATGACTTGTGTTCTGAAACGGCTAAACTGTAAAGCGCTGCGGAATATGATGGCGCTATATAAATAAATATTATTATTATTCCTCTGAGCTGCTCCCACCACCTTCCTGTTCCTCATGCCATGTTGGGTCTTGGACCTCATCATCTCCACTACCCTCTTCCAACACCTGCTGTTGGGTGGTCTGGCCAGCACCATGCTCAACAGAAACTGGCACCTGGGTCTCATCATCATCAAATGCGTTCTGCGGTGTGCTGACCATCGGCACTGTCTCACCCGCCTCTTCAGATTCAGAGAGACACAGCTGTTGCGCATCACTGCATACTCCCTCTTCACATTACAGAATGCTGCTTGGCTGGGCCCCTGTTTGCAAGCCAATAGATTCTGAGAACAGAAGCAGACACTCAGCTGGCTCCTGTACAGAACTCTCTGACTGCCTGGGCAATTTGCCAGGCGGTGAAGAGACAGATGGTTGCCCAACAGTGCTGTGGTCCTGAGAGGAGGTGGAAGCAATTGAAGTCGATGCATTGGCTGACATCCAAACAACAACGGCTTCAATTTGTTCTTCCCGCAGCAGGGGGGTACTCCGAGCTCCTACAAAAGTGCGCATAAAGGAACGCTCACGGGGAAAAACTGGTGGATGCTGTGTCACTGGGGGCCGCAGCAGCCACAGAATCCCCACGTCCTCTCCCTGAAGAAACTCCACGACCACGTGCCTTACTCCCTGCCTTCTTCATCTTGGTAGATTGATAAAGAAAGTCTGAAAAGTTATAAGGTCTAAGTGTGGTTATTCCGCAGAGACTGCAGTGAACACTGCACACAACTGTTCACTACCCAATGCGTCTCAGCAGGAAGGCAGTCTGTGCGTCAAAACAAGGCACAAGCATACATCCATGTACCCTGTTTATAAAGCTATATAAAAAAAATTATGTAGTAGTGACGCACACTTTATTGAGGTACAGTATTACATCGCAATTCACCATCTGTGGCTATGCAGTCTCATCTATATATACCTTATCTATCTGTTGTCATGCTTCCAAGTCGACAGTCACAGTCAGCCATAAATAGCAATTTTCACTATGCACTATGCACTTTTGAAAGGTTATGTTTGTTAATAAAAATGATTATTGCCACATATTATGAGTATTACATGATGGAAATTGTATAATTTTGTATAAAATATTTAGTGACATTATTCAGCAAATGGAACATTTAGTAATATCACAGATAACTTGTAATGCTGATGATGTTTTGTAGTCAGACATTCATTGTCTATACAATAAAAATGGTGTACATACTGTTACTTATCCATCATTAATGGATTCAGATATGTACTTGTATGCTTTTATGTACAACCGTATAGCAGATTCCTTAACTAATTTATTTTGTGGTTTGCATTGCTGTTCAACATGTTAATGTATGTGTTTATGTTTGTCAATTCTTTATTTATCTAGATATTAGTTTAAATGAAATCATCATCTTATGGTAGTAAAGGTTATCTTTCTCTTGTTTGAAGTATAGACATTTAAAATTGACAGGTAACAAGGAAATTACTTGATCTAGTATTTAAACATCCTCCTTGACCCTGGGCTCCAACACCGCCAGTTGTTGCTCGGAAGTGCTGTTAGCACAGTCAACACTTGCTCCTGTGTTACTGGGGTTCAGTAACGTCAGCTGGTCCTCGGTTGTGCCATTGGCTCTTTTCCTTCTGCTGCCCCTCCGGGTTCCAGCACAGTCAGCTGGTCCTCGTTACTTGCATTGGCTCTTGTACCTTCTGCTACCCGTCGGGTTCCAGTACCGTCAACTGGTTCTCCGCAGTGCCTTTGGCCTAGGTGCCTCCATCTCGGTATCCGAGTTCCAGCAACGTCTGCTGGTCCTTGGTAGTGCTTTGGAGCACAGGTACCTCCTGCTTAGTAACCGTGTCCCAGTAACGTCAGCTGGTCCTCGGTTGTGCCATTGGCTCTTTTCATTCTGCTGCCCCTCCGGGTTCCAGTACCGTCAACTGGTTCTCCGCAGTGCCTTTGGCCTAGGTGCCTCCATCTCGGTATCCGAGTTCCAGCAACGTCTGCTGGTCCTTGGTAGTGCTTTGGAGCACAGGTACCTCCTGCTTAGTAACCGTGTCCCAGTAACATCAGCTGGTACAAGATTGTGCTACAAATACAAGATACGGAACAAGAGACACAAGAACAATAAGCAGAAGATCTAAAAGCAGAAGAACATGAAGTATAAGACCAAAATGAAGAGCAAAATATATGCTCTAAATTCTAAGCAGAAGAAGACTAAGCAGTGTATGGGGGTGAGTCCGTTCCTCCTCGTGGTGCCCCTGGAAAATGCCTGCTGCTGCAGGCTAAACTGAACACGGACAAATACTGTTGTAATTTAAATCTTTTGTGACAGCAAGAACGGAAGGATGAAAAATTCATACTTTGACAGATTACAAGTACAGGATTCTCTGTCACAAATAAGAATATGATGAAGAAGATGAAGCAGAATATGAATAAGAATAATAGTTTAATAAGAAGAATATGAGTAATGTTAACAAAGATGAATAGCAAGAAGTTTAAGAAGAAGATAAAGAAGGTGAAGATGAAGAATAATTTGATGAAAAAGATGATGCTGCAGAAGATTATGAAGGAGAAAGTGTGTGAAAAGTTAAAAAGGTGAAGATGAAGAGCATGGAAGTTGTGTAATATACATATTTGCCAAAATATAAAAAACGTTAACATTGTCAATTTCTTCGTCAATCCGAACATTTTTAAAAAAAAAAATATTTATGCTATTCCATTTGATTGGGTTAAACATCTATGCCTTTAATGTCTCCTCAACCTTCCCCAATACATTCTACATTACTCTTTCTTGTTTTCCTTCATGTACAATTAACCAACAAGGCAAGAATGGGGTTTTTTTAATTTCGATATTTTGTTCCCATAGACTTACATGGGACTTCCGGTATCGGTATCGGGTATCGCCGATATTTTAGTGATATCGGCGATACCATTCCGATTCCGATACTTTAGGATATCGGAAAGTATCGCTCAACTCTACTGGACGTGCATCCTCCACCCTGAGCAGCTTCCCGGGACGTGCCTGCAAATATCACCAGTAAAGGTACGGAAAGAGACTCATTGTGTGTGTCTGCCTTATTGCCTTCACCCCTGCACCGCCATATTCCTAGAGGGATCAGTCTTACCTGTGGAAGACTTAACACCTTGCTGCCCAGTAACAACCCCTCAGAGGATTCACCCTGCAGCGCTGGTCACCCTGATCAGAAACCACAGGTGGCGTCATGAACATTTCTAAATCCCCTGTAAATATCCCCTTTGAATGAGCGCCCAGGGCAACGGACCGAGCTGCGCTACCCGTGACCTCTCCCCCATTGAAGTGAACGGGCTCGGTGCTGAGTACCCCATAAGCCCTGGTACGTGCGACTCATATGCACGTGTCAGGATCGCTGGTGTTTCGCTACATGATCGCTGCCTGAGCTGCCAAACAGGCAGCTCAGGCAGCGATCAGGACAGCGACACTGTGGGTAATGTCGCTCAGTTACCCGCAGTGTATGTTGGATACCAGCCCGCTGATGCAGGGAGCTGGTAACCAAGGTACACATTGGGTTTCCAGGCAGCAATATAAGGCAGGGAGACGATTAAATAGCCAGGAAATTACTCCGAACAGTAGACACAAGGAGAAAGCTCTGGCATGCCCTGGCCATGATTGAATGGCAAAACTGTCACTTAATATACTGACAGCTTAGCATGAATCAGCTTCTTTTTGGACAGCTGAATGATCATCTTAGCTAGATTGGATGGCAAAACAGTCACTCACTTAGTCCAGACACACCAACATGCAAAATCGTGACAGCATACTTAATTTTTCAACAATTTTCCCTTCAGGAGGCTCTCTCTAATTTTCACTTCTCTGTGTGCTTCTGGGTAGAGACTAGCTGCTACGATGTCTCCCATACACATCACACACAAATGCAAGGGATTCCTGCTCTCCTTCCTCCACATACCACATGCTCAGAAGTGGCAGCAGCATAGAGGCCATTATACAGTAGTACTGAGCAGTGTAGCTGTGCATTCTGCCCACCAGGGATGTTAAAAAGCTTAGTAGAAAGCAGCAGCACAAGCCTGTGTCTCTCTGTCTCTTTTTAACTCTGCCCCTCCTCTCTTTATAAACTTCAATAAGCAGCAATAATCTGAACTGACATTAGTGTAGTATTTTAGCGGCATTTAAGAGCAAATGATGAGTTTAGGAGGAAACGAGAAGTGACTCATAAGTGGAGAAAGGAACAGTTCTCTCTTATAAGATATATTTACATAGTTTCTTAAATTCACTTGTTTGTTATAACGAGAGTGACCAAATTAGAGGTAAAAAAGTAATTTTATTTTTCGATTCGAATCCTGCTACATTCATTATAGTTACAGTACACTATCTACACCACCAACATGATCCTAAGTTACAACCATATAAGTCTGACTGCTGCTTTTACCTGTCGTATCCTTATGTTACCTCGACAGGTTTCAACTTTCAGTTTGAGCAGTGGAGCAAACCTAATGGCACCATTTAGATACGAATTGAAGATGCCGAGGACGTAGTTTTTAAAAGATAGACAAGATCAGTGATTGCTCTTTCCTAACTTTATCCATCAGACGAGACAGATATCAAGATCAGTCACTGCCAAGAAGATGCTCAGATATCGTCAAACGGAAATATCACAACCAGAGGAAATGTTTTTCGATGCTTTATAGGACACGAGACGTTCTCATCACACTGTCTGAGGTGCCAGAATTAATGAAAACTTTTACCTTTTCTCAGAAATATCCAACTCTATCTATCTGCTATGTTCTTCTATCAATGAGATTTAAAGGGGCTCCCAACTTTATCTTTTTTTTTACCAGAAGAGTTTGGGGACATGATTTTGTAGAAGACACTTTTATATTAATAAAAGTACATTAACGCACCCAGTTTTAGATTATGACACCATTTATTTCGACTCACTCAGCCAGTTATCCTGAGAGATATGTCTATAACCTGTAAGTGATAAATAACTAACTGCAGCTCCATTAGAGACCTCCACAGTTGGCAGTTTGGTTGCCAGAAGAGCAAGTAGAGAGTAACGGAACCTGGACTACAGGGAGGGTAGGTAAAGCATGACAGACCCCGCATTATATATGAAGGGCAAGTAGAGAGTGACAGACCCAGCACTGCACATGGAGGATAGGTAGAGATTGACAGACCCAGCACTGCACATGGAGGATAGGTAGAGAGTGACAGACCCAGCACTGCACATGGAGGATAGGTAGAGAGTGACAGACTCTGCGCTGCACATAGAGTGCAGGTAGGGATCGACAGACCCTGCACTACACATAGAGGGCAGGTAGAAAGCGACAGACCCCACACTATGCAAATCGCCTATTCAGAGAGAAAAAGGACTGGAACTCTTTGCGCCTCCTGTTGGAAGTAGTTATCCTACAAGTCACAATCAACCCTTTAACGAGTCTTGCAATATGACTTAGGATAAAAGCCAAATTAGAATCTCAATTTGCAGACACAGTGTTTCAGGCTATTGGCCCTCGTTAGTGCAAAGTATGAGAACTAATTTGGCTAGGTGAAAGACTCTGCACTGAGGTCTGTTGCTCCCAGCTGCCCTCTATGTGTAGTCTGTGGTCTGAGGTCTAAGGGGTAAGGTTTCTCCTTGTGGAGAGTAACATAGCTCTGGCTTGTCAAGGTAAGGAGGCTTATTCGCCGTGCAATGCATACTTTGCACTACAAGGGCCAATAGCCCGAAACACAGTGTCTTCAAATTGAGATTCTGATTTGGTTTTTATGCTAAGTCATATTCCAAGATTTGTTAAAGGGTTGATTGTGACTTGTAGGATTGCTACTTTCAACAGGTGGCACTATAGAGTTCAAGTCCTCTTTCTCTTTGAAGTGGAAATTTGCATATTAAATTTCCCTGAGGAGCATTGCACGGCGAATAAGCCTCCTTACCTTGACAAGCCAGAGTTGGTATGTCACTCTCCACAAGTAGAAACCTTACCCCTTAGGCCCTGTGCACACGTCGCGTTTTTAGATGCGTTTCCGCTGCGTTTTTCAACGTGCGGAAACGCATCCAACCCGCAGCACAGTGCACATGCAATGTAATCCAATGGGAACCACATGTCTGCTGTGCACATGCTGCGGAAAAAAACGCGCGGTTTCGCCGCGCTTTATTTTCCGCAGCATGTCAATTCTTTGTGCGGAACTGCAGCGGTTCGGCACCCATTGACTTGCATTGAGTCGGGCACTTCCGCAGCAAAACCGCAGATCTAAAAAAGATCTGCGGTTTTGCTGCGGGTGAAACCGCTGCAGTTCGGGAGGAGGGAAGTGTGTGGGCGTGCGTGGGCGTGTATAGTGTGCGGCGCTATGTGCGTGGGCGGTGCGTGGGCGTGTATAGTGTGCGGGGCTATGTGTGTGGGCGGTGCGTGGGCGTGTATAGTGTGCGGCGCTGTGTGTGTGGGCAGTGATTGTGTGCCGGTGTCTGCGTGATCGGTGTGCGGGCCTGTGTGCGTGATCGGTGTGCGGGGCTGTGTGCATGATCAGTGTGCGGGCCTGTGTGCGTGATCGGTGTGCGGGCCTGTGTGCGTGATCGGTGTGCGGGGCTGTGTGCGTGATCGGTGTGTGGGGCTGTGTGCGTGATCGGTGTGCGGGCCTGTGTGCGTGATCGGTGTGCGGGGCTGTGTGCGTGATCTGTGTATGCAGGCATCGTCGGATGGGACTACAAGTCCCATCCGACGATGCCTGCTACAGTGACAGTGACTGACACATTAGCCAATGATGGGACAGTAGTAGTCCCATCATCCGGCTAATGTGCTGAGTGTAAAAAAAAAAAAAAAAAACATGCATGACATACAACATATTACATACACATGACATACAACACATAACATAGAGTATATACTCACCTATTCCCGACACCATCGATCTGTGTACCGCTCTGCCGCCGGGAGAGAATGACGTCACTACAGTTCATTCTCTCACGGCAATGCTGGGTGAGAAAATTCCCACGCAGCATTGCCATAAAGTGAGACAATGAACTCAGGTAACCTCAGTGATGTACTGCAGGAGCCATTGTCTCCTGTCAGTGCCTCACTGGGAGGCCCTACAGAGCAGTGGCATCACCTGATGTCACCGTTCTATAGGGGAGACCGTCGTGGGACACTCGTTATTAATTGGACTGCGTCGGACAGGGAGTATACGGTTGTTTTATTTTTTTACGTTTTTTTACAGGAGATCGAGGGCGTCGCTTGGATCTGAGCGTATAATAAAGAGTAATGAAAACCGTCTTGTGTTTTATTTCATTAAAATAATTTATTCTTATGCGTGTGTTGTTTTTTTTAACCCTTTATTAATATAAGATTAATAATGGATAGGAGTCTTATTGACGCCTCTCTATTATTAACGGGCTTAATATCACCTTACAATAGCAAGGTGATATTAACCCCTTTATTACCCCATATCCCACCGCTACAGGGGAGTGGGAAGAGAGGGGCTAAGTGCCGGAATTGGCGCATCGTATAGATGCGCCAATTCTGGGGCTGCTGGGTGCTGGTATTTTTAGCCAGGGGGGACGCCAATATCCATGGCCCCTTCCTAGGCTATGAATATCAGCCCGCAGCTGTCTGCATAGCCTTTCTGGCTATAAATTATAGGGGGACCCCACGTCATTTTTTTTTGGGGGGTCCCCCTATTTTAATAGCCAGTGAAGGCTAGCTGCGGGCTGATATTCATAGCCTGGGAAGATCCATGGATATTAACCCCTTCCCAGGCTAGAAATATTGGCCCGGCTGTCGGCTTTCCCCCTCTGGCGCAGAAAATTGCGCGGGAGCCCACGCCATTTTTTTCCTATTTGTTTTTATTAACTATATTGCGTTAAGATTTTGTGTGTGTGTACGCGTGTGTCTTTAACTATTTATGTACCATTTTATCTATCATCTATCTACAGTATATATCTTTCTGTCTATCTATATATCTATCTTTCTATATATATATTTCTAACTATCTATTATCCATCTATCTATGTATTTTCTATCTATCTATCTATCTATCTATCTATCTATCTATCTATCTATCTATCTATCTTTCTATATATATTTCTAACTATCTATTATCCATCTATCTATGTATTTTCTATCTATCTATCTAACTACTGGTATCTATTATCTATCTATGGCCGGCGTCACACTTGCGAGTGTGATGCGAGTAAGTCACACACACAGATAGAGATAGATAGATAATAGATACCGATAGAAAAGATAGATAGATAGAAGAAAAAACAGATAGATGGATAATAGAAATATATATAGAAAGATAGATATATAGGTAGATAGATGATAGATAAAATGGTACATAAATAGTTAAAGACACACGCGTACACACACACAAAATCTTAACGCAATATAGTTAATATAAAAAAATAGGAAAAAAATGGCGTGGGCTCCCGCGCAATTTTCTGCGCCAGAGGGGGAAGCCGACAGCCGGGGCCAATATTTCTAGCCTGGGAAGGGGTTAATATCCATGGATCTTCCCAGGCTATGAATATCAGCCCGCAGCTAGCCTTCACTGGCTATTAAAATAGGGGGACCCCCCCAAAAAATTACGTGGGGTTCCCCTATAATTTATAGCCAGAAAGGCTAGACAGACAGCTGCGGGCTGATATTCATAGCCTAGGAAGGGGCCATGGATATTGGTGCCCCCCTGGCTAAAAATACCAGCACCCAGCCGCCCGAGAATTGGCGCATCTGTACGATGCGCCAATTCCGGCACTTAGCCCCTCTCTTCCCACTCCCCTGTAGCGGTGGGATATGGGGTAATAAGGGGTTAATATCACCTTGCTATTGTAAGGTGATATTAAGCCCGGTTAATAATAGAGAGGCGTCAATAAGACGCCTATCCATTATTAATCTTATATTAATAAAGGGTTAAAAAAACAACACACGCATAAGAATAAATTATTTTAATGAAATAGAACACAACACGGTTTTCATATCTTTATTATACGCTCAGATCCAAGCGACGCCCTCGATCTCCTGTAATATAACGTAAAAAAAATAAAACAACCGCATACTCCCTGTCCGACGCAGTCCAATTAATAATGAATGTCCCACGACGGTCTCCCCTATAGAACAGTGACATCACGAGATGCCACTGTTCTGTAGGGCCTCCCAGTGATGCACTGACAGGAGACAATGGCTCCTGCAGTGCATCACTGAGGTTACCTGAGTTCATTCCCTCACTTTATGGCAATGCTGTGTGGGAATTTTCTCACCCAGCATTGCCGTGAGAGAATGAATGGAAGTGACATCATTCTCTCCCGGCGGCAGAGCGGTACACAGATGGATGGCGTCGGGGAATAGGTGAGTATATACTCTATTTGTTGTATGTCATGTGTATGTTCTGTATGTCATGTGTATGTTATATGTTGTATGTCATGTGTATGTTATATGTTCTGTATGTCATGTGTATGTTATATGTTCTGTATGTCATGTTTATGTTATATGTTCTGTATGTCATGCATGTGTTTCTTGTTTTTTTTTTACATTCAGCACATTAGCCAGATGATGGGACTACTACTGTCCCATCATTGGCTAATGTGTCAGTCACTGTCACTGTAGCAGACATAGCCGGATGGGACTTGTAGTCCATACACGGAGACACACACACAGCCCCAGACACACACCGATCACGCACACAGCCCCGCACACCGCCGCACATAAACCAGGCCAGCACACCGATCATGCACACAGGCCCGCACACCGATCACGCAGACACCGACACACAATCACCGCCCACACACATAGCGCACACATAGCGCCGCACACTATACACGCCCACGCACCACCCACACACATAGCGCCGCACACTATACACGCTCACACTCCGCCCACACACTTCCCTCCTCCCGAACTGCAGCGGTTTCACCCACAGCAAAACCGCAGATCTTTTTTAGATCTGCGGTTTTGCTGCGGAAGTGCCCGACTCAATGCAACTCAATGGGCGCCGAACCGCTGCAGTTCCACACAAAGAATTGACATGCTGCGGAAAATAAAGCGCGGCGAAACCGCACGTTTTTTTCCGCAGCATGTGCACAGCAGAACTGCGGTTCCCATTGGATTGCATTGCATGTGCACTGTGCTGCGGGTTGGATGCGTTTCCGCACGTTGAAAAACGCAGCGGAAACGCATCTAAAAACGCAAAGTGTACATGGGGCCTTAGACCTCAGACCCCACATTACACATAGAGAGCAGGTAGAGAGCAACAGACCTCACACTACACATGGAGGACAGGTAGAGAGTGACAGACCCCACACTACACATGGAGGACAGGTAGAGAATGACAGACCCCACATTACACATGGAGGACAGGTAGAGAGCGATAGACCCTGCACTGCACATTGAGGGAAGGTAGCCAGTACACACCTCGTAGTCGTACTACACTGGAGGACAAGCAGTGAGTGACAGACTCCAGGATTAGTAAGATGAGTATACTTTGTTTTCATTTCATTTCAGGGATACACGGGTTTCAATGCTTTTACAAAAATAATATGGTGAATGTTATGGCAACTCTATCTATGCTTGTGCGCTTAACATTTTTGTTTTTAATAGACATGTGTAGGGATATACTTAATATTAAATGTCTGAATGCCCTAGATGCTCAAAAGGCATTGGAAACCTTTATTGATGCATGAATTTCAATAAATACTTTAGATTGGGGTGATCTGTAAAGGAAGCCAATATTTCTTTACAGGCTGACTCGAAACCAAAGTACAATTACGGTATGTGAATTATAAGCTAAGCCGCAGTAACGCGGAGACAATGGATGAAATTTACTAAAATACTTAATGAATGAGCCTCGCTAAGAAATATAGCTTAATATTCCTACGTGTGCGTACTCTATAGGCCTTAGGAAAATATACTAACCACCTTGGATTTCTTAGATCTTTTATGGAAATTACTTTATCTGACAGGTAAAAATAACTTGCATTGCCAGACCTCAAGAATTACTGTTAAGATTCCTCTACGGACAACTCAATAACTTTGCAGGCCTCGCACTCAAGGACAAATCTTCCTCTGAGAAAGAAGCAATTTATTGCACAGCTGCTTCGAAAATGCAAACTTCCCCTATTGATTCGCTGAGACCTAATCATGTAACACTCATTCCTGTTTATTAACTCCACACAACACTCCGCTTTAATCAATATTATGCAGATGTTCATACTCCATCTTATAGAACCATCAGAGGACACAATAATATGTTGTGACACCCCTGATCCACTGTCAGACAACTCCTTTGTGGTGGGTATGACTATATAGTAATCACTGTGACATGCTCCCACCAGGGAATATGACTATATGGACAGCTTTATTGTATCACCCACACATTACACGCAGTGTGGGGTGCACGCAGTCATCCCATAAGCAAAGCATCGCAGAAGCTAAGCATCATGTAAACGGCAGTTATCCATGGCAAGGAATTAACATTCATCTTCTCTCTTCATACAGGTATGAACTTTATTCATTGTTAGCAAGCAGCTGAATGGTACAATCCCCAACTCTGCTGGCTGTCTTTCCTGCTGCAATATATCCTAATGGTACAACTCCATACTTCTGCTTGCTGTCATCTGCTGCTTTACCATTTTGCTACATATTTTAATGTGCCTGCTAAAGCTTTGGTATAATTCATTTGTTGCACTGTATTTAATACCTACTGCGTTATATCTGTGACTGGGGCCTCTCTTATCAGGTGGAAGGTGCTATAGCATATAGATGTAGCCAGGTCTAGTGCCTTTGATTATCTAACCACCCCCTGGTGTGCTGGCTCCAGCTGCCAAATTATCCCAAACCAGCTCCCACAATCCCTCTCTCTTGTCCCTGTAGTGTGGGCTATATATTTAGTAACAGTCTAAAGGCCCCGTCTCACATAGCGATATCGCTACCAAGATCGCTGCTAAACAGCGATCTCGCTATGTCTGACACGTACCAGCGATCATGCCCTGCTGTGAATCGCTGGTTGTGTCAGAAATGCCAGGACTTTTTTTTGATCGCTGGTCTCCCGCTGGCCAGCACGCATTGCTGCGTGTGACAGGCGGGAGACCAAAGATCAGCTGGTAACCAAGGTAAATATCGGGTTCCCGGTTTCCTTTGCCTGGAAACACGACGTGTACCTTGGTTACCAGCTTCCTGCATCAGCGGGCTGGTATCCAACGTACACTGCGGGTAACTAGGCGACGTTACCCCAGTGTCGCTGTCCTGATCGCTGCCTGAGCTGCATCGATCATTTAGCGACACACCAGCGATCCTGATCGCTGGTGTGTCGCTATGTGAGACGGGGCCTTAAGGGGCGCATGCAGTGTGGGGTGCAAGCAGTCATCCCATAAGCAAAGCATCATAGAAACTAAGCATCATGTAGCAGTTATCCATGGCAGTTAATCAAGGCAGGAATTAGGTAAGCCACACTTTGCTCTCCCTTTTCACCAGGTGCTTTATTTCTATCCTCCTGTGTTCCCTTGACATCCACATTCACCGTCCCATCCCCCCTCCATCACAACTCATACACATCAGCCCCTCTATACTTCCCTCTCCCATGTACAGCTCCCATGCACTCTTCACCTTCTTAAAAAACCTGAGCCCATCTTGCCCAAACACATTGCAGAAAAAAACGACTTACAATTCCAACAACTACTTGTTCTTTATCTTCCTACTCCTACTGATTTCAGGGGACATCTCCCCCAACCCTGGTCCACCATCCCCCAACCTCAATCCCTACCCTACCTCATATCAAAACCATAATAATTTTATTAATATTACTTGCACTCCCTCATCTCCTTCTTTTAATTGTGCCCTCTGGAATCCACGGTCTGTATGTAACAAGCTTCCCTTCCAGCACAACTACTTTCTGAACAACTCTCTTAATCTGTTGGCCTTCACTGAAACTTGGATTCAGGATTCTGACACTGTCTCCCTGCTGCTATTTCCTATGGTGGCTTACAGTTATCCCATTCCCGAGACCCACAAACAGACATGGTGGTGGAGTCGGCATACTCCTGTCCCCACAATGCACTTTCCAGGTCATCCTCCCAATTCCATCACTCTCATTCCCTTCTTTTGAGGTCCACACCATCAGGCTCTTCCGTCCCCTCTCCCTCAGAGTAGCAGTCATATATCGGCCCCCAGGCTCGCCCACCTAGTTCCTTGACCACTTCTCAGCCTGGCTGCCGAACTTCATGTCCTCAGGACAACCAATCCTTATCCTTGGAGACTTCAGCATCCCCATTAACAGCCCTACTTCCACATCTGAATCTCAGCTTCTATCACTAACCTAACCACTTCTCTAGGCCTCTCACGGCTTTCAACCTCTGAGACACACAAGGATGGTAACACCCTTGACCTGGTCTTTGTCCGGCTCTGTTCAATCTCCCACCTAAATAACTCACCGCTTCCACTCTCTGACCACAACATTCTCTCCTTCACGCTCACAAATCCTCGACCACCCCAGAGCACTCCTACCTTCCACACATTCAGAAATCTACAAGCCATTAACCCTCAGACACTTTCAGACTCCCTACACTCATCACTGTCCCCAATCTCCTCTTTTTCTTGTCCTGATCTGGCTGTTCATCACTACAATGACACTCTTAGAAGCACCCTTGACCAAGTAGCGCCGCTCACCCTCAGAACTTCCAAACACACAGTAAAACAGCCCTGGCTCACATTGCAAACTCAACTTCTTCAGCGATGCTCTAGGAGTGCTGAATGCCTATGGAGAAAAACCCGCACACCAGAAGACTTCATCCACTTTAAATTCATGTTAAGATCTTATAACGCTGCCGTTCACCTCGCCAAACAGACCTACTTCACCACCCTGATCTCCTCACTAGCCAACAACCCCCAGAAACTTTTTGACACTTTCCACTCCTTTCTCAGGCCAAAAGCACAAGCCCCTATCACAGACATTTGTGCTAATGACCTGGCCTCCCACTTTATAGAAAAAATAGATAATATCCATCAGGAAATCTGCTCTCAACCACCAAGTGCTGTGACTCCCATCCCTCCCTGCATTTCCCTGGCTCACTTTCCACATTGGATCCCATCACAGAAGAAATCTCCAGACTCCTCTCTTCCTCTCGTCCGACTACATGCACTACCGACCCCATCCCCTCACATCTCCTCCAGTCTCTCTCCAGTTGTCACAACTCCCCTAACTACAATCTTTAATCTCTCACTTTCCTCTGGCATTTCCCCATCCTCTTTTAAACACTCCATTGTTACTCCATTACTAAAGAAACCCGCTCTCGACCCTTCCTGCACAAACAACTACAGATCAGTCTCCAATCTCCCTTTCATCTCTAAACTTTTGGAGCGCCTAGTCTACTTCCACCTTACCCGTTACCTCTCCACTCACTCCCTCCTAGACCCGCAACAGTCTGGCTTCCGCCCCCTACATTCGACTGAAACTGCATTTATTAAAGGGACCAATGACCTTCTGACAGCAAAATGTAACGGTGACCACTCTCTGCTCATTCTTCTCGACCTTTCTGCAGCTTTCGACACGGTTGACCACGTCTACTACTCTCTAGGCTCCAGACACTAGGCATTAAGGACACTGCTCTCTCCTGGTTCTCTTCTTATCTTTCTGACCGCTCCTTCAGTGTTTTGTTCTCTGGCTCCACGTCATCTCCTCTTCCTCTCACTGTTGGGGTACCTCAGGGCTCCGTCCTTGGCCCCCTTCTCTTCTCTCTCTACACTGCCCCAATTGGACAGACCATCAGCAGATTTGGCTTTCAGTACCATCTTTATGCTGAGGACACACAACTATACATGTCATCCCCCGACCTTACACCCGCTGTACTACAGAACGCCACCAACTGTCTGCCCGCAGACTCCAACATCATGTCCGCTCTCTATCTGAAACTCAACCTCTCCAAAACTGAACTTCTTCTGCTCCCACCGTCTACTAACCTCCCTAAATTTGACATTTCCCTCTCCGTGGGCAGCACCATAACAGCTCGCTGTCTGGGTGTTATGTTTGACACCAATCTCTCCTTCACCTCCCACATACAATCTCTTGCCCGCTCTTGCTGCCTACACCTAAAGAACATCTCTAGAATCCGCCCCTTTCTCACCATGGAAACAACAAAAACCCTCACTGTAGCATTGATCCACTCCCGCCTGGACTACTGCAACGCTCTATTAATTGGCCTCCCCGCTACTCGACTATCCCCTCTCCAGTCCGTACTGAATGCAGCAGCCAGGTCATCCATCTGGCTAATCGGTACTCAGACGCGTCCGCTCTTCGCCAGTCCTTACATTGGCTGCCCATTCATTATAGGATCCAATTCAAAGTACTTGTTCTCACCCACAAAGCTCTCCACAGTGCAGCACCACCCTACATCTCCTCCCTCATTTCTATCCATCAGCCTAACTGACTGCTGCGCTCTGCAAATGACTTTCGACTAACCTCTGCACTAATCCGTACCTCCCACTCCCGACGACTTCTCCCGCGCTGCGCCAATCCTCTGGAATGCTCTACCCCAAGAAATTAGGACTATCCACAATTTGCATGGTTTCAGGCGCACCCTCAAAACACATTTGTTCAGAGCGGCCTATCACGTTCACTAATCAAAGTCATTCAATGTGTAAGTGTTGTAAGCTTTTCAGGGGATATAGCTCGGGAATCGCCGTCTTGGGAAGACGGAGTGGCATAAAGAGTCCATTCACAGACAGCAGTTCTGTTAAAAACTGGCCGCAACCAGCTTTATTAAAGTCCACAGTAACATGATGTAATCAAAACCAAATCATAAACATAAATCCTGGGCCTGTCTGGCCACTCACTACACATAGATAATTTCCCTTTCTATCCGGGTCCAGGCTCTACCAGCCTGGGCCCCAAAATAACACATATAATCTGTAGTTACCAGCGTGAGGTTCACATGAGACTCCAACGTTGTCTGTAGTCAGATCCAGACTGAGAGCCTCCTCTGAACTCCTCAAGCAGGTACTTATGGCTGCCTAATTAAGCAGCTGTGTTCACTCCGGGTTGCACTGCAAACCTGTCCCAGATAGGAATGGAATGAACACCGCACTGACAACCTATTTTATGCGCCCCAGCTAATAAACCTGGGCGAGATATACACGCCGTCCAGCACACACCCCTTCACTGTCTCACATATCCCCCCCCTCTTCTCCAGACCGGAGGACTGGTCAGAAACTCCGAAGAGACAGTGAACTCTGGACAAGGCATCAGCATTACCCTGTAATTTCCCAGGTCTATGCTCAACCGAGAAATTGAACTCTTGAAGTGAAAGGAACCACCTTGTCACCCTGGCATTCCTTTCCTTGTTCTGCTTCATCCATGCCAGAGGAGCATGGTCTGATTGCAATTTAAATCTCCTACCCAAGAGGTAATACCGTAGGGAGTCCAGCGCCCATTTGATTGCGAGGCACTCTCGCTCCACAATGGCATAATTTTGTTCAGCCGGTGTCATTTTTCGACTTAGATACAGGACTGGGTGTTCTTCACCCTTCACGACCTGTGATAACACCGCCCCTAACCCCACATTAGAGGCATCAGTTTGAACAAGAAACTCTTCCCTGAAATTAGGGGTTACCAGAACTGGTCTTTGACACAAAGCCATTTTCAACGACAGAAATGCTTTTTCTGCCTCCGGATTCCAATTTATCATTTTGGACTTCCCCCCTTTTGTCAGGTCAGTCAATGGGGCAGCAATGGAGGCATAATTTGGTACGAATCTGCGATAGTACCCAGTGATGCCCAGAAATGCTTTGACCTGTCGTTTTGTGAGGGGTACAGGCCAGTTTCGAATTGCCTCTACCTTATCGATTTGTGGCTTGATCAGCCCTCTGCCAATCACATAGCCCAAGTACTTGGCCTCTTCTAGGCCAATTGCACATTTCTCTGGGTTTATGTTCAGCCCAGCTCCGCCTATCGAGTCTAAGACGGCTTGTACCTTAGCAAGGTGGCTCTCCCAATCAGAACTGAAAATTACCACATCATCCAGGTAGGCAGCTGCATAGGCTTGATGCGGGGGTAGGATCTGGTCCATAAGTCTCTGAAAGGTAGCTGGGGCTCCATGCAACCCGAATGGCATCACCAGATACTGAAACAAACCTTCCGGGGTTGCAAAGGCCGTTTTTTCTTTTGCCTCCTCAGATAGGGGTATCTGCCAGTACCCTTTTGTCAGATCGAGGGTTGTAATATAACGGGCACCCCCTAACCTCTCGATTAGCTCATCTACCCGTGGCATCGGGTATGCGTCAAACTTTGACACTTCGTTCAACTTTCTGAAATCATTACAGAACCTCCAGGTTCCATTAGGTTTTGGGATCAGAACAATCGGGCTACACCACTCGCTTTGGGCCTCCTCAATGACCCCGAGGTCTAGCATGCGTTTGATTTCAGTAGAGACTATCTTTCTGCGGGCTTCTGGAATTCTGTACGGTTTTATTTTGACCTTAGTACTGGGCTCGGTCTCGATATGGTGTTTTACGAGAGAAGTCCGGCCGGGCAAGTCAGAAAACCTCTGCTGATTTTTCTGCAGAAACTCCCGTACTTCCTGTTTTTGGTGCATGGACAATGTCTCACCAATGGTCACAGGAGGTAGAGATGGTTTTACCCCTTTCTCTACTTCACCCGAGGCCAACAACAACTCTCTGTCCCTCCAGGGCTTGATCAGATTGATATGATACACCTGGTAGGGCTTGCGTCTCCCGGGTTGGTGTACTTTGTAAGTAACCTCGCTCACTTTTTGTACTATCTCATATGGACCATGCCATTTGGCCAAAAATTTACTTTCCACGGTGGGAATTAGGATTAGGACTCGATCCCCGGGGTTAAAAGTCCTAATTTTTGCTGTCCGATTATATACTCTGCTTTGAGCTTCTTGGGCTCTCTGCAGATGATTCTTAACTAATGGCATAATTTTAGCTATCCTCTCTTGCATTTGGGCAATATGCTCTATAACACTCTTGTATGGAGTTGTCTCGGTTTCCCAAACTTCCTTGGCTATGTCTAGCAAGCCCCGCGGGTGCCGCCCATATACCAACTCAAAGGGAGAGAACCCCGTAGAGGCCTGGGGAACCTCTCTGACCGAAAACATTAAGTAGGGTAACAGGTAGTCCCAGTCCCGCCCATCTTTCTCTACTGCTTTCTTTAACATGTGTTTTAATGTTTTATTAAAACGTTCAACCAGCCCATCCGTCTGGGGGTGATACACGGATGTCCGAATGTGCGAGATTTTAAGCAACTTACACAGTTCCTTCATCACTTTGGACATAAAAGGGGTGCCTTGGTCCGTGAGGATCTCTTTAGGGATTTCCGTCCTAGAAAACATATGAAAGAGCTCCCGTGCAATATTTTTAGATGTCATATTTCTTAAAGGGACAGCCTCGGGGTACCGGGTTGCATAATCAAGTACCACTAGGATGTATTGGTGTCCCCTGGCTGATTTTACAATAGGACCTACCAAGTCCATCGCTACCCTTTCAAATGGTATTTCTATAACCGGCAGCGGGACCAAGGGACTGCGAAAGTGAGACACCGGAGCATTTATCTGACACGTGGGGCAGGTTTTACAATAATCCTCCACATCCCGATAAACCCTGGCCAATAAAACCTCTGGAGGATTCTTTCTTGGGTCTTGTCCATTCCCAGGTGCCCACCCAGCACGTGGTTATGGGATAAACCTAACACCATACTTCTATATGGCTTGGGTACTAGGAGCTGACTCACGGCCTCTCCCTTTACTTTAGTGACCCGGTATAGCAGGTCATTGTTCATGGCAAAATGGGGAAATTTTTTCTCCGAGCCGGGCTCTTGTGGGATCTCATTCAGAACAGTTATATTTTCCCTAGCATGTTTAAGAGTGGGGTCTCGCAACTGTTCACTCCCAAAATTGCCACGGGACACCGGTAGGTCAGGGACATTCTGTTCTAGAGAACCGTCATCCCCTCCCCCAACATCACCTGCAATGGAAATTCATTTTCATCCGTATCAACAACATGATCAGCATCATTATCATGGTCATCACCATTATCATGTTCACCATTATCATTATTTTCATTATCATCATTATCACATAAGTTTAATGGCCCCCTATCGTTGTGTTCCACCCCTCTGGACCGCGTAATCTCAGTAGGAGCTTCATCACACCGTCCCTTAGAACCGTTTTTTCTCCAAAGATCCCAAAACAGGGGAAAGTCACGACCCAATATGGCGGGATGCATCAGGTTCTTCACTACCCCTACTTCATACGAGATCTCCCCGAGTTCTGTGACGAAGTCCACGGAAGTTACCGGGTAGACTTTGATGTCTCCATGTATGCATACCACGCTCAGGTGTTTATCGGAGATGCAGTCCCCAACAGCCAAGCTGGCATGTACCAGAGTCACTCGACTCCCTGAGTCCAGGAGGGCCTGTACTGGACAGCCATTTACAACCACCTGAGACAGCTGGGGGCCAGTCTCCTCGACTGGGGTAGCGACGCACGCGGGTTCCGCGAGGAAAGAAAGGGACTGTCCAGCGTCACAGTCCATAGGTTCCCCCACTAGTGGACAGTTGGCTGAAATATGACCTTGTTCACGGCATCTCCAACACTGTCTCAGGTTGGAGTGTTCAGACGGGTAGACCTTTCTAGGCCTGGGGTCTCCTGCCAGGGAAGTATCACTCTTCCGCTCCCCCATGTCCCCTCGGGGCTGACCCGAACTATCAACAGTCCCCCTTGCCCCCACAGCTGGAACTCTCTTACCGGGAGATGACGGAGGCCGGGTACTCCGAACCGATGATCGCTCGGACAGCTGATCACGTAGATAATCTTTGGTGGCGAAATACCTTTCTATCAAGCTGACCAGTTGATCGGCATCTTTGGGGTCTCCCTGTCCGACCCAGAGCTGCACCTCAGGAGGAAGGGCCCAGATGTACCGGTCCAGCACTACCTTTTTGACCATTTGGGCAGGGGTGCTGACGTCAGGTTCTAACCACTTCTTTACTAACGAAATCAAGTCATACATTTGTGATCGAGCAGGCTTGTCTCGCCTGTATCTCCAGTTATTGACTCTCCTGGCACGGACTGCCCTTGTCACACCCAGGCGGGCAAGAATCTCCGCTTTCAACTTAGTATAGTTTTTGTCTGTCCTGCTCGCTGAGGTCAAAATAGGCTTTTTGGGGTTCCCTAGTCAGATAGGGTGCGACCACCATAGCCCATTCAGATTGTGGCAGATTCTCCTTCTCTGCCAGTCTCTCAAATACAGCCAGATATGCCTCCACATCGTCGTGAGGCGTCATCTTCTGCAGGGTCTGTTTTACCGCCTTCTTTACAGCGGATAATGCCGGTGACCCGGCGTCTTCCTTCGGAGACGAGGTGCTAAGAGGTTTTTTAGTTCTGCAAGCTGCTCTAGCAATAACCGGTTGGCCTCCTGCTGTTGCTGCTGGCTCTGCTGGGCCTGTAGGTGTATGGCCTGCTGCATGCTCTGCTGTTGCTGCTGCATGGCCTGCTGATGTTGTTGCTGCATGGCCTGCTGATGTTGCTGGGCCAGCTGCTTAACGAGCTCCTCCATACTGCCGGATACCTTGGGCTGGCTGACAGCCTTCACCACGACATATACACTCCCCAGTTTTTTTCCACAGAAAGTTCAGCCTTGCTGTGCAGATACCTCTTTTTTTTTTTTTTCTTCTTTGCAAAGTCTATTAGGGCTACTGTCTCTTTAAGACTGCTGTCTTTAGCCAGTGTGCTGCACGCACATTCTCCACCAACTGTAAGCTTTTCAGGGGATATAGCTCGGGAATCGCCGTCTTGGGAAGACGGAGTGGCATAAAGAGTCCATTCACAGACAGCAGTTCTGTTAAAAACTGGCCGCAACCAGCTTTATTAAAGTCCACAGTAACATGATGTAATCAAAACCAAATCATAAACATAAATCCTGGGCCTGTCTGGCCACTCACTACACATAGATAATTTCCCTTTCTATCCGGGTCCAGGCTCTACCAGCCTGGCCCCAAAATAACACATATAATCTGTAGTTACCAGCGTGAGGTTCACATGAGACTCCAACGTTGTCTGTAGTCAGATCCAGACTGAGAGCCTCCTCTGAACTCCTCAAGCAGGTACTTATGGCTGCCTAATTAAGCAGCTGTGTTCACTCCGGGTTGCACTGCAAACCTGTCCCAGATAGGAATGGAATGAACACCCACTGACAACCTATTTTATGCGCCCCAGCTAAGAAACCTGGGCGAGATATACACGCCGTCCAGCACACACCCCTTCACTGTCTCACAGTGTGTATGTGTAGCCCATTCACTATCTCCATCCATCCCTCACTCCCTCACAATGGCTGGACCATCATTGTAAATACACCATTGTATATACACACCTGTACTTTGTAACTCCCCCACCTCATTGTAGATTGTAAGCTCTCACGAGCAGGGTCATCTTATTTTGCTTTAATTATTGTATTGTTAACATTGCTACTTATCACTTGTGCTTTGAAACTGTTAAACTGTAAAGTGCTGCGGAATATGTTGGCACTATATAAATAAAGATTATTATTATTATTATTAGGAGCTTTTCTTACATACTATTCAAAATCCATAAACACTAATATGGATTCGCCCCTTTGCAGCTATAACAGTTTCTGATGTTCTGGGAAGGATTTCTACAAAATTTTGAAGGGGTCTGTGGAAATTTTTTATCCATAAGAACATTTGTGAGGTCAGGCACTGATGTTGGGGAAAGGAGAGGCTCAAAATCTCCTCTCTATATCATCCCAAAGATGTTGGATGGGGTTGAGGACAGCTCTGTGCGGCTGGTCATGATCTTGCCACCAAACTTCCCTATCCATATCTGTATGGACCTTGTGCACTGGGCACCGTCATGAGGAATAGAAAAAAGGCTTTCCCCAAACTGTTCCCTCAAAGCTGGAAGCTTTGTCTTGTGCTGAAACATTAAGATCTCCCTTTACTGGAACTAATGGGCTGAGGCCGACCCCTGATAACAGAGCCCATAGCATTATCCCTCCTCCACCAAACTATACATGGGGCGCAATGTAGTTAGGTGGATATGTTCTCCTGGCATTTACCAAACCCAGATTCCTCCATCAGACACCAGATAGAGAAGTTTTATCAGTCACTGTACAGAACGTGTTTCCCACAGAGTCCAGTAGTGACGGCTTTACACTTCTCCATCCGATGCTCGACATTGTGCTTGGTGATGTAAGTCTTGTATACGAATGCTTGACGGTGGAAACCCTCTGCCACAAAGCTCAGAGGAGCTCTCAGCAGATGCGCAGTGTTTGTGCTGATGTTATACCAGAGGAGGTCTGGACTCTGCAGTTATGGGGTCAGCAGAGCAGTGGCGACTTTTCTGTCCTGTGCTCCTCAGCACTGGGCCTAGTTACAGGGACTCCACTTTGTGGCTGAGTTACTGAGATTCCTTCCACTCCTGAATAATAATCAATCACAGTTGATGGGAGGAAGAAATGTCATGAATGGACTTGTTACTCCAGTGGCTCCTATTACAGGACCGGTCTGGTATCAATGAGCTCTTTACATGAGTCATTCTGTCACATCTTTAGTAAAGGCTGACAGCGTGGTAAGTGAGCTGGTGTTATATACTAGGGGCAATAGGGCTGGAAGTTATACACCAGGGCGAGGGTCCAGATGTTATACACTGGAGGCAAGGAATCAGGTGTTATACACCAGAGGAGAGGAGGTTGATGTTATACAGTGGGGGCCAATGTGACCGGTAGTTATACACTGGGACGAGGGGCTACATAATAATAATTTTATTTCTATAGCGCCAACATATTCTGCAGCACTTTACATTATAGAGGGGACTTCTACACACAATAGACATTACAGCATTACAATAAACACATAGATCAAAACAGATACCAAGAGGCATGAGGGCCCTGCTCGCAAGCTTACAATCTATAAGGAAAAAGGGGAGACACGAAAGGTGAATGGTAACAATTGCTTTCATTGTTCGAACCAGCCTTAGTGTAAGAATCGGGTGTTGATGTACTGCTGCATGAACTGGTTATCAGCCTAAATATCTAACAGTACAGACACATAGGGCTATTAAATGCATAAAGCATGTGAGATAGTTAGGTTAATGTGTTGAGACGGTAGGCCAGTCTGAACAAATGCGTTTTTAGGGCACGCTTAAAATGTGGGGATTGGGGATTAATCATATTAACCTGGGTAGTGCATTCCAAAGAATTGGAGCAGCACATGAAAAGTCTTGGAGGTTATGATTATTGAGGATATTAACCTCATGTCATCAGCAGAATGGAGGACACGGGTAGGGTGGTAGACTGAGATGAGGGAGGAGATGTAGGGTGGTGCTGAGCTATGGAGTGCTTTGTGCGTGAGGGTAATAAGTTTGTAATGGATTCTGGAGTGGATGGGTAATCAGTGTAATGACTGGCACAAGGTAGAGGCATTGGTGTAATAATTGGTGAGGAATATGATCCTGGCTGCAGCATTCAAGACAGATTAGAGAGTGAAGAGTTTGGTAAGAGGGAGACTGATTAGTAGAGAGATACAATAGTCCAGACGAGAATGAATAAGAGAAACAGTAATAGATTTTGCAGAGTCGAAAGTAAAAAAGGGTCGAATTCTAGAAATGTTTTTGAGGTGCAGATAACAAGAGCGAGCCAGTGATCGGATGTGGGGGGTGACTGAAAGCTCGAAATCAAGTATGACCCCAAGACAGCGGGTATGTTGCTGGGGAGTAATGGTGGAACCACACGCAGAAATGGCAATATCGGGCATAGGTACATTAGTAGAGGGAGGAAACACAAGGAGTTCAGTTTTTTGACAGGTTCAGATAGAGGGAAGACATGATGTTAGAGACAGCGTTAAGACAATCACTGGTGTTTTCTAAAAGGCAGGCATGATGTCAGGAGAAGAAGTGTATAATTGGGTGTCATCAGCATAAAGATGGTACTGAAAACCAAATCTACTGATTGTTTGACCAATAGGGGCAGTATACAAAGAGAGAGGGCCTAGAACCGATCCTGGAGGATCCCCAACAGTAAGTGGAAGATGAGAGGAGGAGGAGCCAGCAAAAGATACAGTGAAGGAGCGGTCAGAGAGGTAGGAGGAGAACCAGGAGAGAATGGTGTCCTTGAGGCCGATGGACCAGAGCATAGTGAGGAGGAGCTGATGATCCACAGTGTTGAATGCTGCGGAGAGATCCAAGAGAATTAGCATGGAGTAGTGACCATTAGATTTAGCTGTTAGAGAGACTTTAGTGAGGGCAGTTTCAGTAAAGTGCAAAGAGCGGAAACCGGATTGTAGAGGGTCCAGAAGAGAGTTATCTGAGAGATAGCGGATAAGACGGGCGTGGACCAGGCGTTCCAGGAGTTTAGAGATGAAGAGAAGATTAGAGACAGGTATGTAGTTAGCAGTACAGTTTTGGTCGAGGATGTTTTTTTAAGTAATGGATGTATGATGGCATGCTTAAATGACGAGGGAAAGATACCAGAAGAGAGAGAGGTTGAATATTTGTGTGAGGTGACCGGTGACAGCAGGGGAAGGGCCTGGAGGAGATGTGAGGGAATGGGGTCACTGGTGCAAGTGGTCGGGCGAGAAGATGCAAGGAGCCTGATTACTTCTTCTTCTGTGATTGGTTCAAAATCAGAGAGTGGCTAAATGCAGTGGGGGAGGGAGGACAGTGCATGGTGTGAGAGGATTGGGAGATAATTTCCTGTCGGATATGGTAATTTTTTTTCTCTGAAGTAATTGGCCAGATCGTCAAACGATGTTATAAAGTGGGGGCAACTGGCCATCAGTTATACACCAGGGCAAGGGGCCAGATATTATATAATGGAGGCAAAGGGCCGGGGGGGCAATGCAGCCAGATGATATACACTGGGAGAAATAGGTCTGAATGAGAAACCTGATTTCAACAATAAAGACGAGAATCCTAATACTTTTGTCGATATAGTGTACAATGTTTCAAGGAGCAAGAAGTAATATCAACTACTCTTGAACATTTCTTTTAAATCATGGGTAAAGATATCACGGCAAAATACCTTGGATTTGTAGAACAAAATGTAGAATGTTTTTATTTTCAATACAAAATCCTATTACAAAACTAGTACAAAGAAAAATAAGATTTCATAAATCAAGAAAACTGTTTTTCAGTTTATCCAAATACAAATTAATTGGTTGCTATGGATCACTGGTTTTGATAAATATCCACCATTAAGAGACAATTTTCTTCTAGAATAGGCACAAATTACCTTTATATAACAGTTCCAGTCCAAATTGGTGTTGACATTAGTAGAACATAAAAAGTTTACTGGTAAAGACATAAACAGGTCCCATGAAGTCTATATTCATGTTCTAAGTCCCATTTCTTCGTGATGATGGACCATGAAATTTTAGCTTTTTAGCCAGGAAGGTCTTCATTGTTCATTTCATATTGAGCTAAAGGACCAAACCCAAATCATTAACCCTACTGAGAAGTTCTCTTTAATTCAATTATTAATATTTCAGAGCTGGTGCAGTGAACTAGTAAAGTTGGGTTTCTCAAGAAGCTTTAAAACAGAGACAGGGAACCAGTCTATGGTAGTCCCAACTATGTGACTATGCAATGTCCTACAGAGTGACATCAGAGGTGCAATCTGACACATCAGTGAAGAGGGAGAGCTGGAGGAGGACTCTTGTGCTTGAGCTAGGACAAGTCAGCAATAGATTCTAGTAAATTAAAGCTTTGTTTCATGTGAGTTTAAGAGTCCAGTGGGCGGTCCTGCTTATTGATTTACAGCCTATTTATTTGAGTGTGCCTACAGAGAAAGCTGTCAATTACTAAGCTGGACCATCCACTGAGCTCACACATTGGTGTAAATTTCTATGCAATTTTCTTCCTTTATGCTACAATTAAAAAATACAAAATAGATAGTTTTATGCATTTAAATAATCTTTTGTGAAGTCTTAACACAGAAATGTTTATTGGATTAAAAACCTTGCTTGAAATTGAGTTCTGGTGATTTTGTGATCCCATTTGCGGTATTGAAAATACCTTCATCGTTCACTCAAACAAAGTGGCAGGGTAAGGGATGCATTTTTTGCATTAAGTTCTGTCAAATTGAAAGTGTCACTCAGGGGCCACGTTCACACGTTCAGTATTTGATCAGTAATTTACATCAGTATTTGTAAGCCAAAATTTGGAGTGGAACAATCAGGGGAAAAGTATAATAGAAACACGTCACCACTTTTACATTTTTCCACCACTCCTGGTTTTGGTTTACAAATTCTGATGTGAAATACTGACCAAATACTGAACATGTGAACGTGGCTTTAAGATCAGAGCCTCACAATGGATTATTGTCCAAGTTGTATGCTCGTCTGCAAAACTATAAGGATGAGTCATACGGTAGGTCCGGAAATTTGATACCTATGGAATGTTTTTGCTTAGAATTGAATGCACAATATTATGCTCTAACGTCTCTCCAGACCTCAGAGAATAATAAAAATAGGTTAAACAATATGTAAAAAAATGCCGCTCTCCCGTTGAGTTGACTTCTTTTCCCCGGTCACCAGTGCAGTCTCTTAAAAGGCATCTAGGCCACACGTGGCATTGTCCCATGACAGTACAACATCTATGGGCCCCTTCTGAGCCAGAGGTGATGACGATGCCATTGAAGAGACCACACCGATATCTGAAAATAAAAAGACAACCGTATCAGGATGTGCAGGGAGACAGATGAGGGACTTGTGAGACCTATTTTTTAACCCCCTTCTAGCCCTCTATAATTCAGCCAGGTGGCATTTTTCTGTATTGGCCTAAAGTGAATAACAAAAAATGTAATTCTGTGTTTTTTTTAAAATTCAGAGCAAATTCGATTTAATCTCAAACTGACTCACTTATCTCTAGCTGAGACATTAAAGGCATTTGTTGTTGATCTCACTCCACTGATCAAGGTTAATATTGATTTATCTTCTGGCTATTTCCACAGAACACCTTCATCTTATGCCTCTTTCACACATCCGTTTTTTCCCTTCAGTCACAACCCGTCGTTTTGTGAAAAAAATGGATCCTGCAATTGTTGCTGCAGGATCCGTTTTTTTTCTCATAGGCCGGGATCACACTCGGGAGTGGAGCGAGCAGCTGCATATAACTACATGCAGCCGCGCACTCCACTTCGGAGTGCCGGTGCCAGAGCTGGGATTTCACATGCGAGTGTAGGACGATTTCCTCGCATGTGTGATCCCGGCCATAGACTTGTATTAGCGACGGATTGTGACGAATGGCCGCATGTTTCATCCGTCTTCTAACTGATCCGTCGAAAAATCTTTGTCCGTCGGCTGGATACAACGGACTTTGGAACGTTTTTTGTGTACGTCGAAAAGATGTACAATGACAGATCCAGCGCCATCTGTAGTAGGCTATAATGGAAGCCTATAGGCGCAGGATCCATCACAAGACGGATTTCAGCGACGGATTCCATTTTTTCACACTGAGCATGCCCGGAACAATTCCTATTGCTTTATTTTAACCTCTACAGCCATTCTGGCACATAACATTCTATTTCTCTCTCTCTCTCTTCTCTCTCTCCTCTCTCTCCAGAAGCGCATGTGTCAAGTTCCGTCGCATCAGTTTTTTACAATCTGCTCAGAATCTGTTTTTTTTTCAACTTTGACGGATTGTGACTGATTGTAAAAAATGGATGTGTGAAAGAGGCCTTAAGGCCAATATAAACATTATAATAGCATTGTCCGATCCCGCCGATATTGACGAGTTCGCCCATGGCCCGACACTCTAATGTGCATGGGGCGCCAACCAGCTAATCATCGGGGAAGATGTTGATCGCTCAAGTCATTTCTGACTGCCGACTTGCGGTAAGCCGCCGGCAGAGATGTTGGTCAGCAGCTCTCATAGAGAACACAAGAGTGCTTTGTTGAATGAACGCTCCTGTTTTTGAGTGAGATGGCTGAGATGACTGTCAGCTGAACAATTGGCCAAAGTATCTGTCAGTCGACAGCCATTTAGAGTTTATGGTCGACCTAAGCCTGTATTTCTAAAGCTATGTTTACACTGGAGGCAATCCCCTGTTTGCACGGGTACATGTGTTGCCAACAGAAATAATCTTCATAGAGAGTCATTTGTCGGCGGATTGATGGCATGCTTATACAAGCTAATAATCGAGAACAAGCATTATCCTCCAATGTGGGCTTTTCATCATGATGGGGGCATATTCTGCTACTGTGAAACATGTCAGCTATTAAGCATAATTCTACTGTGTAATATATCCCCTTTATCTTCTATTTTATTTTAATTTCCTACCTTTGTATTAAGTAGAGAAGAGCGAATCAAATTTGTTAGAAATTTCCCCAACATCTAGGATTCACCAAAATCTAAATTTTGGGGCATCTGATTCGCATGAAATGAAACCATCTGACATAATGCTGGATTCTTTATTTGGCCATAAAGGGTTAAAATAATAGAAGATCATACTCACTTCTCTGGCTGCCAAAACTCCATGTCCCCTGGTACCCACCTTTCTTTGTTTTTTTTGGTCCGGATCTTCTGACTTTCTGGTGTTCGCCAGGCCCCACAAGACCACATGATTCCTAGTCAATGCCAGAAGATCCACATGAAGATAGGACACTGAAGACCGAAGAGAGAAGAGTGAAGACTGAAGGGAAGACCATTCCAAAAAATGATCCAAAACAAACGGAAGACTTGAAGGGGAACTGGGGCTACAGGATGCCTTTTGGGCTCTGGAGAAACCTCAGCATAATTTCTTTGTTGGTCAGAAATGATTTGAATTGAATCTGCCATTCAAGCGAATCTGCTCAAAATGAATTTCACTAATGTCTAGTACTAACTCACGTTCACTATGGCTATTGTTTGAACTTAGAAGAAAATGGTGCCACTGTGTCATCATAGAAATATTTTGAATTGACGCAATTTTAAGATACCCAACATACAGGTATCTCACCTAATCACCAAATGAAATGTACGGTGTGTTCATGACTAGTGTAGGGCGAACGTGCTGGTATAAGGTGTTATCTGAGCATGCTCATATGCTACCCGAGTGTCTTTGGTGTGCTCGAAAAATATGTTTGAGTCCCAGCGGCTGCATGTCTTGTGGCTAACAAACAGGCAATCCCTTCATATGTTGTGGCTGTTAAACAGCCGTGAGACACGCAACCACAGGGACTTGAACATAGTGTTTGAGCACGCCAAAGTCACCCGGTTAGCACACGAGCATGCTCGATTACTCCTTATGCGAGCACGTTCGCTCATCAATGTTCATGACCTGTCAAAAAATAGAAATTCTACCACCAGTAGTTCATTTCTCCTAAAGGCACAAGCCCGAGTGCTTGTTATTCAAGGTGGAAGATTTTGTAATTCTTTGTCATTTAACTTTGCAGCTAAAAAGAAGTTTTAGACCAAAAAAAAAAATCATGTCAAAGAAACCGGCTTTCAATGTCATAGTATAATAAATCAATGTCAGGTCCAGAATAAATGTTGACCTTACTGAAATCAAATTCCATATGCAGCCTTGTGATATCTTTTATGCAACACATACTCCTCTGTACATAAAGAAAAATCTCCATTTGCTTCTTTTAGGAAGAATTTTACAATGTCCTGCAGTTATATTTAATAATGATGCAAAGTTCACAGTATTTCACCACTGCAGACTTGTAAGGACTATTAAAAGCTTGGTTTCATTTTCTGGGCATCGTATAAAGGGATTTGCGTTAATGCTTCATTCATTGAATCTGAATATTATGGCCTTGTTTGACCTTACTATTTGCTATGCTATTCTCACTGAGTGCATATTAAGGGATCGTGCACACGGCCGTAAAAATCGGATAAGTGCTATCTGTCGTTTTGACGGGTAGCATTTGTCTCCATGTTATTCTATGGGGTCGTGGACATGTTCAATTTTTTTTTTCCCGGGACCGAGTGGATCGGAAGAAAAAAATCACAACATGCACAAATTGCATCTGATATTCTGAGGTCATTTATGTCTATGGCTACTTGGAAAAAAATAGGACTGCACTTGGATAACATCTGAGTGTAGTCAAATGACAGTCTTAATGAAGAAGATGGAGAATTTTTTGGCCTTTATTATCCTCATCCGAGTAAATCAAATCACACTCTGATCACAGTCTGATCAGCATAATTGGACCGATTTTCTCTGATGACAGAAAAATGGTTGTGAGACCCTAGCCTTGTAGATAAAAATTCACTGCCAGTTGCCTAATAGTGTGCAAATAGTTATATTAAGGCGCCTCTCACACATCCGATTTTCTGATATGCAGTCTACCCATTATAGTCTACGGAGCTGTTCACATTTCCTTTTTCTTATGTGTAGACTTATGATCCGCAAAACCAAACAAAAATAGGAGACATGACCAATTATGATCAAATGTAAGAATCAAAATCACCCATTCACATTCAAGTCAATGGGTGGATGAAAAGAGGATAGCACTCGGATACAATTCTTCTTCCGAGTGCTGTCCATTTTTTACATTAATTGGGTAGGAGATGTATGGACATTTTTTATTTTATTTCTTGCACAGGAGAAAAACAGACGTCATACTAAGGGCAGGTGCAGACAGCTGTAGATACAGAGAATCGGGCTGATAATCCAAATAACACTGTGATCAAACTCTGATTAAAGTGTGATCATAGTGTGATCCTATTCTCTCGGACAAGAAGAGGGAAAAAAAGTCTCCGTCTTCTCAATTCTGTGAGGCTGCAGGAATCAGATGTCATCCGAGTGCATTCTGATGTCTTCCAAGCACTCAATGACTTGTACGGCCGAATGCAATGCGAACAGCTGATCAATCAAAGCAAGCAGCAGACACTCTGTCCAAAGAAAAAAATGGACATATGCCCCATAAACTAACTTTGGTTCGAGTGTAAACCGATATTTTGTCGGAAAGCTCTCATAATGTGACAATCACTTGAAGCGCTAAAAGAAATGAAGAATAAGGGACTGGCTCAGCCGCGATAAGGACAGGTAAGAGCCTAGGACAGTTGAGTATGATGAATTTTATTATTTTAGACTCTTCCTGGCTAGTGTTGAGCGATACGATACCGCAAGTATCGGGTATCGGCCGATATTAGCTGTATCGGACTTTCGATACTTAGTTCCGATATTTTCCATATATCGTATACCAGAATCGGAAGTTCCCATAATTCTTTGAGAGGCAATGTGATTTTAGTCAGCCAATGAGGAATCCTAAGAAGTGTGGGCACATCCTGTACTGCTGCGGTCATGTTAACTAATGGCATGGCTGTGATTGGATGCTGAAATGATGTCAGAATGCACTATAAAAGGCGCCGCCGCCATTTTAGCGTCACTGTGCTGTGAATTCAGTAAGGGACAGAACGCTGCTCTGCTGACTCTGAGGGACAGTTAGAGATTGGATTTAGTGTACTGTGCTTTAGGCAGGCTAGCACCAACCGCGTGTAAAGCTTCCTTTTGCCTGCAGTGTTGTTTTAACAGCTCTGCAAGGTGTGTGTGAGTGCAGGTGACGCTGCAGTTTGCTCTGCATGCAACGCTGTCTGTAGGCATCTGCACGTGTCACTCACAGACTCTTTTTTTTTTCTTCAGTGTAATTTTTGCTGCTCCATGCAATTTAAATTTTAGTGTGACGCGCTTCATCCGTATCCAATACATTGGTTGCAAACACTATAGAAGTAGACAAAGGAGTAGCCTTTCACAGATTGTGAACAGTTGTGTTTCAGTGTTCACTTCAGTCTGTGTTTTTTATTTTTTGAGTGCACATCACGCTCCAGTTACTTTTTCAAGCACTGCTGCTTGTACTCTGCTGAGCGTGTCTCAGTGCCTCATCCTTGTCATTTCTCTCCAATTGGTTCTGCTCCATTCCATTTAAAATAAATATAATCTATTAGTGTGACGCGCTTCCATCCGTATCCAATACATTGGTTGCAAACACTATAGAAGTAGACAAAGGAGTAGCCTTTCACAGATTGTGAACAGTTGTGTTTCAGTGTTCACTTCAGTCTCTGCGTAATAACCACACTTAGGCCTTATAACTTTTCTGACTTTCTTTATCAATCTACCAAGATGAAGAAGTCAGTGAGTAAGGCACGTGGTCGTGGCCGTGGAGTTTCAGCAGGGAGAGGACGTGGGGATTCTGTGGCTGCTGCCGCCCTCAGTGACACAGCATCCACCAGTTTTCCCCGTGAGCGTTCCTTTATGCGCACTTTGGTAGGAGCTCGGCGTGCCCCCCTGCTGCGGGAAGAACAAATTGAAGCCGTTGTTGGTTGGATGGCAGCCAATGCATCGACTTCAATTCCTTCCACCTCCTCAGGAACACAACACTGTTGAGCAACCATCTGTCTGTTCACCGCCTGTCAAATTGCCCAGGCAGTCAGAGAGTTCTGTACAGGAGCCAGCTGAGTCTCTGCTTCTGTTCTCAGAATCTGTTGGCTCGCAAACACGGGCACAGGCAAGCAGCATTCTGCAATTTGAAGAAGAGGGAGTATGCAGTGAAGCGCAACAGCTGTGTCTCTCTCAATCTGAAGAGGCGGGTGAGCCAGTGCCGATGGACAGCACACCGCAGAACGCATCTCATGATGATGATGAGACTCAGGTGCCAGGTTTTGTGGAGCATGGTGCTTGCCAGACCACCCAACAGCAGCAGGTGTTGGAAGAGGGTAGTGGAGATGATGAAGTCCGAGACCCAACATGGCGTGAGCAACAGGAAGGTGGTGGGAGCAGCTCTGAGGAAGAGATTGGCCCAACGGTACAAAGAGGAGGGAGAGGTAGGCTGCAGACTCGCTTGCCTGTACCCTCCAGTTTGGCACTTGTTGGGAGCAGTTCTCTTACAAATGTCAAAATTGGCGCTCCCATGACTTGCACTGCGTGGTCCTTTTTTGACAGACTTGTAGATGATATTTGCTATGTTAAATGCAAGCTGTGTAAGCAAAAAGTTAAAAGAGGCAAAAATATCAGTAACCTGAATACCACAAATATGTGGAAACATGTACGGACAAAGCACGTAGCTGAGTTACAAAGACACACTGGAGATGTAGGCCAACCTACAGCAGCACCTACATCTTCAGGTCGTGTTGGAGCCTCTACCTCCAGCTCACAACACCTGGTTCGGCTTCCTCACAGGATCTCCATGGAAGAACCTCGGTCACTGTTGTCCATAGACAAACTGTTATTCCACCCACAGCAGCAAGTTCACAGTCATCGTCACACTCCCAAGCCACAAAACAGCCATCGGTACCACAGGCATGGGATAAAAGACGGCCATACTCGGCAAACCATCCACGAGCACAGGCTCTGAATGCTGGCATTGCAAAACTCCTGTCCCTTGAAATGCTGTCATTCAGGCTGGTGGAGACTGACAGTTTCAGGAACTTAATGGCATTGGCAGTCCCACAATATAATGTGCCAAGCCGATTTTATTTCAGCAGGCAAGCCGTCCCTGCTCTGCAAAAACATGTCGAGGGAAACATTAAACATGTGCTACTAAACGCCGTCAGTAGCAGGGTCCACCTGACCACCGATGCGTGGACCAGTACCCATGGCCAGGGACGATACCTTTCCCTCACTGCCCATTGGGTCAATGTTGTGGAGCCGGGTACAGATCTTGCCAGTGGCGCTGTACGTGTTCTGCCAACTCCAAGGATTGCAGGAATCCAGTCTGTACACATTGATTCCTCCTCCTACTCCAGTTCCTCAGAATCATCACTGCACGAGCCGTCATGGTATACCTCCACATGGACCCGTGAACGCTTACCTGTTGCGACCGATATGAGCACAGCCGTGGCCAAACGTCAACAGGCCGTCCTGAAAATGATTTCAATGGGGAATCTAAGCCACACAGCGCAGGAGGTCTGGAATGCCATCAAGCAGGAGAGCGACGTGTGGTTTTTGCCTGCGAATCTCCAGCCAGGCTTGGTAGTGTGTGACAATGGCCGAAATCTGGTGGCAGCTCTGGGCCTTGGCAACCTTACTCACATACCATGTCTGGCACATGTGCTCAACTTGGTCGTGCAGAGTTTTTTGAGGGACTATCCGGATCTTGCTGGACTGCTGCAGAAGGTCCGCCTAGAGTGCGCTCACTTGCGACGTTCCAGCATAGCCAGATCGCGCATTGCTGCTCTGCAACGCCGATTTCGCCTTCCTGAACATCGCATCATATGTGACGTACCCACCAGGTGGAATTCCACGTTACATATGTTGGAGCGGTTGTGTGAGCAGCAGACAGCAGTAATGGAGTATCAGCTGCATCAGGCGCAATCAAGTCGCTCTTTGCGCCGTCCACACTTCACCACTACTGAGTGGGCCTCTATGAAGGACATCTGCGACGTTTTGCGTGCGTTTGATGTCTCAATGCGGATGGCGAGTGCAGATGATGCACTAGTCAGCATGACTGTCCCCCTTATCTGCCTGCTTCAGAAATCACTGAAAGCACTAAAGGAAGAGGTTTTGGAAGAGGTGGAGGATGAGGAGTCACAAATTCAATTACCTTCAGGACAGTCAGCGCAACGTGGTTCCTCACAAAGGGCTGGGCAGGGCTCACTTTGTGAGGAGGATGAGGAGGAGGAGTCAATGGAGGAGGAAGAAATCCCTACAGAGGGAGGTACACAACGCTCTAGTCAGTGTGTAGAGCGAGGGTGGGGTGATGCAGAGGAGGCAGAGATGACGCCTCTTCCAGAGGACAGCTTTTGTTGGCCAGTTGGGAGTCTGCAGCACATGGTTGATTTCATGCTTCAGTGCCTGAGAAACGACCGCCGCATCGCCCACATTCTCACCACGTCAGATTATTGGGTGTACACCCTCCTAGACCCTCGCTACCGGGACAACTTACAAACCCTCATCACACCGGTGAACCGGGACCGTAAAATGCGGGAGTACCAAGACACACTGGTGCAATCCATACTGTTGTACATTCCAGCCGAGAGAGCTGCTGCTGCTACTGCTTTACAAAGCAGCTCTGTGCGTCGAGGCAGTGTAGACACCTCTACAACAAGAGGGAGCACAAGCAGCGCCTCTGCACAGGGCAAGAGCTGTATGTTACAAATGTGGCAAGTTTTGTGACAGCGCTAGCAAGGTCTACACCATCCGAGACGGCTCCAGTCACCAGGAAGCAACGTTTCCGTAAGATGGTGACAGACTACTTGTCTTTCCCTCTAAGTGTACTCCCAGATGCATCTTCCCCTTTCAAATTTTGGGTCTCTAAGTTGGATACATGGCCAGAGCTTAGCCAGTATGCATTGGAGGTGCTGGTTTGCCCTGCTGCCAGTGTATTATCTGAGCGCGTCTTTAGTGCTGCAGGTGGTGTACTAACAGACGTCGCATGCGACTATCCTCAGAGAATGTAGACCGGCTTACTTTTCTGAAAATGAACAAGGCATGGATCTCACCTGAATTTGCCTGTCCGTTTTCAGATTAAATAACTGTTTGGCAACGTTTTCCATGTCTCCTGTTATGTTCATCTTTCTACCACCTGAACTCTACTCCCTGGGCTACAACACCGCCATTTGTTGCTCGTAAGTAATTGGCAGGGGTACTGACTCCTGGCCAGCCTGGTTACAACATGACAGCTGTTTCCTGGCAGTGTGAACGTCAATTATCCTCCAATAAGTTGTGCTGTCATGTTGCATTCGGGTTAGCCGACTCTATGGTGCCTGCAGTTTAGGTGATTCCTATGTGTGCTGTGGGATATGTAAATAAAGGCTGTTTCCATTGTGACAATAGGACAAGCACCCACTGTAGGACTGTGTGATTCGGTAACTGCGGACGGCTTGCGTCCTGTCAACTTACATTTTCATGGGTGCGTTCTGCTACCCGTCCGGGGTCCAGTACCGTCAACTGGTTCTCCCCAGTGCCTTTGGCCTAGGTGCCTCCATCTCCGTATACGAGTTCCAGCAACGTCTGCTGGTCCTTGGTAGTGCTTTGGAGCACAGGTACCTCCTGCTTAGTAACCGTGTCACAGTAACGTCAGCTGGTACTCGGTTGTGACATTGCCTCTTTTCCTTCTGCTACCCGTCCGGGGTCCAGTACCGTCAACTGGTTCTCCCCAGTGCCTTTGGCCTAGGTGCCTCCATCTCCGTATACGAGTTCCAGCAACGTCTGCTGGTCCTTGGTAGTGCTTTGGAGCACAGGTACCTCCTGCTTAGTAACCGTGTCACAGTAACGTCAGCTGGTACTCGGTTGTGACATTGCCTCTTTTCCTTCTGCTGCCCCTCCGGGTTCCAGCACAGTCAGCTGATCCTCGTTACTTCCATTGTCTCTTGTTCCATCTGATACCCGTCCGGGTTCCAGTAACGTCAGCTGGTTCTCGGAAATTAGACGACCTTAAAGACCACCCAGAAGAAGATGACGACAACAAGGACGACGAGCATGAAGCCAACCAGCCTGAACACCATCACAAAGAAAAAATAAAAGATTACCCAGAAGAAGATCACCAACAGGACAAAGAAGGTTAAGACAAACTACAAGATACAGAACAAGAGACAGAAGAACAATAAGCAGAAGATCAAAAAGCAGAAGAACATGAAGTATAAGACCAAAATGAAGAGCAAAATATATGCTCTAAATTCTAAGCAGAAGAAGACTAAGCAGTGTATGGGGGTGAGTCCGTTCCTCCTCGTGGTGCCCCTGGAAAATGCCTGCTGCTGCAGGCTAAACTGAACACGGACAAATACTGTTGTAATTTAAATCTTTTGTGACAGCAAGAACGGAAGGATGAAAAATTCATACTTTTACAGATTACAAGTACAGGAATCTCTGTCACAAATAAGAATATGATGAAGAAGATGAAGAGGAAGAAGATGAAGAATTTGAATATGAAGAAGATTAATAGTTTAATAATAACAATATGAGTAATGTAAACAAAAACATGAATAGCAAGAAGTTTAAGAAGAAGATTAAGAAGGTGAAGATGAAGAATAATTTGATGAGAAAGATGATGCTGCTGAAGATTATGAAGGAGAAAGTGTGGCACTGGCAAAAGTTAAAAAGGTGAAGAGCATGGAAGTTGTGAAACATACATATTTGCCAAAATAGAAAAAAGGTTAACAACATTGTCAATTTGTTCGTCAATCCAAACGTATTTCCAAAAAAATATATATTAATGCTATTCCAATGCATTGGGTTAAACATGTATGCCTTTATTGTCTCCTCAACCTCCCCCAATACATTCTACATTACTCTTTGTTGTTTTCCTTCATGTACAATTAACCAACAAGGCAAGAATGGTTTTTTTTTAATGTCGATATTTGGTTCCCATAGACTTACATTGGACTTCCGGTATCGGTATCGGGTATCGCCGATATTTTAGTGATATCGGCGATACCATTCCGATCCGATATTTTTAGATATCGAGCAGTATCGCTCAACACTATTCCTGGCTAAAAAAAAAAAAAGGCAGCAAAATGGCAGACGACTTTCTGTTAGTTGCTGGATTCTTCAGGATCGAGCGCCAAATATTTCATCAGTGGAAACGCAATAAAAACCCAAGTGTATTTTCGATCTGCAGATTTTCTCTATCTCATTTAAGTCTATGGGCAAAAATCTTAATATTCACATAACCTAAGAGAAATTAACATGCTGAGATTTTAAAAAATGCACCGCAGGTCAATTTCCATCACGTCAAAAAAAAAGTGCAGTGGCATAGCTCCCAACCATCCTGGATTCAGTGAGACTGCCCCGTCACGTCAGGGCTTTTTTCCCACCGACGTCTTCATCGCTCTGTAGCTCCTCCTCCTTTGGGGGCGGGGCTGTATCTCTGTTCTGTGCATAAATTAAATTATTTATTCACTGCTTCTCCCTCCTATATTCATTGCTTTCCTTCCTTTGTTCGATCCTCCTACTCACATCTTCATGTTTGCAAGCTGAAGCCGTAGCAATGACGCACAGCTTTTAATGTGTAGATAGGAGAATTTGGTAATCCTGACCTCAATTGCAAGCAATGAACCCAGAATTGTGTATAACAATGTATTTCTATGGTTCTTGTATACTGAGGTGAAGAAAAAGACTTTATTTTGTTCAAATAAAAGTAGTAAAAATAATAAGCAATTACAAACATGTACACATCCACTATACGTGGACATTTAAACCATGTTTATATGTAGCATAATTGCTACGTACTTTCTGCTGACTTTTTTGTACAAAAATTCTCCTGTGTTTTACTGTCCAAGTAAAGTAGATGTGATTTCATGAAAACTGCGCCTCCTGTGCATCTAAAGATGCTGCTGGACTAGTGATGAGCGAACGCGCTCGCCACTGCTTGTTACTCGCCCGATTATCACGGTACTTGGTGTACTCGGCGAGCACTGAGCATTTCCGGGATTACTCGGCAGGAACTCGGGTCTCCACCCAGCTTTTTTGGTGGTCTTTAGAGACTCAATGACGATGCAGGGATTGTCTGCCAAGTAGAGTTGAGCGATACTTTCCGATATCCAAAAGTATCGGAATCGGAATGGTATCGCCGATACCCAAAAAATATCGGCGATACCGATACCGGAAATACAATGTAAGTCTATGGGAACAAAATATCGGAATTAAAAAAAACCCATTCTTGCCTTGTTGGTTAATTGTACATGAAGGAAAACAACAAAGAGTAATGTAGAATTTATTGGGGGAGGTTGAGGAGACATTAAAGGCATAGATGTTTAACACAATGCAATGGAATAGCATTAATATTTCTTTTTTGAAATACGTTTGGATTGACGAAGAAATTGACAATGTTGTTAACCTTTTTTCTATTTTGTCAAATATGTCTGTTTCACAACTTCCATGCTCTTCACCTTTTTAACTTTTCACACACTTTCTCCTTCATAATCTTCAGCAGCATCATCTTTCTCATCAAATTATTCTTCATCTTCACCTTCTTAATCTTCTAAAACTTCTTGCTATTCATCTTTTTGTTAACATTACTTATATTGTTCTTATTAAACAGTTATTATTCTTCATATTCTACTTCTTCATCTTCTTCCTATTCATCCTTTTCATCATATTCTTATTTGTGACAGACATTCCTGTACTTGTAATCTGTAAAACTCTGAATTTTCATCCTTCCGTTCTTGCTGTCACGAAAGATTTTAATTACAACAGTATTTGTCCGCGTTCAGTTTAGCCTGCAGCAGCATCAGGCATTTTCCAGGGGCACCACGAGGAGGAACGGACTCACCCCATACACTGCTTAGTCTTCTTCTGCTTATAATTTAGAGCATATATTTTGCTCTTCATTTTGGTCTTATACTTAATGTTCTTCTGCTTTTTGATCTTCTGCTTATTGTTCTTCTGTCTCTTGTTCTGTATCTTGTAGTTTGTCTTAACCTTCTTTGTCCTGTTGGTGATGGTACAAAAGCCAATGGAAGTAACGAGGACCAGCTGACTGTGCTGGAACCCGGAGGGTCAGCAGAAGGAAAAGAGCCAATGGCACAACCGAGGACCAGCTGACGTTACTGGGACACGGTTACTAAGCAGGAGGTACCTGTGCTCCAAAGCACTACCAAGGAGCAGCAGACGTTGCTGGAACTCGGATACCGACATGGAGGCACCTAGGCCAAAGGCACTGCGGAGAACCAGCTGACGGTACTGGAACCCGGATGGGTAGCAGAAGGTACAAGAGCCAATGAAAGTAACGAGGACCAGCTGACTGTGCTGGAACCCGGAGGGTCAGCAGAAGGAAAAGAGCCAATGGCACAACCGAGGACCAGCTGACGTTACTGGGACACGGTTACTAAGCAGGAGGTACCTGTGCTCCAAAGCACTACCAAGGACCAGCAGACGTTGCTGGAACTCGGATACCGACATGGAGGCACCTAGGCCAAAGGCACTGCGGAGAACCAGCTGACGGTACTGGAACCCGGATGGGTAGCAGAAGGTACAAGAGCCAATGAAAGTAACGAGGACCAGCTGACTGTGCTGGAACCCGGAGGGTCAGCAGAAGGAAAAGAGCCAATGGCACAACCGAGGACCAGCTGACGTTACTGGGACACGGTTACTAAGCAGGAGGTACCTGTGCTCCAAAGCACTACCAAGGACCAGCAGACGTTGCTGGAACTCGGATACCGACATGGAGGCACCTAGGCCAAAGGCACTGCGGAGAACCAGCTGACGGTACTGGAACCCGGATGGGTAGCAGAAGGTACCCATGGAAATTAAAGTTGAGGCAGCAGGACTTTTTGCCGTTCACACAGCAGGGGAACAGCTGACATTACTGAACCCCAGTAACACAGGAGCAAGTGTAGACTGTGCTAACAGCACTTCCGAGAAACAACTGGCGGTGTTGTAACCCAGGGATGAGAAGAGAACAGGGTGGAGGCAGCAGGACTGTTTGCCGTTCACACAGCAGGGGAACAGCTGACATTACTGAACCCCAGTAACACGGGAGCAAGTGTAACGGGTGCTAACAGCACTTCCGAGAAACAACTGGCGGTGTTGTAGCCCAGGGATGAGAAGAGAACATGGTGGAGGCAGCAGGACTTTTGCCGTTCACACAGCAGGGGAACAGCTGACATTACTGAACCCCAGTAACACGGGAGCAAGTGTAGACTGTGCTAACAGCACTTCCGAGAAACAAACTGGCGGTGTTGTAACCCAGGGATGAGAAGAGAACAGGGTGGAGGCAGCAGGACTGTTTTGCCGTTCACACAGCAGGGGAACAGCTGACATTACTGAACCCCAGTAACACGGAGCAAGTGTAGACTGTGCTAACAGCACTTCCGAGAAACAACTGGCGGTGTTGTAACCCAGGGATAGAAGAGAACAGGGTGGAGGCAGCAGGACTGTTTGCCGTTCACACAGCAGGGGAACAGCTGACATTACTGAACCCCAGTAACACAGGAGCAAGTGTGTAGACTGTGCTAACAGCACTTCCGAGAAACAACTGGCGGTGTTGTAGCCCAGGGATGAGAAGAGAACATGGTGGAGGCAGCAGGACTTTTGCCGTTCACACAGCAGGGGAACAGCTGACATTACTGAACCCAGTAACACGGGAGCAAGTGTAGACTGTGCTAACAGCACTTCCGAGAAAACAACTGGCGGTGTTGTAACCCAGGGATGAGAAGAGAACAGGGTGGAGGCAGCAGGACTGTTTGCGTTCACCACAGCAGGGGAACAGCTGACATTACTGAACCCCAGTAACACGGGAGCAAGTGTTAACTGTGCTAACAGCACTTCCGAGAAACAACTGGCGGTGTTGTACCCAGGGATGAGAAGAGAACAGGTGGAGGCAGCAGGACTGTTTGCCGTTCACACAGCAGGGGAACAGCTGACATTACTGAACCCCGTAACACGGAGCAAGTGTAGACTGTGCTAACAGCACTTCCGAGAAACAACTGGCGGTGTTGTAAGCCCAGGGATGAGAAGAGAACATGGTGGAGGCAGCAGGACTTTTGCCGTTCACACAGCAGGGGAACAGCTGACATTACTGAACCCCAGTAACACGGGAGCAAGTGTAGACTGTGCTAACAGCACTTCCGAGAAACAACTGGCGGTGTTGTACCAGGGATGAGAAGAGAACATGGTGGAGGCAGCAGGACTTTTTGCCGTTCACACAGCAGGGGAACAGCTGACATTACTGAACCCCAGTAACACGGAGCAAGTGTAGACTGTGCTAACAGCACTTCGAGAAACAACTGGCGGTGTTGTACCAGGGATGAGAAGAGAACAGGTGGAGGCAGCAGGACTTTTTGCCGTTCACACAGCAGGGGAACAGCTGACATTACTGAACCCCAGTAACACGGGAGCAAGTGTAGACTGTGCTAACAGCACTTCCGAGAAACAACTGGCGGTGTTGTAACCCAGGGATGAGAAGAGAACAGGGTGGAGGCAGCGATTGCCTCACAGGGAACCGACATTACTGAACCCCTAACCGACAGGTAACTGCTAACACACTTCCGGAACAACTGCGTGTTGACCAGGAGAGAAGAACATGGGGAGAAGACTTTTGCGTTCACAGCAGGAATGCTTACTGAACCCGTAACCGAGAAGTGTACTTCTAAAGCACTTCGAAAAAACTGCGTGGTACCCGGAAAGACATTGAGCAAGACTTTTTCACAGAGGAAGCTACTTGAACCAACGGACATGTAGACTGGCTAACAGCACTTCCGAGAAACAACTGCGTTGACCCAGGTGAGAAGGACAGGTGGAGGCAGCAGACTTTTGCCGTTCACACAGCAGGACAGCTGACATTACTGAACCCAGTAACACGGAGCAAGTGTAACTGTGCTAACAGCACTTCCAGAAAAACTGGCGTGTTGTACCCAGGGATGAAAAAACATGGGAGGCAGCAGGACTTTTGCGTTCACACAGCAGGGGAACAGCTGACATTACTGAACCAGTAACACGGGACAAGTGTAACTGTGCTAACAGCACTTCGAGAAACAATGCGGTGTTGTACCCAGGGATGAAAGAGAACAGGTGGAGCAGCAGGACTTTTGCGTTCACACAGCAGGGGAACAGCTGACATTACTGAACCCAGTACACGGGAGCAAGTGTAATGTGCTAACAGCACTTCCAGAAACAACTGCGGTTTGTAACCCAGGGATGAGAAGAGAACAGGGTGGAGCAGAGGACTTTTGCCGTTCACACAGCAGGGAACAGCTGACATTACTGAACCCCTAACACGGACAAGTGTAACTGTGCTAACAGCACTTCCGAGATACAACTGGCGGTGTTGTAGCCCAGGGATGAGAAGAGAACATGGTGGAGGCAGCAGGACTTTTTGTCGTTCACACAGCAGGGGAACAGCTGACATTACTGAACCCCAGTAACACGGGAGCAAGTGTAGACTGTGCTAACAGCACTTCCGAGAAACAACTGGCGGTGTTGTAGCCCAGGGATGAGAAGAGAACATGGTGGAGGCAGCAGGACTTTTTGCCGTTCACACAGCAGGGGAACAGCTGACATTACTGAACCCCAGTAACACGGGAGCAAGTGTAGACTGTGCTAACAGCACTTCCGAGAAACAACTGGCGGTGTTGTAACCCAGGGATGAGAAGAGAACAGGGTGGAGGCAGCAGGACTGTTTGCCGTTCACACAGCAGGGGAACAGCTGACATTACTGAACCCCAGTAACACGGGAGCAAGTGTTAACTGTGCTAACAGCACTTCCGAGAAACAACTGGCGGTGTTGTAGCCCAGGGATGAGAAGAGAACATGGTGGAGGCAGCAGGACTTTTTGCCGTTCACACAGCAGGGGAACAGCTGACATTACTGAACCCCAGTAACACGGGAGCAAGTGTAGACTGTGCTAACAGCACTTCCGAGAAACAACTGGCGGTGTTGTAGCCCAGGGATGAGAAGAGGACATGGTGGAGGCAGCAGGACTTTTTGCCGTTCACACAGCAGGGGAACAGCTGACATTACTGAACCCCAGTAACACGGGAGCAAGTGTAGACTGTGCTAACAGCACTTCCGAGAAACAACTGGCGGTGTTGTAACCCAGGGATGAGAAGAGAACAGGGTGGAGGCAGCAGGACTGTTTGCCGTTCACACAGCAGGGGAACAGCTGACATTACTGAACCCCAGTAACACGGGAGCAAGTGTTAACTGTGCTAACAGCACTTCCGAGAAACAACTGGCGGTGTTGTAGCCCAGGGATGAGAAGAGAACATGGTGGAGGCAGCAGGACTTTTTGCCGTTCACACAGCAGGGGAACAGCTGACATTACTGAACCTCAGTAACACGGGAGCAAGTGTAGACTGTGCTAACAGCACTTCCGAGAAACAACTGTCGGTGTTGTAACCCAGGGATGAGAAGAGAACAGGGTGGAGGCAGCAGGACTGTTTGCCGTTCACACAGCAGGGGAACAGCTGACATTACTGAACCCCAGTAACACGGGAGCAAGTGTTAACTGTGCTAACAGCACTTCCGAGAAACAACTGGCGGTGTTGTAGCCCAGGGATGAGAAGAGAACATGGTGGAGGCAGCAGGACTGTTTGCCGTTCACACAGCAGGGGAACAGCTGACATTACTGAACCCCAGTAACACGGGAGCAAGTGTTAACTGTGCTAACAGCACTTCCGAGAAACAACTGGCGCTGTTGAAGCCCAGGGTCAAGGAGGGTGTAGGCAGAGGCCTAGTATGAGACGTTTGAAGTTGAAGTTGTAGTTAGCAGCAGTAATTTTTGCCAGACACACAGCAGGGGAACAGCAGGCGTTACTGAACCACACAAACACATCAGCGATTGTTTTCATCTGTGCATCTAACACTTCTGAGCAGCAACTGGCGCTGTTGAAGCCCAGGGTCAAGGAGGGTGTAGGCAGAGGCCTAGTATGAGACGTTTGAAGTTGAAGTTGTAGTTAGCAGCAGTAATTTTTGCCAGACACACAGCAGGGGAACAGCAGGCGTTACTGAACCACACAAACACATCAGCGATTGTTTTCATCTGTGCATCTAACACTTCTGGAAGCAACTGGCGCTGTTGAAGCCCAGGGTCAAGGAGGGTGTAGGCAGAGGCCTAGTATGAGACGTTTGAAGTTGAAGTTGTAGTTAGCAGCAGTAATTTTTGCCAGACACACAGCAGGGGAACAGCAGGCGTTACTGAACCCCACAAACACATCAGCGATTGTTTTCATCTGTGCATCTAACACTTCTGAGCAGCAACTGGCGCTGTTGAAGCCCAGGGTCAAGGAGGGTGTAGGCATAAAATATTGAGTTATTGCCTTGTTACGTGGCCATTGCAAATGTATGTACTTCAAACAAGAATAAATGAAGTTTTACTACGACAATAAAATGATGAATTTCAATTACAAGAATAGAAAAATATTTATACTTGACAGTCCTCTGTGGTTGATAACGTTTAATGGCTAACTGAAAATATGGTAACAAATTCAAAGCTTTCGAGACTACTCAGGTGTCTTCATCAGGCTAAGAGTAAAGCCAAAAATGAAGAATCACATATTTCTACACACAACAGGACACAGGAATAGCTAAGACAAGTGAGGGAGGGACAAGTGAGGGGAGACCGGCAACAAAAAGGAGAACAAGGATGAATTATCAGCGCCACACAATCACAGATAAATTAATGAATTTACCTGTGGCAAAAGACTTTTGTATGCCCGGTCATAGCATGATGGATATGGAATTACTGGTATTAAAATATAACTTCAAATATGAGAAACGTACAAAGGTTTCAGAATATAAGCTCATCATGACCTTTGACACTGTTAGTGATGGAATGAATAGATCACATGGATTTATGTCATTCTATATCATTTAAGGAATCTGCGTCTATGCCCTTCCAGGGTCATGAAAACCCAAAAAAAGACGCCAATGAGAGGGCAATCAAACTTTCTATCCTTATCTAGGAACTGTTCCAATATTTATGTTCATCCCTGTGAGATAATGACAGTTCTGATACACGTCACTTACTTGTCTTACCTATTGCACTATTCCTGTGTCCTGTTGTGTATAGAAATATGTGATGCTTAATTTTTTTATTTAGTCTTTGCCTGATGAAGAGACGTGAGTAGCCTTGAAAGCTTGCAATTTGTTTCCATCTTTTCAGTTATCCATTAAAAGGTATCAACCACTGCTGACTCTGAAGTCTAAATATTTTTCTATCTACAGTCATGGCCAAAAGTTTTGAGAATGACACAAATATTAATTTTTACAAAGTCTACTGCTTCACTTTTTCTAATGGCAATTCGCATATACTCCAGAATGTTATAAAGAGTGATCAGCTTCACAGCAATTACTTGCAAAGTCAATATTTGGCTAGAAAATGAATTTTTATCCCCCAAAACACATTTCAACATCATTGCAGCCCTCCCTTAAAAGGACCAGCTAACCTCTTTTCAGTGATTGCTCCATTAACACAGGTGTGGGTGTTGATGAGGACATGGCTGAAGATCAATCTGTCATGATTAATTAAGAATGACACCACTGGACACTTTAAAAGGAGGCTGGTGCTTGGCATCATTGTTTCTCTTCTGTTAACCATGGTTATCTCTAAAGAAACACGTGCAGTCATCATTGCAATGCACAAAAATGGCCTAACAGGGAAGAGTATCGCAGCTAGAAAGATTGCACCTCAGTCAACAATCTATCGCATCATCAAGAACTTACAGAAGAGAGGTTCCATTGTTGCCAAAAAGGCTTCAGGGCGCCCAAGAAAGACCAGCAAGCGCCAGGACGGTGTCTTAAAAGTGTTTCAGCTGCGGGATCGGGCTACCAGCAGAGCAGAGCTTGCTCAGGAAAGGCAGCAGGCAGGTGTGAGTGCATCTGCACACACTGTGAGGCGGAGACTCTTGGAGCAAGGCCTGGTCTCAAGGAGGGCAGCAAAGAAGCCACTTCTCTCCAGAAAAAACATCATGGACTGACTGATATTCTGCAAAAGGTACAGGCAGTGGACTGCTGAGGACTGGGGTAAAGTTATTTTCTCTGATGAATCCCCTTTTCGATTGTTTGGGACATCAGGAAAACGCCTCATTCAGAGAAGACAAGGTGAGCGCTACCACCAGTCTTGTCTCATGCCAACTGTTAAGCATCTTAAAACCATTCATGTGTGGGGTTGCTTCTCAGCCAAGGGAATCGGCTCTCTCACAGTCTTGCCTAAAAACACAGCCATGAATAAAGAATAGTACCAGAATGTCCTCCAAGAGCAACTTCTCCCAACCCTCCAAGAGCAGTTTGGCTATCAACAATGCCTTTTCCAGCATGATGGAGCACCTTGCCATAAAGCAAAGGTGATAACTAAATGGCTCAGGGAACAAAACATAGAGATTTTGGGTCCATGGCCTGGAAACTCCCCAGATCTTAATCCCATTGAGAACTTGTGGTCAATCATCAAGAGACGGGTGGACAAACAAAAACCTAAAAATTCTGACAAAATGAAAGCATTGATTGTGCAAGAATGGACTGCTATCAGTCAGGATTTGGTCCAGAAGTTGATTGAGAGCATGCCAGGGAGAATTGCAGAGGTCCTGAAGAATAAGGTTCAACACTGCAAATATTGACTTGCTGCATTAACTCATTCTAACTGTCAATATAAGCTTTTGTTACTCATATGTTTGCAATTATTATATTTCTGTCTGTGATAAAAACATCTGTCAAACACACATAAAAACCAGAGGGCAGCAAATCATGTGAAAATATAATATTTGTGTCATTCTCAAAACTTTTGGCCATGACTGTACTGGCTAACACGGTACAAAGATACACATGTTTTCTAATTTCAAGAAGGAAAAATAAAGAAAATACAAATATAAACGCATATATGCACATGCCAAAAATAAATGGAACAACACAACACCCAAAAAATTGGTAACAAAATATAGTGTTGTAAATTTAAGAATAAAAGTCCTTTTTTTTTTTTATGAATAATGCTTAAGGAACGCTATGTTAAACCATAACATAGTGAAGACAATGGATTTTGTAATAGTCACTCATCATCATCATCGCAAATTTTATGTGACAGTCACAGACATTTCAATTATTTAAGTTCATAAAATCGTAACTTTCTATAGCATGTATGACATGTCCAGCATGGACTCATCAATGTGATGATTGATGACACAATAATGTACGATAAAAAATAACCATTTAAAAAAACATTAGGCATTGTTTGTCACAATTTAAGTGTGTGCCTGCAAGTGTAGGTGAAACAAAGGCTACGGATAGCAAAGGTATATTCTATGTCTGTATCAGACAGTGGACAGCCTCTGATGGGTAATGCCGATGTTATACTGTACGTCAATAAAGTCTGCGGCTGAAATCATGCATTTTTTGCTTGTAGAGTGTTGAAGAGGGTAAAAGAATGTCTGGTTGCGCAAAGCTTTATCCGTCAACACTACCTTCCTACTGTCACGCGTAGGGTAGGGTAGCGTGTGGCAATTAGCTGACTATAAAATGTGAGGTTAGGCTGCGTTATTGCGCACTAGGGACGCAAAAAAAAAATACAGCAGTAATAATTTAATGTGTAATACTCCACCTATGACAAACAAAAAAATTACGTTCCCTCTTTAACAATGTACAAGACTAACAAGCCTAATGGTTGACGCTGACTTAATTGAGATACAGTATTACATCAACATTGTCCATGAGTAACTATGCACTGTGATACCTATATACCAGTATTAATTTATATCTCTTGTGGTTGTTTCAACAGCACTTGCAGGTATAACTACCTATTGTCAGTATGCATGATGCACTTTCTAGATGTAATAATTTATTATTGGACATTATTACCATGTTTACATGCTGGCCATTTCATATATGGTGTTTGAAGTTACAGTTGGCATCAGTATGTGTATTTTATAATGTCTGTCATAAATAAAACTCGTGATGATGATGATGATGAGGATTTAATGATTCGTACATCCATTGACTGCATTATCTTACAGGTACAGATAAAGTTCCTTAAAAAGCATTAATTCATAAGTATGAAATGTACTTTTATGCATTAATTTCAAAATGTGAAGAGTAGACTATGTTTTATTTTTTGTTACCATTTCTAATAGACATGTGCAGATATGCGCTGTGATGACAAATTATTATTTGTCCATATTTGTCATAAAAATTTATCATTCTAGGCCTGCAAAACTTCACAATTTCATGTTTTCAGCATAACAAGCAGGTGACGGCTCTTCCCTATTTGGAGCATGTTGGTCATGTGTTTTTCTGTCCATGTGTCTGGAACAGGAGACTTCTTGCCGTTCACACAGCAGGGGAACAGCTGGCGTTACTGAACCCCACTAACAGTAGAGCTTGTGTTTTGTTCTGTGGACACGACACTTCTGAGCAGCAACTGGCAGTGTTGGAGCCCAGGGAGTAGAGTTCAGGTGGTAGAAAGATGAACATAACAGGAGACATGGATAACGTTGCGAACCAGTTATTTAATCTGAAAACGGACAGACAAATTCTGGCGAGATCCATGCCTTGTTCATTTTCAGAAAAGTAAGCCGGTCTACATTATCGAGGATAGTCGCATGCGACGGTCTGTTAGTACACCACCTGCAGCACTAAAGACGCGCTCCGATAATACACTGGCAGCAGGGCAAGCCAGCACCTCCAATGCATACTGGCTAAGCTCTGGCCATGTATCCAGCTTAGAGACCCAAAACTTGAATGGGGAAGAGCCATCTGGGAGTACACTGAGAGGCAAAGCCAAGTAGTCTGTCACCATCTGACGGATACGTTGCCTCCCGCTGACTGGAGCCCTCTCGGATGGTGTAGACATTTGTGGCGCTGCCACAAAACTTTGCCACATTTTTAACATACTGGTCTTTCCCTGTGCAGAGGCACTGCGTGTGCTCCCTCTTGTTGCAGAGCTCTCTACACTGCCTCGACGCACAGAGATGCTTTGTAAAGCAGTAGCAGCAGCAGTGCTCTCGGCAGTAAGGTAGAACATTAGGGATTGCACCAGTGTGTCTTGGTACTCCCGCATTTTACGCTCCCGGTTCAACGGTGTGATGAGGCTTTTGACGTTGTCCCGGTAGCGAGGGTCTAGGAGGGTGTACACCCAATAATCAGACGTCGTGAGAATGTGGGCGATGCGGCGGTCGTTTCTTAGGCACTGCAGCATGAAATCAACCATGTGCTGCAGACTCCCAACTGGCAAAGAAACGCTGTCCTCTGCAAGAGGCGTCATCTCTGCCTGCTCTGCATCACCCCACCCTCGCTCTACATACTGACTAGAGCGTTGTGTACCTCCCTCTGGAGCGATGTCTTCCTCCTCCATTGACTCCTCCTCCTCATCCTCCTCACAAAGTGAGCCCTGCCCAGCCCTTTGTGAGGAACCACGTTGCGCTGACTTTCCAGAAGGTGATGGAATTTGTGACTCCTCATCCTCCACCTCTTCCAAAACCTCATCCCTTATTGCTTGCAGTGTTTTTTGAAGCAGGCAGATAAGGGGGACAGTCAGGCTGACTAGTGCATCATCTGCACTCGCCATCCGCGTTGACTCATCAAACGCACGCAAAACGTGGCACATGTCCTTCATAGTAGCCCACTCATTAATGGTGAAGTGTGGACGGCGCAAATTGCGTGTTGATTGCGCCTGATGCAGCTGATACTCCATTACTGCTGGCTGCTGCTCACACAACCGCTCCAACATATGTAACGTTGAATTCCACCTGGTGGATACGTCACATATGATGCGATGTTCAGGAAGGCGCAATCTGCGTTGCAGAGCTGCAATGCGCGATCTGGCCATGCTGGAACATCGCAAGTGAGCGCACTCTAGGCGGACCTTGTGCAGCAGTGCATCAAGATCCGGATAGTCCCTCAAAAAACTCTGCACGACCAAGTTGAGCACATGTGCCAGACATGGTATGTGAGTGAGTTTGCCAAGGCCCAGAGCTGCCACCAGATTTCGGCCATTGTCACACACTACCAAGCCTGGCTGGAGATTCGCTGGCAAAAACCACACGTCGCTCTCCTGCTTGATGGCATTCCAGACCTCCTGCGCTGTGTGGCTTCGATTCCCCATGGGAATTAATTTCAGAACGGCCTGTTGCCGTTTGGCCACGGCTGTGCTCATATCGGTCGCATCAGGTAAGCGTCCAGGGTCCATGTGGAGGTAGACCGTGACGGCTCCTGCAGCGATGATTCTGAGGAACTGGAGTAGGAGGAGGAGTCAATGTGGACAGACTTGATTCCGGCAATCCTTGGAGTTGGCAGAACACGTACAGCGCCACTCGCAAGATCTGTACCCGGCTCCACAACATTCACCCAATGGGCAGTGAGTGAAAGGTATCGTCCCTGGCCATGGGTACTGGTCCACGCATCGGTGGTCAGGTGGACCTTGCTACTGACGGCGTTTAGTAGCGCATGTTTAATTTTTGCCTCAACTGCTTTTGCAGACCAGGGACGGCTTGCCTGCTGAAATAAAATCGGCTGGGCACATTGTATTGTGGGACTGCCAATGCCATTAATTCACGGAAACTGTCAGTCTCCACCAGCCTGAATGACAGCATTTCAAGGGACAGGAGTTTTGCAATGCCAGCATTCAGAGCCTGTGCTCGTGGATGGTTTGCCGAGTATGGCCGTCTTTTATCCCATGCCTGTGCTACCGATGGCTGTTTTGTGGCCTGGGTGTGTGAGGATGACAGGGAACTTGCAGCTGTGGGTGGAATAGCACTGTGTCTCTGGACAACAGTGACAGAGGTTCTTCCATGGCGATCCTGTGAGGAAGCCGAAACAGCTGTGTGTGAACTGGAGGAAGAGGCTCCAACACGAGCTGAAGATGTAGGTGCTGCTGTAGGTTGGCCTACATCTCCAGTGTGTCTTTGTAACTCAACAAAGTGCTTTGACCGCACATGTTTCCACATATTTGTTGTATTAAGGTTACTGACACTTTTACCTCTTTTAATTTTTTGATTACACAGCTTGCATTTGACATAGCAAATATCATCTGCAACTGTATCAAAAAAGGACCACGCAGAGCAAGTCCTGGGAGCGTCCGGTTTGGCTGTTGGAAGAGAACTGCTCCGAACGGGTGCCAAACTGGAGGCTACAGGCAAGCGAGTCTGCAGCCTACCTCTCCCTACTGTTTGGACCGTTGGGGCAATCTCTTCCTCAGAGCTGCTCCCACCACCTTCCTGTTCCTCACGCCATGTTGGATCTTGGACCTCATCATCTCCACCACTACCCTCTTCCAACACCTGCTGTTGTTGGGTGGTCTGGCCAGCACCATGCTCAACAGAAACTGGCAACTGAGTCTCATCATCATCAGATGCGTTCTGCGGTGTGCTGACCATCGGCACTGGCTCACCCACCTCTTCAGATTCAGAGAGACACAGCTGTTGCGCATCACTGCATACTGCCTCTTCTTCACATTCCAGAATGCTGCTTGGCTGGGCCCCTGTTTGCAAGCCAACAGATTCTGAGAACAGAAGCAGAGACTCAGCTGGCTCCTGTACAGAGCTCTCTGACTGCCTGGGCAATTTGGCAGGCGGTGAAGAGACTGATGGTTGTTCAACAGTGCTGTGGTCCTGAGAGGAGGTGGAAGCTATTGAAGTCGATGCATTGGCTGCCATCCAACCAACAACGGCTTCAATTTGTTCTTCACGCAGCAGGGGGGTACGCTGAGCTCCTACAAAAGTGCGCATAAAGGAACGCTCACGGGGAAAACTGGTGGATGCTGTGTCACTGGGTGCGGCAGCAGCCACAGAATCCCCACGTCCTCTCCCTGCTGCAAATCCACGGCCACGACCACGACCACGTGCCTTACTCACTGACTTCTTCATCTTGGTAGATTGATAAAGAAAGTCAGAAAAGTTATAAGGCCTAAGTGTGGTTATTCCTCACAGACTACAGTGAACCCTGCAGACAACTGTTCAGTATCTGTGAAAGGCCCCTTTGTGTACTTCTATTGTGTTTGCAACCAATGTATTGTATACGGATGGAAGCGCGTCACACTAATAGATTAGATTTTTTTCCACTAAAATGGAGCAGCACCAATTAGAGAAAAATGTGAAGGATGAGGCAGTGACACACGCTCAGCAGACTACAACCGGCAGTGGTTGAAGAACAAACTGGAGCGTAATCTGCACTCACAAAATGAAAAGCTCACAGACTACAGTGAACACTGAAACACAACTGTTCAGTAGCTGTTAAAGGCCCCTTTGTCTACTTCTATAGTGTTTGCAACCAATGTATTGTATACGGATGGAAGCGCGTCACACTAATAGATTAGATTTTTTTCCACTAAAATGGAGCAGCACCAATTAGAGAAAAATGTGAAGGATGAGGCAGTGACACACGCTCAGCAGACTACAACCGGCAGTGGTTGAAGAACAAACTGGAGCGTAATCTGCACTCACAAAATGAAAAGCTCACAGACTACAGTGAACACTGAAACACAACTGTTCAGTAGCTGTTAAAGGCCCCTTTGTCTACTTCTATAGTGTTTGCAACCAATGTATTGTATACGGATGGAAGCGCGTCACACTAATAGATTAGATTTTTTTCCACTAAAATGGAGCAGCACCAATTAGAGAAAAATGTGAAGGATGAGGCAGTGACACACGCTCAGCAGACTACAACTGGCAGTGGTTGAAGAACAAACTGGAGCGTAATCTGCACTCAAAAAATGAAAAGCTCACAGACTACAGTGAACACTGAAACACAACTGTTCAGTAGCTGTTAAAGGCCCCTTTGTCTACTTCTATAGTGTTTGCAACCAATGTATTGTATACGGATGGAAGCGCGTCACACTAATAGATTAGATTTTTTTCCACTAAAATGGAGCAGCACCAATTAGAGAAAAATGTGAAGGATGAGGCAGTGACACACGCTCAGCAGACTACAACCGGCAGTGGTTGAAGAACAAACTGGAGCGTAATCTGCACTCACAAAATGAAAAGCTCACAGACTACAGTGAACACTGAAACACAACTGTTCAGTAGCTGTTAAAGGCCCCTTTGTCTACTTCTATAGTGTTTGCAACCAATGTATTGTATACGGATGGAAGCGCGTCACACTAATAGATTAGATTTTTTTCCACTAAAATGGAGCAGCACCAATTAGAGAAAAATGTGAAGGATGAGGCAGTGACACACGCTCAGCAGACTACAACCGGCAGTGGTTGAAGAACAAACTGGAGCGTAATCTGCACTCAAAAAATGAAAAGCTCACAGACTACAGTGAACACTGAAACACAACTGTTCAGTAGCTGTTAAAGGCCCCTTTGTCTACTTCTATAGTGTTTGCAACCAATGTATTGTATACGGATGGAAGCGCGTCACACTAATAGATTAGATTTTTTTCCACTAAATGGAGCAGCACCAATTAGAGAAAAATGTGAAGGATGAGGCAGTGACACACGCTCAGCAGACTACAACCGGCAGTGGTTGAAGAACAAACTGGAGCGTAATCTGCACTCAAAAAATGAAAAGCTCACAGACTACAGTGAACACTGAAACACAACTGTTCAGTAGCTGTTAAAGGCCCCTTTGTCTACTTCTATAGTGTTTGCAACCAATGTATTGTATACGGATGGAAGCGCGTCACACTAATAGATTAGATTTTTTTCCACTAAAATGGAGCAGCACCAATTAGAGAAAAATGTGAAGGATGAGGCAGTGACACACGCTCAGCAGACTACAACCGGCAGTGGTTGAAGAACTAACTGGAGCGTAATCTGCACTCACAAAATTAAAAGCTCACAGACTACAGTAAACCCTGCAGACAACTGTTCAGTAGCTGTGAAAGGCTCCTTTCTGTACTTCTATAGTGTTTGCAACCAATGTATTGTATACGGATGGAAGCACGTCACACTAATAGATTTGATTTTTTTCTAATATAATGGAGCTGCACCAATTCCACAAAATAAAATAAAAAAAAAAAAGAGTCAGTGACACGTGCAGATGCCTACAAACAGCGGTGGATGCAGAGCAAACTGCAGCGTCACCTGCACTGTCACACACACACCTTGCACAGAGCTGTTAAAACAACACTGGCAAAATGAAGCTTTACACAGCGGTTGGTAAACTAGCCTGCCTCAAGCACAGTAGTACACAAAATCGCAATATCTAACTGTCCCTCAGAGTGAGCAGAGTAGCGTTCTGTCCCTAACTGAGTTCACAGCACAGTGACGCTAAAATGGCTGCGGCGCCTTTTATAGTGCATTCTGACATCATTTCAGCAGCCAATCACAGCCATGCCATTAGTTAAGATGACCGCAGCATTACAGGATGTGCCCACACTTCATAAGATTCATCATTGGCTGACTAACATCACATTGCCTCTCAAAGAATTATGGGAACTTCCGATTCCGGTATACATATTGAAAAAGTATCGGAATTAAGTATCGGAATTCCGATAACGCGAATATCGGCCGATACCCGATACTTGCGGTATCGGAATGCTCAACACTACTGCCAAGCAATGAAACGCCGTAGCCATCTTTGTTGTGGTCGTGCAGTGATTGGCTGGCCACACAGCATTATCACGGGTATAAGAGACCAGACGCCGAACTGCTCAGGCACAGGTTGCTGCGGATTTAGATAGTGTAGGGAGAGCTGCTGCCGAGATAGGGTCAGATTTTGGGATTTCTTAGTCAGTGTGGGGTCTACCATCCTAAAGTGCTCAAATCCAGCTAAACCAACAGTCCTTCTAAGGACTAATTCAAGAGTATATAGGTTCCAGTGTTAGGTAGGCAGGAGATTGTACATCGCTCTATACATATCAGTGCAAGGTCTGCAGGCACTGTATGTGTGTATATACATATCATTGCATACATCAAGAGGGTCCATTTCCTTCCTGTCTGCTGGTGCTGGTGCTGCTACCTATAGGATATATTGACCGTATATACCTGGCCCCAGGTCTAAATGGCTTGGAAAAATTTTTGCCCAGGTTAATAGAGCTTATTTTATTGCAAAGCAATCCAGAGCCCTTTTTCTTTTCTCCATTTGCTTTTTGACAGTGCACAATACAGCCAGATCCTTTTCCTAGCACAGCGTGAAAATCCTGCAATTTTAAAGGGGTCCCAAAAATCTCTTTTGAGTGCACAGAGAAATATTTAATTTTTATTTAGTATGGTAGAGCAAAATTTTTTTGAGTGTCTTACACAATTTCTTGACACCATTTTCCTGAACCGCCCAAAAAATACATACAGGCCACATATTTTACAGTGCGGTATATCTGTGACACGACTCATCCATCTGTCTGCTAAGAATTTTGGTCATTTTAGCCCTAAATTTCATTTTTTTTTGCTATCTGTCACTGTAGTTATATACACCATTATTTAGCCTAAAAAAGTAAAAAAACACAGGCCACAGATTTGTCATTGTGGTATCTCTGTGTCAGATCATATATCTGCGTTCTCCAAATTTGGCCATTTTAGGCTGGTTTTCAATTTTTTTCCATTGTGTCACTCTAGTTATATACAGCACTTTTTAGCCTAAAAAAGCAAAAAAATACAGGCCACAGATTTGTCAGTGTGGTATCTCCGTGCCAGCTCATATATCTGCGTGCTCCAAGTTTTCTCACTTTAGGATTGTCTTCAATTTTTTTCCAGTGTGTCACTAGTTATATACAGCTAAAAAAGCAAAAAAATACAGGCCACAGATTTGTCAGTGTGGTATCTCCATGCCAGCTCATATATCTGCGTGCTCCAAGTTTTCTCACTTTAGGATTGTCTTCAATTTTTTTCCAGTGTGTCACTAGTTATATACAGCTAAAAAAGCAAAAAATACATGCCACAGATTTGTCAGTGTGGTATCTCCGTACCAGCTCATATATCTGCGTGCTCCAAGTTTGGCCATTATAGGCCGGTTTTCAATTTTTTTCCTGTGTTTCACTCTAGTTATATACAGCACTATTTAGCCTACAGAAGCAAAAAATAAAGGCCACAGATTTGTCTGTGTGGTATCTCCGTGCCAGCTCATATATCTGCGTGCTCCAAGTTTGCCCATTTTAGGCCTGTTTTCCATTGTTTTCCTGTGTGTCACTCTAGTTATGTACAGCACTATTTAGCCTACAAAAGCAAAAAATACAGCCAACAGATTTGTCAGTGTGGTATCTCCGTGCCAGCTCATATATCTGTGTGCTCCTAGTTTGGCCATTTTAGGCCTGTTTTCCATTTTTTCCAGTATGTCACTTGTTGTGAATGGGTTTGAGATGAGTTCTGAGCAGAGGCTTCCTCTGGTGGTTACAAGCGGTGCTGGTCTGTCCAGTGAAGATTGTGAGGACTGGGAATCAGGTGTTACTGACTGGTCTTATATAAGGGAGTCACCTTCCCATCAGGGTTGCCGGTGATCAATTGTTCTGGTCTGAATCCTTCATTCCTGTTTCCCTTGTAGCCTGCTGTGTCGTGTCTGCATCTCCTGCTAACAGATAAGACATTTTCTTCTTTTTGTTTTTGTTCTATATTTTTGCATTTTTGTCCTGCACTTCTGTGGGGGCCTTCAGGGTCCCCTCCGGGGGCTTTTGCCCTCTCAGTTTAGTTCAGCCACTTATGTATGTACTTTTGCTTTTCCCAGTAACTGTTGTGAATGGGTTTGAGATGAGTTCTGAGCAGAGGCTTCCTCTGGTGGTTACAAGCGGTGCTGGTCTGTCCAGTGAAGATTGTGAGGACTGGGAAAAGCAAAAGTACATACATAAGTGGCTGAACTAAACTAGAGGGCAAAAGCCCCCGGAGGGGACCCTGAAGGCCCCCACAGAAGTGCAGGACAAAAATGCAAAAATATAGAACAAAAACAAAAAGAAGAAAATGTCTTATCTGTTAGCAGGAGATGCAGACACGACACAGCAGGCTACAAGGGAAACAGGAATGAAGGATTCAGACCAGAACAATTGATCACCGGCAACCCTGATGGGAAGGTGACTCCCTTATATAAGACCAGTCAGTAACACCTGATTCCCAGTCCTCACAATCTTCACTGGACAGACCAGCACCGCTTGTAACCACCAGAGGAAGCCTCTGCTCAGAACTCATCTCAAACCCATTCACAACAGTCACTCTGGTTATATACAACACTATTTAGCCTAAAAAAGCAAAAAAATACAGGCCACAGATTTGTCAGTGTGGTATCTCCGTGCCAGCTCATATATCTGTGTTCTCCAAGTTTGCCCAATTTAGGTCTGTTTTGCATTGTTCTCCTGTGTGTCACTCTAGTTATATACAGCACTATTTAGCCTATAAAAGCAATAAATACAGGCCACAGATTTGTCAGTGTGATATCTCCCTAACAGGCCTCATTTATCTCTGCAAAAAATTTGTCCATTTTAGGCCTACATATTCTAGTGTTTATGCAGTTTGTTACCGTACTTATTGACACAAATCTGATAAGTCAAAAAACATTTTTACCTACAGTCCAGATAGGTAAAAGTGTGGTTTTCCCACACACATATCACATACAAGTTGGCTCCCAAATCAGCCATTTGTAGTGAACGTGTATAATATTCTAGTCCATTTACAGTGTGCAAGGCTCGTTGCCAGGGACGGGGAAGTGGACGTGATGGTGATGGTGCATGCCGAGTCCGAGGCCAAGCTGAAATTTGGCCACCAAAAACACCCACATCTTCTCGCTGGACCTTAGTGTCCAAAGTCCTAGGGGACCGCGACAAGACAGCACTATTGAAGCCAGAGCAGTGTGAAAAGGTTTTTAGTTGCGTAGCGGATAATACTTCCAAGTTATTTATTCACCACCACCGGCACCCTATTTTCCACATGGTCAAGTCAGAGTAGCGGTGAATCTGGACTGCATATTCCTCGTCCTGATCCTCCTTCCTCCCACCATGCTGAGTGCCCTGAGACAACTGATCCCACACTCGGACACTCCGAAGAGCTGTTCAGTTTTCCATTTGGAGATTCATGCCTCTCGCCTGGTCCACTTGAAGCAGAGCAAGATGATATTCCATGTAGCAATGCACAAATAATTGAGCAGCCACGGTCACAAGAGGTGGACGATGATGAGACACAATTGCCGGAAAGTCAGGAGGAGGACAAGGGTGCAGAAGTGGAAGATGAAGTGGTGGATCATATAGTAACAGACCTAACCTGGAAGGAGGACATGCAAAGCGAGGACAGCAGCACACAGGGGAGGTAGGCGTAGCAACACTTCAGGCAGGAAGAAGCAGTGTGGTGGCTGCAGACAGTAGGCGTGCAAACGTTCCCCGTAACACCAACATGACGGAAGTTGCCAGTCCAACTGTTAGGTCCTCCCAAATCTGGTTATTTTTTAAACTCTGCCGATAACCCCAAACAGGCCATTTGCAACACCTGTCATGCCAGCATCAGCAGGGTAGCAAAACTACCAGCATTATCAGGCACATGGCAGCAAAGCACCTGACTTTGTGGGCCCAACCCCTGTCTGCAGGAACAGTGTCTGCAGGTGACAGCACTGCTTCTTAACCCCTTCACCCCCAAGGGTGGTTTGCACGTTAATGACCGGGCCAATTTTTACAATTCTGACCACTGTCTCTTTATGAGGTTATAACTCTGGAACGCTTCAACGGATCTTCGTGATTCTGAGAATGTTTTCTCGTGACATATTGTACTTCACGTTAGAAGCAAAATTTCTTCGATATACCTTGCGTTTATTTTTGAAAAAACGCAAATATAGCGAAAATTTTGAAAATTTTGCAATTTTCAAACTTTGAATTTTTTTTCCCTTAAAACAGAGAGATATGTCACACAAAATAGTTAATAAATAACATTTACCACATGTCTACTTTACATCAGCACAATTTTGGAACCAATATTTTTTTTGTTAGGAAATTATAAGGGTTAAAAGTTGACCAGTGATTTCTCATTTTTACAACAAAATTTACAAAGCCATTTTTTTAGGGACCACCTCACATTTGAAGTCACTTTGAGGGGTCTATATGGCAGAAAATACCCAAAAATGACACCATTCTAAAAACTGCACCCCTCAAGGTACTCAAAACCACATTCAATAAGTTTAATAACCCTTCAGGTACTTCACAGGAGCTGAAGCAATGTGGAAGGAAAAAATAATATTTAACTTTTTAGCCACAAAATGATCTTTTACAAACGTTTTTTTATTTTCACAAGGGTAAAAGGAGAAAATGGGCAGATAAAGTTGTTGTGCAATTTCTCCTGAGTACACCAATACCCCATACGTGGGGGAAAACCACTGTTTGGGCACACGGCAGAGCTCGTAAGGGAAGGAGCGCCGTTTGACTTTTTCAAACTAAAATTGGCTGGAATTGAGATTGGACGCCATGTCGTGTTTGGAGAGCCCATGATATGCCTAAACAGTGGAAACCCCCCACAAGTGACACCATTTTGGAAACTAGACCCCCTAAGGAACTTATCTAGATCTGTTGTGAGCACTTTGAACCCCAAAGTGTTTCACAAAAGTTTATAATGCCTGGGTGTGAAAAAAAAAAAAAAACAATTTTCCACAAAAATGATTTTTTAGTCCCAAATTTTTGATTTTTCCCAAGGAAATTGGACCCCAAAAGTTGTTTTCCAATTTGTCCTGAGTACGCTGATACCCCATATGTGGGGGGGGGGAACTGTTTGGGCGCACGGCAGGGCTTGGAAAGGAAGCAGTAACGTTTTGGAATGCAAACATTGATGGGGGTCATGTTCCATTTGTAGTGCCCCAGATGAGCCTAAACAGTGGAAACCCCCCACAAGTGACCCCATTTTGGAAGCTAGACCCCCTAAGGAACTTATCTAGATCTTTGGTGAGCACTTTGAACCCCCAAGTGCTTCACACAAGTTTATAATGCCCGAGCATGAAAATAAAAAATCCTATTTTTTTCCCACAAAAATTATCTTTTAGTCACTAATTTTTTATTTTCCCAAGGGTAACAGGAGAAATTGGACCACAAAATTTGTTGTCCAATTTGTCCTGAGTACGCTGATACCCCATATGTGGGGGGGAACCACTGTTTGGGCGCATGGCAGAGCTCGGAATGGAAGGAGCACCATTTGACTTTTTCCAACCAAAATTGGCTGGAATTGAGATTGGACGCCATGTTGCATTTGGAGAGCCCCTGCTGTGCCTAAACAGTGGAAAACCCCCCACAAGTGCCCCCATTTGGGAAACTAGACCCCCTAAGGAACTTATCTAGATCTTTGGTGAGCAATTTGAACCCCCAAGTGCTTCACACAAGTTTATAACGTAGAGCCGTAAAATTAAAAAATCATATTTTTTCCACAAAATTGATTTTTTCACCCCAATTTTTATTTTCCCAAGTGTAACAAGACTCCAAGAGTTATTGTGCAATTTGTCCTGAGTGCGCTGATACCCCATATGTGGGAGTAAACCACTGTTTGGGTGCATGGCAGAGTTTGGAAGGGAAGGAGGGCCGTTTGACTTTTTCAACGCAGAATTGGCTGGATGCCATGTCGTGTTTGTAGAGCTCCTGATCTGTCTAAACAGTGGAAACCCCCCACAAATGACACCATTTTGGAAACTAGACCCCTCAAGGAACTTATCTAGATGTGTGGTGAGCACTTTGAACCCCAAAGTGCTTCACAGAAGTTTATAACGTACAGCCGTAAAATAAAAAATCCTTTTTTTTTTTTTTACAAAAATGATTTTTTCGCCCTCAATATTTTATTTTCACAAGGGTAACAGGAGAAATTGGACCCCAAAAGTTGTTGTCCAATTTGTCCTGAGTACGCTGATACCCAATATGTGGGAGTAAACTACTGTATGGGCGCACGTCGGGGCTCGGAAGGGAAGTAGTGACGTTTTGGATTGCAGACTTTGATGGAATGGTCTGGGGAGTCATGTCGCATTTGGAGAGCCCCTGATGCGTCTAAACAGTGGAAACCCCCCACAAGTGACCCCATTTTGGAAAATAGACCCCACAAGGAACTTATCTAGATGTGTGGTGAGCACTTTGAACCCCGAAGTGCTTCACAGAAGTTTATAACGTACAGCCGTAAAATAAAAGATCTTTTTTTTTTTTACAAAAATGATTTTTTCGCCCCCAATATTTTATTTTCACAAGGGTAACAGGAGAAATTGGACCCCAAAAGTTGTTGTCCAATTTGTCCTGAGTACGCTGATACCCAATATGTGGGAGTAAACTACTGTATGGGCACACTCGGGGCTCGGAAGGGAAGTAGTGACGTTTTGGATTGCAGACTTTGATGGAATGGTCTGGGGGAGTCATGTCGCATTTGGAGAGCCCCTGATTAATCTAAACAGTGGAACCCCCCCAAGTGACCCCATTTTGGAAAATAGACCCCACAAGGAACTTATCTAGATGTGTGGTGAGCACTTTGAACCCCGAAGTGCTTCACAGAAGTTTATAACGTACAGCCGTAAAAATAAAAAATCCTTTTTTTTTTTTTACAAAAATGATTTTTTTTCGCCCCCAATATTTTATTTTCACAAGGGTAACAGGAGAAATTGGACCCAAAAGTTGTTGTCCAATTTGTCCTGAGTATGCTGATACCCAATATGTGGGAGTAAACTACTGTATGGGCGCACGTCGGGGCTCGGAAGGGAAGTAGTGACGTTTTGGATTGCAGACTTTGATGGAATGGTCTGGGGGCGTCATGTCGCATTTGGAGAGCCCCTGATGCGCCTAAACAGTGGAAACCCCCCACAAGTGACCCCATTTTGGAAAATAGACCCCACAAGGAACTTATCTAGAAGTGTGGTGAGCGCTATGAAGCTCCAAGTGCTTCACAGAAGTTTTATAACATACAGCCGTAAAAACAAAAAAATCATTTTTTTTTTACAAAAATGATTTTGTCGCCCCCAGTTTTTTATTTTCCCAAGGGTAACAGAAGAAATAGGACAAATTGCACAATAACTCTTGTGGTCCAGAGTACGCTGATACCCCATATGCGGGAGTAAACTACTGTTTGGGCGCATGGCAGAGCTCAGAAGTGAAGGAGCACCGTTTGACTTTTTCAACGCAGAATTGGCTGGAATTGAGATCAGACGCCATGTCACATTTGGAGAGCCCCTGATGTGCCTAAACAGCGGAAACCCCCCAATTCTCACTCCAACCCTAACCCCAACACACCCCTAACCCTAGTCCCAACCCTAACCACAAACCTAACCCTAACACACCCCTAACCGTAATCCCAACCCTAATCCTAATCCTAACGTTAGCGCCAACCCTAACCCTAACTTTAGCCGCAACCCTAACCCTAACGGGAAAATGGAAATAAATACATTTTTTTAATTTTATTATTTTTCCCTAACTAAGGGGATGATAAAGGGGGTTTGATTTACTATTTATAGCGGGTTTTTATGATTGGCAGCTGTCACGCTAAAAGACGCTTTTTATTGCAAAAAATAGTTTTTTGCATCACCACATTTTGAGAGCTATAATTTTTGCATATTTTGGCCCACAGAGTCATGTGAGGTCTTATTTTTTGCGGGACGAGTTGACGTTTTTATTGGTACCATTTTTGAGCACGTGACATTTTTTGATCGCTTTTTATTTCGATTTTTGGGAGGTTAGAATGAACAAAAATCAGCAATTCATGAATTTCTTTTGGGGAGGCGTTTGTACCGTTCCACGTGTGGTAAAATTGATAAAGCAGTTTTATTCTTCGGGTCAGTACGATTACGGCGATACCTCATTTATATCATTTTTTTATGTTTTGGTGCTTTTATAGCATGAAAACAATTTTATATAAAAAATTATTATTTTTGCATCGCTTTATTCTGCGAGCATAACTTTTTTATTTTTTCGCTGATGATGCTGTATGACGGCTCGTTTTTTGCGGGACAAGATGACGTTTTCAGCGGTACCATGGTTATTTAAAGCATTGATTTTTTGCTTCGTTTTCTTTTTTTTTTTTTTAAGGGGTTCATTAAAGGGGTTAACTAGTGGGACAGTTTTATAGGGGGGGTCGTTACGGACGCGGCGATACCAAATATGTGTACTTTTATTGTTTTGGTTTTTTTATTTACAGGAAAGAATGAATTTATTGGGGAATATTTATATTTTTTTTTTATGATTTTTTTTTACCACTTTTTATTTTTATTTTTTTACTTTTATACTTTGTCCCAGGGTGGGACATCACTGTATTTTAGCAGATCGCTGCACAGCACTCTGTCACACCAGCGATCGCTCTGGCACTGCTGCAGGCTTCCCCAGCGCCTGCTCTCAGCAGGCACTGAGGAAGACGCCTCCCTGCAGGACCCCGGCGCCATCTTGGATCCGGGGACCTGGAGGGAGGACGGACCCTCGGAACAGCGCGACACATCGCGCTGCTCTGAGGGTCTCAGGGGAGCGCGCAGGGAGCCCCCTGCCTGCGCGATCCTCCCCTGTGCCCCGGGTACACCGCGATCATGTTTGATCGCGGTGTGCCAGGGGTTAATGTGCCGGGAGCGGTCCGTGACCGCTCCTGACACACAGTCACGGGTGTCAGCTGTGATAATCAGCTGACACCCGGCGGCGATCAGCTGCGCTCCCCCCGGGAGCGCAGCTGATCGCCCATGACGTACTATTCCGTCCATGGGAATAAGGTCCAGGGTCACATGGACGGAATAGTACGTCTGATGGCAGAGAGGGGTTAAACTGTTGTGCATGAAAGCCAATCTCCTGTCCATGGTGCATACGAAGATGCCTCCTGCCCTGCACCTGCCGTTGCCCAGAGTCAAATAGCACCATCATCAAGCCAGTCCATGTCCTTCTCCCAGCACAGCCTTCAGTTGTCTATACCCCAGTCATTGGAACATAAGCTGAAATACACAGTCAACACCCCACAGGCCACAGTACTCAATTCTCATATTTCTCGTCTGCTTGCGTTCAAAATGTTGCCTTTTAGACTTGAGGAGACGGAAGCTTTCCCCAACCTGATGGCGACTGCCGTCCCAAGGTACTCGGTCCCCAGCCGCCACTATTTATTCCGCTGTGCCGTCCCGGCATTACACAAGCACGTGTCTCACAACATTATTCGTGCCCTCTAGAAAGCAGTTACTGAGAAAGTATACCTAACCACGGACACTTGGATAAGTGCTTGTGTCCAGGGATGGTAAATCTCGATGACGACACACTGGGTTAACATAGTGGAAGCCTGGGACCCAGTCAGACCTTTTGGATGGAACAATTCCTCCCGACACCAAGGATTGCGGGCCCTACGACAATCAGGCTTGCCCCCACTGTGTACAGCTCCTGCACCTCCACCTCCTCTTCAGCCTCCATTACCGAAATGAGCACATCAGTCAAAGCTGGAAGCACTGCAGTACTGCCTCAGCCAAGCAGCAACAGGCTGTGCTTAAGCTAATTTGCTTAGGTGACAAACCGCACAATGCTGAAGAGTTGTTGAGAGCTCTGAAAGAGCAGGCAGGTGTGTGGCTGACACTGCTGAATCTCCAGCCAGGCATGGTGGTGTGTAACAATGGCAGGAACCTGGTGGCGGCTCTGAGGTGAGGCGAACTGACACACGTACCATGCCTGGCCCATGTGTTTAACCTCGTTGTTCAACGTTTTCTAAAAAGCTACCCGGAGCTGCCGGATCTGCTGGTGAAAGTGCGCCGCCTGTGTGCCCATTTTAGAAAGTCAGCTACAGCTTCAGCCGACCTTGCCGTGCGCCAGCAGTGATTGCAGATTCCGGCTCACTGACTGGCATGTGATGTCCCCACGCATTGGAACTCTACACTGCATATGTTGGAAAGGATTTGTGAGTAGAAGCGGGCAGTTGTTGAATACCAGCATCAACAAGGCTGTCGTTTTTCAGGTTTGACTCCACACATAAGACCTCAGGAGTGGACATGGATGTCAGACATATTTAACATCCTCCAAAACTTTGAGGAGTCTACCCAGATGATGAGCGTCAATGACGCCATAATTAGCGTCACTATCCCGCTCATCTATATTCTGAAAAGCTTTCTGCTCACAATGAAAGAGGATGCATTGCAGGTGGAGCACGAGGACATGGATCAAGGAACCATACAGGATGATTACACACAGCCCAGCTTCATGTCATCCCAACTTGGATTGGTTGACAATGAAGAAGAGGAGGAAGAACAGGAGCTACTTTCATGCGCTATAGAAGGTACTACAAGCACAACTGTCATACTGTCTGTTCAGCGTGGATGGCCTGAGGATGGGAGGAAGAGGAAAAGGAGGAGGAGGACACCTTGGTCAGTCGTCCTGTTGGTGAGGACACGGAAGGCTTGCCTGTTACCAGTCTGGCACGCATGGCTGACTTTATGTTGCGCTGCCTTTCCCGTGACCCTCGTATTGTAAAAATATTGGATAACAGTCATTACTGGGTAGTGACACTTTTAGACCCACGCTACAAGGAGAACTTTCAATCTCTTGTTCCAAAGGCAGACAGGTGTACTAAAATGGTGCAGCACCAGAGGGCCATTGATTCAGAATTATTAAAAACATTCCCATCTCAAAACGCTGGCAGCAGAGATAACAGTTTGTTGGCCAACCAAGGAGGACAGGCGAGAGAGACACAACTCCAATCCAGCAGAGGCAGGGGAACACTGCAAAGTTCTGGGAAAGTTTTCTCAGACCCTCCGATCGTCCTGCCCCTGAGGAGCGGAGTAATCTCAAAAGGAATGCAATGTTTTCTAAGATGCTGAGGGAGTACCTTGCTGACTGTACCAACGTCCCCCGTGATTTCTCAGTGCCTTTTAATTATTGGGTATCCAAGCTGGACTCGTGGCATGAACTGGCTCTCTACACCTTGGAGGTCCTGGCCTGCCCTGCCGCTAGCGTTTTGTCAGAGCAGTATTTAGTGCCTTTGGTTGAATTATCACAGATAAGCGCATTCGCCTTTCAACGGAAAATGCAGACAGGCTGACTCTTATAAAAATGAACAAGGGATAGTTTGGGCCAGACTTCTCAACACCACCAAATGATGAAAGCGAAACATAACCTTCAATGTAGTGTCTTTTTGGGAGGCGTATTCACATGCACCTCTTCACACCCACACTTGGGTATATGCTTCATGATTTTGGCTATTTGGTGTCCTTCTCCTCATCCTCACCGTCCACCACCACTCGAACACCAGGGTGAACGTATTTCGTCATGTTCCAGCCACTCTATTTATTGGCAAGGGTGTTATTATGCCCGTCACCAAATTTAAAAAATATGTACCCCCCAAGGGGAAATGTTTGCCTAAGTGTATGGGCATTACAAGTCTAGTAGACCCGCTCCTTTACATTGGGTCTATTTTTTAATGAGGCCTTCCTCCACGTTTCATCATCCACCACCACTAGATCAACAGGTTTAACGTGTTCCGTGCTGCTACTGCCAGTGTCGAATTATTAACAAGGGTCAGTGGTTATGCTGTTCAGAAAAAGGTTGAGGTGTAACCTACAGGGGAAATATTTGCCAGCCCATACACTAAAGGGTATGCCACACTAAACAATATCGCTAACGGGATCGCTAAAAAACGTCACTATTTAGCGATCCCGTTAGCGATGTTGTTCAGTGCGGCATCTTCCAGCGACGAGCTTCCTGCTGTGATCTCGCTCGTCGCTGGAATCGTTCCGGACCCTATTTCATCGCTGGCGCTCCCGCTGGGTAAGTATCTAATCGCTGTGTGGCACCTTTTCTTACGATTTAGCGGTACTTTTGTACCGCTAAAGTCGTTAAGAGATCGCTAACGGCGATAGCGTCGTTAACTATATCGCTAAATGCGGCAGCATTTAGCGATATAGAAACAATCCCGCTAGCGATCTCATTAGTATGCAACGCTAACGAGATCGCTAGCGGATAGCTTAGTGTGGCAGTACCTTAAGTATATGGGAATTACAAGTCTAGGAGACAAACTCCTTTACATTGGCCTATTTTTTAATGAGGCCTTCCTCCACGTCTCATCATCCGCTGCCATAAGATCACCAGCGTTAATGTGTTCCATGCTGCTGCAGCCAGTGTCGAATTCCAAACAAGGGTGGGTGGTTTTGCTGCACGTAAAATACTTGTTATGGAAAAGGTTGAGGTGTACCCCACAGGGGAAAATGTTTGCCCGCCCATACACTTAGTGTATGGGCATTCCAAGTCTAGGAGACCTGCTCCTTTAAACTGGGCATTCCCGACCTGTGACACAGCGTATGTGTCATGAAAGGATCGCGTTCCTGCGGGTCGGGTGACCGGAGTCACTGAAAGGTCACTAGAACCGCAGGCACAAGACCCTTTGTGCTTCACCACAGGGGGTTGGCTTAACCCCCACGGGCTACGATCGCCCTGATTGGCTGTTAAAAGTGAAACAGCCAATCAGAGCAATCTGTAATATTTCACCAATGAAATTTGGTGAAATATTACAATCCAGCCATGGCCGATGCTGCAATAGCATCTGCCATGGCTGGAGACCGAGATCCGACCCCCCCACACCGAGTCACGGCGGCAATCGGCTGCCGCCACCGATAGATGGCGGCGATCGGTCACCGCCGTCACTAAATGCTCCCCTCCTCCTTGCCTCCGCTGCCCCCACCTTCCGATCACCCCCTTACCTTCCGACCCCCCCCACTCACCTCTTCCGGTCCTCCGATGTCCCTGGATCTGTCCCAGCGTCCATCCGGGATGTTTCATGGGCACCGCCATCTTACAAAATGGCGAGTACATGCGCAGTGTGCCCTCCAGAGTCCAGAAATTTATTTTGATCACTGTGATAAACTCTCGCAGTGATCAAAATAAAAAAAAGTAAATAAACGCCTCATTTATCACCCCCATAGGTAGGGACAAATAAAATAAAAAAAATATATATATATTTTTTTATCTTTTTATCAGGGTTAGGGTTACGATTATAAGGCTGTGTTCATATTGCGTTATGGCAGTCCGTTAGACGGACTGCGTTACAACCGCGGTATAACGTGGTGTAACGCAGTCGGTTAACGCTGCCATTCACCCCCATTTGCGGGCACATGGCGACGCATGCCATAAAGCAGCATGCGTTCGCGACGTGCCGTCATTTAGTGACGGAGCCTCGGATGCGGCCTGCAGCGTCTGGGCTCCGTCACCTCTAGCGCAAATGAATCATCTGCTGATTCATCTGTGCTAGCCGGTATAGCATAACACGATCGCGTAATGCTATACCATTACCCGCCCGTCAACACTATGTGTTGAATGGGCTGGTAAAACTCAATATGAACCCAGCCTTAGGGTTAGGGTTAGAACTACGGTTAGGGTTAGAACTAGGGTTAGGGTTAGTCTTAGGGTTAGCATTAGGGTTAGCATTAGGGTTAGGGTTAGAATTTTCACTGTTTAGGCACACAGGGGCTCTCCAAACGCGTCATGGTGTCCGCTAACGATTGGAGCTAATTTTCCATTCAAAAAGTCAAATGGCGCTCCTTCCCTTCTGAGCCCAACAGTGCGCCCAAACAGTGGTTTATGACCACATATGAGGTATCTGTATACTCAGGAAAAATTGCCCAACAAATTTTAGGAGCCATTTTATCCTGTTGCCCATGTGAAAATGAAAAAATTGAGGCTAAAATAAAATTTTTGTCTTAAAAAAGTATTCTTTTTTTTACGGATCAATTTGTGAAGCACCTGGGGGTTCAAAGTGCTCACTATGCATCTAGATAAGTTCCTTGGGGGGTCTAGTTTCCAAAATGGGGTCACTTGTGGGGAGCTCCAATGTTTAGGCACACAGGGACTCTCCAAATGCGACATGGCAACCGCTAAATATTCCAGCATATTTTCCATTCAAAAAGTCAAATGGCGCTCCTTCACTTCTGAGCACTGCCGTGCGCCCAAACAGTGGTTTATGACCACATATGAGGTATCGGTATGCTCAGGAGAAATTACCCAACAAATTTTAGGATCCATTTTATCCTGTTGCCCATGCAAAAATGAAAAAATTGATGTTAAAATAAAATTTTTGTTGGAAAAATTAAAATGTCCATTTTTTCCTTATACGTTGCTTTAGTTCCTGTGAAGCACCTGAAGGGTTAATAATCTTCTTGAATGTAGTTTTGAATAGCTTGAGGGGTGCAGTTTTTATAATGGTGTCACTTTTGGGTATTTTCTACCATATAGACCCCTCAAAATGACTTCAAATGTTAGGTGGTCCCTAAAAAAATGGTTTTGTAAATTTTGCTGTAAAAATGAGAAATCACTGGTCAACTTTTAACCCTTTAACTTCCTAACAAAAAATTTTGTTTCCAAAATTGTAGACATGTGGGAAATATTATTTATTAAAAATTTTGTGTCACATAACTCTCTGGTTTAACAGAATAAAAATTCAAAATTAGAAAATTGCAAAATTTTCAAAATTTTCGCCAAATTTCAATTTTTTTCACAAATAAACGCAAAAATTATCTACCTAAATTTACCACTAATATGAAGCCCAATATGTCACGAAAAAACATTCTCAGAATCGCTAGGATCCGTTGAAGCGTTCCTGAATTATTACCTCATAAAGGGACACTGGTCAGAATTGCAAAAAATGGCAAGGTCATGAAGGGGTTAATCAGGCCTTCCTCCACGTCTCATCATCCGCCTCCATTAGATCACCAGCGTTAACGTGTTCCGAGCTGCTACAGCCAGTGTCGAATTCCGAACAAGGGTGGGTGGTTTTTCTGGGCTTAAAATACTTGTTATGGAAAAGATTGAGGTTTACCCCACAGGGGAAAATGTTTGTCAGCCCAATACACTTAGCGTATGGGCATTCCAAGTCTAGGAGACCCACTCCTTTAAATTGGGCATATTTTTTATTGAGGCCTTCCTCCACATCTCATCATCCACTGCCACAAGATCACCAGCATTAACGTGTTCCGTGCTGCTACAGCCAGTGTTAAATTCTGAACAAGGGTGGATGGTTTTGCTAGGCGTAAAATACTTGTTATGAAAAAGGTTCAGGTGTACCCCACAGGAGAAAATGTTTGCCAGCCCAATCACTTAGTATATGGTCATTACAAGTCTAGGAGACCCGCTCCTTTTTAATGGGACATTTTTTTAAGAGGCCCGCCTCCATGTTTCTTCCAAGGGGGGATTGGGTTATTGGGGTGCATATGGCTTGGTAGCAGGGCAGGCCTTGCAGTCAATGCATAAGAAAACAATGGGCGTACAAAATGAATAATGTGAAGTGGATTTTCCTGTGCCCATCCAGTACCTGGGATCAAAGGCTTATTGGGGTGCATATGACTTGGTAGCAGGGCAGGCCTTGCAGTCAATGCATAAGAAAACAATGGGAGTACAAAATGAATAATGTGAAGTGGATTTTCCTGTGCCCATCCAGTACCTGGTCAAGGCTATGGTCATTGACTGTAGCAGCAGCTTGCAGTCAATGCATAAGAAAACAATGGTGTACAAATGAATAAGAAGATATCGCCCATCAGTACCTGGTCAAAGCTATGGTGCATATCCCCAACAGGGCACCACAAAGACCCCCACACCATCACACCACCTCCTCCATGCTTCACGGTGGGAACCAGGCATGTAGAGTCCATCCGTTCACCTTTTCTGCGTGCAAAGCAGTAATCAAAGCAAAAGGTGGCTACTTTGAAGAACCTAGAATATAAGACATATTTTCAGTTGTTTCACACTTTTTTGTAAAGTGTAATGTATAATTCCACATGTGTTAATTCATAGTTTTGATGCCTTCAGTGTGATTCTACAATTTTCATAGTCATGAAAATACAGAAAAATCTTTGAATGAGGTGTGTCCAAACTTTTGGTCTGTACTGTACATTGGGCTCGTTGTTCTGTCCGAGTACCCGAGTATTCCAATTTGCTCGACCCGAGCAACGAGCACCCGAGCATTTTATTGCTCGTTCATCACTATGCTGGATTGCTCGGTTTTGATGCTTTTTCTCTCTCTTCTCTTCTATGTGGATCCTAAAAAATGCATGTAAAAAACTGCAGTTACTTTTTTAAGTGCAGAATCAAAGTTTTCTGTACTATAAAAAGCACATTAATAATGCAGCTTCGCTTCTGCACCAAAAATGCATCAAATAAGGGGGAGAAGATTTTTATTGTGCCATTTCTGCAACTTGTGAACGCAGCCAGGGCCGGCGTCAGCACTGGGAATACCCGGGCAAGTGCCAGGGCCCTGAGCAGGCGGGGGGCCCACTCGCCGTCGGGCACCCTGGCGCCCGTCACCGGAGGAGAGCGGTGCCAGCGCCGCCACTGGGCCCCCCCCCCCCGCTTGCTCAGGGCCCCGGCAGCCGGCCTGGCACAATACTCACCTCTCCCCGTGCCCAGGGGTGGGATTCAAATTTTTAACAACAGGTTCTGTGTTTGTACGTCGGTAAACCACACCCATTTTAAGCCACACCCTTTTAAAGCCACACCCATTTTGAAGCCACACCCCCAAAGCCTGCAGAATGGGATTCCCTCAAGAGGTTCTGCAGAAGCTGGGTTGTGATTCATACATATATGTTCCCTCCGCAGCTGCAGAACCTCTTTTTAAAGAAGGGGGAGGTATAGCTAGTCAGAGGCTGAAGGATTACATCACTGCTCCCCACGTTCTGCTGGGACTTGTAGTCCTGGAGGAACTGCAGGATCCAGGTGTGATTAATTTTTTCCACATAAAAGGTTTTAGGCAAAAACAGGTTCTGCAGAAGCAAGGTAGCCCCTCATAGCTTCACAAAAACCACTCCACTCTCCTTCCCTTCCCTCTTTAAAATGAGGTTCTGCAGCAGCTAAGGAGCCGCAGGCAAGAAGGAAGGGCTCCTGGCACTGAATGTGCCTAAATAATACAGTACCCAAATAATACAGTCACAGAGTGCCCAAATAATACCGTCACATAATGCTCAAACAATACAGTGCCCAAATAATATCATCACATAGTGCTCATATAATACCTCATACAGTGCCCAAATAATACAGTGACATACTGCCCAAATAGCACATACTGCCCAAATAGTCTCCAGGCCAGGCCAGCCCCAGGCAGCGCTGCAGCTCAGGCAGCTGCTCACACTGTCATACAGTGCTGAGGCCCACTGCCCAGACCCAAATAATACAGTGACATACTACACTCACTGCCCAAATAGAACTTAGCACATACTGCCCAATAGTCTCCAGCCAGGCCACCCCAGTAGCGCCGCAGCTCAGGCAGCTAGCTGCTCACACACACAGTACCTCAGAGACTCTGCAGCTCTGCTCGCAGCCTCTGCTCTCTCCCTCTCTTCAGCTCCTCCTCGTGACTGAAGATGGCCGCGGCGCGCCGCTACCCAATCGCCGCACTGCAGAGATCAGTCCGCGGGGGCTGGGGCTGGCGGTGTGTTGCGGCCAGAGGCGTATCTAGGCTTTCTGGCACCCGGGGCAAGAATTTGTTTCGGCACCCCCCCCCCGCACACATGCGATTTGCACACTTAGTCATGTACCGACGAGCTGCTCTCCCTAATGCTCTCAATGTTCAGTGAAAAACTGAGAGAAGCAGGAGGAGAAGCTCGATGTCACAGGACCACAAGTATGAAAATGGCATGAGTGAAGTGTCCATGTGATGACTGCTGGAACCTGCAGAGCTGAATCCTGATATTGCAGCTTCTGAATTCTCACAACGAATGCTCTGCACACTTTTAGGATTCTCCCTTACCGGTGGCGAGAGTACACGGTCATGTCAGCACAAGCATGTGATTTATATACTTCTGGCCACATTCCGACTAGACGTGCCCGGCCTCGCTCCGTTCATTTTCATTGAGTGAGGCCACACATGTCTAGTCAGCATGTGACCGCATGTATGTAAATCACCGGCACGAGAAAATCCTAACAGCGTGCAATGCGCACTGTGAGAATTCAGAAATTGACTAATTCTCATGTTTTTATTTATGTTAGGAGCATTAAAGGGGCTGTCCAGGTTTGTGCTGAGTCTGCAGTCATTCTATGTGACACAGACCTGGAGAACCCCTTTAATGCTCCTAACAAATAAAGACATGAGAATTAGTCAATTTCACAAATAATATTTACACGAGGTACCTTATAGATGACGCTGTCTCTGGAGTCGTTCTCCTTTTCTTTATCTTGTCCAGATCCCATGATGAGTTTTCTCATCCACAGCCGTCTCTGCAGACCTCCATCTTCTCCGCTCTTCTGCACCAACTCTCCACACAATGCCCTCAAAGACAGAAGAGTCATTATAATGCCCCTAAATAAAAATATCTGCAATATACTGTCACCTCACACTATTCCCCTCCCTCCTCACACTGTCTCCTCTCACATCCCCCCTGTTCACCATACTGTCTCCTTATATATTTACCCCCTCACTCTCTATACTGTCTGCTCACACATACCCCTGACTCCCCATACTGTGTCTGCACACATCCCATCACCCTCACTCCCCATACTGTGTCTGCACACATCCCATCACCCTCACTCCCCATACTGTGTCCACATACATTCACCCGTTCACTCCCCATACTGTCTGCACCCATTCCCCATACTGTTTCCTCATACATACTCTTCAGTACCCTCAAATCCCCCCACACATATTAAATGCCCCCATTCTCACTCCAAATCCCCCCCACACATATTAAATCCCCCCATCCCCACTCCAAATCCCCACACGCATTAAGTATCCCCTATCCCCACTCCAAATCCCCCCACACACATTAAATCCCCCCATCCCCACTCCAAATCCCCCCACACATAAAATAACCCCCCATCGCCACTCCAAATCCCCCCCACACATACAATAACCCCATCGCCACTCCAAATCCCCCCACACATAAAATAACCCCCATCGCCACTCCAAATACCCCACACATAAAATAACCCCCCATCGCCACTCCAAATCCCCCCACACATAAAATAAACCCCAATCCCCACTCCAAATCCCCCCACACATAAAATAACCCCCCATCCCCACTCCAAATCCCCCCACACATACAATAACCCCCATCGCCACTCCAAATCCCCCCACACATAAAATAACCCCCCATCGCCACTCCAAATCCCCCCACACATAAAATAAACCCCCATCCCCACTCCAAATACCCCCCACACATAATGTATCCCCATCCCCACCCCAAATCCCCCCACACATAATGTATCCCCCATCCCCACTCCAAATCCCCCCACACATAAAAGAACCCCCATCCCCACTCCAAATCCCCCCCACACATAATGTATCCCCCATCCCCACTCCAAATCCCCCCACACATAAAAGAACCCCCATCCCCACTCCAAATCCCCCCACACATAAAAGAACCCCCATCCCCACTCCAAATCCCCCCCACACATAATGTATCCCCATCCCCACTCTAAATCCCCCCCACACATAATGTATCCCCCATCCCACTCCAAATCCCCCCCACACATAATGTATCCCCATCCCCACTCCAAACCCCCCACACATAAAAGAACCCCCATCCCCACTCCAAATCCCCCCCACACATAATGTATCCCCCATCCCTACTCCAAATCCCCCCACACATAAAAGAACCCCCATCCCCACTCCAAATCCCCAGCCCCCACACACACACATTATGCCCCCCCCATCTTCGGTGGTATCTTCAGCTCCATATTGGAGCACACTTACCACCAGCGTTCCCCCACCTTGCCGCCGCCGGCCAGTGACGTCAGCAGCGTGATTACATGACCTGATCACGCTGCTGGCGTCGCTCTGACCCGCAGTCAGAGCTCGAATTGTACTGGCGTCTGTATAGACGCCAGTGCAATTGATCCCTGGGAGCCGGCACGCAGCAGCTTCTCTGCGCCGGCTGTCAGCTTGACAGCCGGCACAGGGAACCGCCGACTCTCAGGTACAAAATAGTTCCGGTTCGCCGCTCTCATTCTCCCCGGTTCGGGGAACCGGCTGCTTTTTGAACAACCGGTTCCATCGAACCGGGGAGAACCGGCTGAATCCCACCCCTGCCCGTGCCTCCGCAATCCGCAGCTCCAGGCTCCCTCTGCAGGGCGCCTGCGCTTCCTCTCACAGCAGCGCTGCTGAATGACGTCATCATTCAGCGGCCGGCTGTGGCAGAGAGAGCGCGGACGCCGGAGAGGTGAGATGTGAGGTGCGTGTATGTGTCTGTGTGTGTGTGTCTGTGTGTATCAGTGTGTGTGTGTATGTCGTGCGGTGCTTTGTGTGTGTGTATGTGAGAGAGTGCTGCGGTGCTGTCTGTGTGTGGTTCTGTATGTGTGATGTGGGGGGGGAGGCAATGATGGTGGTGACGAGCCGGAGGAAATGATGATGGGGAGACGATGATGATGGGAGACAATGATGATGATGTTGGGGAGACGATGATGATGGGAGGCAATGATGATGATGATGGGGAGGCAATGATGATGATGATGGGGAGACGATTATGATGGGGAGGCAATGATGACGGGGAGGCAATGATGATAATGATGGGGAGGCAATGATGATGATGATGATGGGGAGTCTTTCCACAGCGCCCTTTCCTGAGCCGTAACAGCGCAGAACGCAGCACACTGCAGAGGAGAGCTCCATAATTTGTATGGAGCATTATATGGGGACCAATATTCTTTATGGAGCATTATATTTGGCCCATAATACTGTATGGAGGACTATGTGGTGCCCATAATATTTTATGGAGGACTGCACTGTCCGGTCTGTACTGTGTGCTGTGAGGATTTGGCGGTTTCTAAGCTATTGTAGAATTTACAATAGATATCACTCATGTAATGGAAGAAGTGAAGTGTTTGGCATTGTACTATACCCATATTTCTCTGCAGTATCTGTGCATCATGAATCGTGGTCTGTGTTAAAGGGCCCACTGAGACCCTTTCGCCCAGGGCCCATAAAAACCTGGAGCCGGCCCTGAACACAGCCTACAAACAAAAAAGCCAGATGTCACATAGTGAAGCTACATATAGATAAGAAAGTTCTGGCGGCTGTGACTGTGAATGAAGGAACACAAGTTAAATCCACAGGAGCCAACTAGAGATGAGCAGGACGCACAGATGATGCTGCTCTGCCCTGGCAACCAATTATAACACAGCTTTCATTTTACCAGAGCAGTTTAACAACTGAAAGCTGAGCTCTGATTGGTAGCTATGGGCAACAAAAGACAGCTCGGCCTTATCACATCATTTATTGCTGAATTAAGGATTTTGTTTATGATGATTTTCTGTGATATATTGTCCTGTAAAATCAATGATAACATTCTAGCCTTTAATGCCCCAAAAAGGTGATTTGACAGGTTTCCCTAAAACTTCGTGTTGGTAGTAGCTTATATCACCCATTAATAAAACATTACTAAATACAGCAATTCATATTTCATTTCATAAGGGATAAATGCATTCATTTGACTAATTTGTAGCTTTTGCTTAACTGGCGCACTTGTAAAAATAGATTAAAGGCACAAGAACATCTTCTAATTGACTCCGATGTCTCATGTCAGTCTGCATTTCGGTTACACTGCATCGCCATTCTTACACCTTGTCTTTTAGTATCGCTTGCTAGAAATATGTACTTGCTTACCAATAGTGTATGCATGTGATCATAAACCTAGTAAATATAAAGCTTGGCCACAATTCATTAAGGCCATATTTACACTGTGCATTTGTGATGCGTTTTTTTGCCACAATTTTTTCCAAAACGTGTTAATAACACTGCAATTTTACCACGTTTTTGGAAAATTCCAGCAATAAAACACCCAAGGAAAACATGGAGTGAACACGGCCTAAGGCAGGCATTTTGCATGGAATTAAAGGTGTGCTGGAGTAAGATGCGCCAAATTGATTAAGAGGCGCATACCTCTTTAGGACTTGTGTCACATCGCCATATGGCATATACACCCCATAAAGGATGCACAACAAAGCACACATTCACTCTGTTTGTCCCATCGGCACATACTCTCGAATCCCGTTTTGCAGGGGTTTCGGTGGACGCAAGCCCTGACAGGACCACTGAACGAGGGCAAGAACGCAATGTGAAAGCACCCAAAGCTAATGATGAACATAGCAATCACTGTTAGTCTGCACAAATGGTGAATGCAGTTTTAGCCGTCCGCCTGCATAAATGGTGAACGTAGTGATTGCAGTCAGCCTGCACAAACGGTGAAAGCCGAGAATGTAGAAGGGCAGCAAAAATAGTGAAGGCAAAGGACGCAGCCAGTTAGCAGAAAAACTTAAAGCAGTTAGCCAGCACACAGTGAATGCTTTGAACAGTCAGCTAGCACAAAAAAATGAATGAAGTCAGCCAACACAGTGAATGTAGTCAACCAGCACAAAACAGTGAATGTAGTCAGCCAGTACAAAAAGTGAATACAGTGAATGGAATCAACCAGCACAAAACAGTGAATGTAGTCAGCCAGCACAAAAAGTGAACGCAGTCAGCCAACGCGTTTGTGTGGTTCCATTTCTGAATCAGAGCAGACGCAGCCATTACCTAGCATACGGAGCAGTCCATCTTGAACTCTGAGGTATGGCACAGCTCTCTTAGCCCTACTGTTAGGGCTGGCGGAACGCACAAAATAAATACAAATAATAGGTGCGTTCGCAGCACTGGGTCCACCGTGCAGGCAGAGCCTGCTGCTAGTAAGATGGCGGTATGGAAAACTCTGTTACTTCACAGAGTCGCAACTATAGATACTGTGGCACTATATGGCGGTATAAGCGAACTCTGTTACACCACAGAGTCGCTAAGGTAGAGACGCAGAGATATGGACTGTGTCCTGTTAACTCCACAGGGATGCACAGACAACTGCTGTGCGGACAGCAGTCCGTAGTAATGAAATCAGCAACGCAATCAGACAATCTCCTCACCGGAGAAGCTGGTATTCTAGGGGCTTATTACAGCCAAGCCCTAAACACGTGCATACAAGTCTCCTCACCGGAGGTGCCGGTATTCTAGGGGCTTATTTCAGCTGAGCCCCAACACATGCGTGCAAGATCACACTGGCGCAAAGCACATAATGCAATTGATACCAGCGCATGGCTGCATGGTCATACAACCCTTTTATAGCAGCATGTGACCCCTGATCTCCAATGAGAAATCTTACCCTGGGCATGCTCAGAAGGGGAAACACAGGACTTAGTCCTAAAGACGTCTGCTCGCCGCTAACCAGTACTGGCTACAATAGCAGAACCTGGAGAGGCAGCAGTAATCCTCTGCACAATGTTAGACTGGGCGAGATGCTGGGACCGATGTCTCTGCTGAGCAGAGTCCACTGCGGCCGGAGACAGATGGGAGACCGCAGCAGGGAAGGCTCGAGATTCCCCTTGTACAGAAGCGGGAACTCGACCCCTAACATTACCCCCCTCCTAGGGCCCCCCTTCTTTGGGCCTCGCTACGTTCAAAGGCAGCGATGAGCTGCGGAGCATGAATATGCTTGGCAGGCTCCCAGGACCTATCCTCAGGCCCATAACCCCTCCAATACACCCAAAAAAAGTTTTTTGCCCCGTACCACCTTGCACCCTACAATGGCGTTCACCTCGTGATCGTCCGTAGACGAACCCGACGTCCCGGCAGATGACTCAGGCAACCGGGAGATGACCACGGGTTTTAGGAAGGACACATGGAAGGTGTCGGAGATACCAAGGCGAGGCGGAAGGGCCAAACTGTAAACCACAGGGTTCACCTGCTCGAGGACCTTGAATGGACCAAAATAGCGGGGTGCCAACTTAGTGGACTCCACCCGCAGCCTGATGTTTCGGGCGGAGAGCATACTAGGTCGCCAGGAGCAAATGTCGGAGCGGGATGCCGATGGGCATCGGGAGAAGACCTCATCCTCTCCTTGGAAGCCTGAATGCCATCCTGGGTGCGGTCCCATATGTCCCGTGCCTCCACAACCCAGTCTGCCACCCTGGAGTCGGCGGAAGCCACGGGCATGGGCACCGGTACCAGCGGATGCTGGCCATAATTTAAGAGGAATGGGGTCTGTCCGGTGGAGTCAGCCACAGCATTGTTTAGTGCGAACTCCGCCCACTGGAGCAAGGATGCCCAGTCATCCTGCCTGGCAGAGACAAAATATCGCAAGCATGTGACCAAGGTCTGGTTGGCCCTCTCTACCAACCCATTCATCTCGGGATGATATGCAGAGGAGAGGTTTACCTCAATGCAGAGTAGACGACACAGCTCTCTCCAGAACCGAGACGCAAATTGGGGACCTCGATCGCTGACAATCTTGTCTGGCATACTGTGTAGACGGAAGATGTGTCTAATAAATAATGCTGCCAAGGCCCGTGCAGAAGGTAACCGTGGTAGCGGCACTAAGTGCACCATTTTGGAGAAGTGGTCGGTGATTACCCAAATGATAGGGCAACCCCGAGACTTGGGTAAGCCCACCACAAAGTCCATCCCGACCATCTCCCAGGGCCTGTCTGCCACCGGCAAAGGGAAAAGTAACCCAGCTGGCCGTTGTCGAGGGGACTTGTTCCTGGCGCAGGAGATACATGCCTGAACATACTCCTTGATGTCACGGACCATATGTGGCCACCAGTATGTCCTCGCCAATAATTCAGTTGTCCTCTTTGCCCCAAAGTGTCCACCCACCCTGGACGAGTGTGCCCAAGAAAGTACCTCCGGTCGCAAATTAGTGGGCACAAAAGTCTTGCCCGGAGGCATAGACTCTAGCGAAATCGTGGCTACCGTTCTCAGGCTCTCTTCGGGGACAATAAGCCGAGGCTCCTCATCCTCCTCCTCTGATGACACTAAGGAGAGAGAGAGAGCGTCGGCCCGGATATTCTTCTCACAGGAGAGAAAATGGAGGGTGAAGTGGAACCAAGAGAAGAATAGGGACCATCTGGCCTGGCGAGAATTTAGCCGCTGAGCCGTTTGCAAATATACCAAGTTTTTGTGGTCAGTGAAGACTTGGAAGGGAAAACGAGCCCCCTCCAGAAGATGTCTCCACTCAGAGAAGGCCAACTTCATAGCCAGCAACTCCCTGTCCCCGATGGAATAATTCCTCTGCTGGTGTAAAGGTCTTAGAAAAGAAGAAGCAGGGATGCTTCCGACCTTGAGCATCCTTTTGATAAAGGACTGCTCCAGCACCAACAGAAGAGGCGTCCACCTCTAAAATAAACAGCTTATCAACATCGGGGCGATGTAATATGGAAGCACTGGCAAAATGCGACTTGAATGAAGAGAACGCCTTGGAGACCTCCTCAGACCACAACTTGGGATTTGCTCCCTTCTTGGTGAGGGCTACCAAGGGAGCTACCAAAGTCGAGAAATGGGGAAAGAACTGGCGATAATAATTAATGAACCCCATAAAGCGCTGCACCGCTTTAAGAGAATGGGGTTCTTGCCAGTCCATTACAGCCTGTAGTTTGGCAGGATCCATAGCCAATCCCTGGGCGGAGATGATATTGTGTAGCCCAGCTACGCAGGCACACATAAAAGTCCAGGAGAGTGCACAGGAAGGTAACAGCAACGCTTGATATTCATTCACTGTCACTCACACTTCCAGACACACCCATCTGAGATATAAGGGGAGTGACGCGTATCTGAGGGGGTTAGTCAGTCAGCCAACCTAGGAGGGAGAGTAGTGGAATCTGGCTCCTGTCTTCGGACGGATCAGCTCAGTGTCAGTCCAAGTGGGACTTAGAGGATACTGAGGGCTACTCAGCGAGCCCTAGAGAAAGCTGACCTCGCCATTGAAAGTACAAGTGTTTATGTTAAGAGCGTGAAGCAGGGCGAAGGGCGCAGTGGAGAAGACAGAGCAGTGCTACAGGTATTGGATTACCTGCACTAAATTGCCGGACACCGGGGTCCGAAGCGTTGCTACAGTTTCAAGCTTAGTAACAAGAAAACCGGAGGCATCTGGACTACAGGTCGCAGAGAGCAGCCCTAAGTGTCAATACGTAACCGGAGTCAGGTGGAACAGGGACTTTGAGTCAAGTGCACGACAAAAGTAAGGACTTAGTTTCATCACTTAGAAGGCTCCACCACAACGTTGGCCGGGCAGTACAGCTATTGAGAAAGCTGGAGATTCAGAGTTAACTTCGCTTCAGGCAAGTTGGACTCACATGTACATTGGAAGTAAAGGAGGCCTCTAACCTGCTCAGCTGTTACCGGAATGTGCACTCTCCACCCCGACCAGCTCCCCGGGACCTGCTTGAACCACCATCAGTAAAAGGTATGAAAAGGAACTACCTTGTGTGTGACTGAATTCTTACTACACCCTGCATCATCTTCACCATAGACTTCCAGGGACCCGTCTCACCTGTGGGAGATTTACTACCAAGCTGCCCCATAACATCCCCTGTGAAAGTCCTTAGAGCAGCGCTGGTACAATTTACCAGAAACCGCAGGTGGCGTCACGAACTACCTATCCTAATAATCCCCTGTAAATATTCCCCATTGGATGAGCCCCAGGGCCACGGACCGAGCCACCGCTACCAGTGACAACTCCCATAGGTTCCCATGGGCTCGGCTCCGAGTACCCCATTGCCCTGGTACTAAGTGCGACTCAATTCTCTGGCGTCACTGAACAGGATGCGAAACTTGCAACTGTGAGTCCTGTGTGCCTATATTGAACTGTTTATTTCATGAAAAAGACTGTTTGCTGCTTTTGGCGCCAAATACCGCCATTTTGCCGTCATATTGGCGCCCTGAGGCACTGGTGAAGAAGGTGGGCGTGCATTCGTGGGCGTGTACCCCCCCTGAGGCGCGAAAGATATGGCCGCCCTCTCCAAATGTTACTACAATGTGCGGTCCTGCCCCTCTGCTAAAGAAATCCGCCTCCTCTTCATCCTCTATGCGAAGAGGAGGAGACGCAAATCCTGCCTCCACGGAAGAGACCAGATTGTTCCTGATGGAAACTACACTCTGGCCTGGGACGAGATGGCGGAAGGACAGGAGGATCTGTGCCAAGTACCGGAAGATTTTCTACCTGTGCCGGAGCTGTCCCCAGATAGGGACACCGACCCCGCCATGATGGAGCTGCGGAAGGAGAATGAGGAGCTAAGGAAGAAGCTCCAGGGTCGTGCTGATCGACAGGAGACGGAGAGACGCTGGCGCACCCAAACACAGCGGCTGCTGTGGGACGCCATGTTCTCTCCTACAAGCCAAGGGCCGTCTCCTGAATTCCTGAAATCGCTGCTGGAGAAGGCTGAGGGACGACCGGAGGTTACCGCCGAAAGTGCTGTACCTGATCCCACCGATGCGGAGGTGGAGGAGAAGGAGGCTGAGGAGGTATTGCCCGGACCGGAGTGCCAGTCAGGCCAGGAGGCCACCGCAGAGTACCGCTCCCCGGTAAGGTCACCGGAGGGGTCCCAGCCATCGTTGCCGGAAGTCGACTGGGACAAGATGGAGCGATTAGATGACGTCACCTATGCCGTAAAGTGGGAAAGTGAGTGGCGCCGTCGTGAAGAGGAGCAGCGACGCCAAAAGCAGGAGGAAGAAAGAGACATCCAGCGGTCCCGACAGAAACAGCATGAGGAATTCATAGCTGACAAGGAGACCGTCCGCCGGGATAAAGGTACCCTACGGGAACAGCGGCGGCAGGGGTGCGTCACCGAGTTCCAGCTCCGCAAGGGCTGGGGCTTCATCCGCGAACCGGGCCTCTATCCAGGGTCTTTGTAAGCCGCAGGGACGTAGAATCCCACCTGCCCATCGGTCATCCTGGGAGGGACCTGATTAATGGGGACATTGTGAGCTACACCCGTCACTGGGGTATGAAGGGGTGGTATGCCCTGAACGTCTCCATCGTCAGTGACCCCGTCCCCGACGCCGGTACTGAAGCGTCCCAGTTCAGAGCTCCCACCGAACCAGGCCGTGCCCCGGCATCGCCCCCTAAATCGCAAACAGCGACCTGCTCTACATCGCAATCAGCGACTTGCTCTACATCGCAACAGGCGACCTACCCGGCATCGCCCCCTACATCGCAATCAACCAAGTGTCCCGCAACGCAAACTGCAACTCATTCTGGATCGCAACCGGATGCGACTACAGTTAAAGCGCAGCTAAAACCTGCATCTTTGATGAAAAGTTCTTATTTGCCTGAGACACCCGTTGCGTCCCCGTTGGTTCGCACAAGGACTGTGGCCACGCAAACGCAGATATCGGGCCGTGACTTATTTGTTATGGGAGCCAAAGGGCATCGCGTTGTTCCAGCCCCAGGAGTGGAAGACGTTAGTGAAAGTTTATAAAAGTGAAGACCGGTAGGACCCAGACAGGGGTTTACCGCATCTAAGAAATGTATAAAGTTTGTTGAGAGAATTGCCATTTTTGCACTTTATTACTGTGTATGTATAGTGTTTACATATTTAAAATAGAATACCCGGATGGGTAAAGCAAAAGTTAAAGTGAGATTCAAAGAATTTGAAAAAGTTAAATATTCAATGTGTTGATTACATAGTATACCCCGGTTGGGTAACTTCAGTCGAATTATATGTGCATACTTGAAGAGTACAGATGTCTTTTATTATGTCATGGACTGAGAGGCTGTGGACTGTGCCAGCCCAAGAACTTGTCTTGTAAATAGTTGCGCTTCGGTGCATTATCTTGGTTTTACATGAAACCACTACTACTATCTACCTCTGAAGAAAAACCCGTATGGTGGGCCTAGAGTGAGGTCTGCAGTCAGAAGTCCTGCAGCCCACCCAGGACCCACGTGGGAGGTTTTTGGTGCGGGTCCTCCACAAGTATCTTGTATATATGAGCATGTTTTGATATTTTGATACTTTTGTATTTTTCCTATTGTACAAATTGTAACGTTAAAGAAGTCGTACCTCCCGGATGGAAGAGTTAAAATGTTGTTGTTAATGCAAAACAAAATGTTCTTTTTGTCTTTTACAGCCCGGGAGTGCTGTGTTTTACCAAGGGGGGATGTGTAGCCCAGCTACGCAGGCACACATAAAAGTCCAGGAGAGTGCACAGGAAGGTAACAGCAACGCTTGATATTCATTCACTGTCACTCACACTTCCAGACACACCCATCTGAGATATAAGGGGGAGTGACGCGTATCTGAGGGGGTTAGTCAGTCAGCCAACCTAGGAGGGAGAGTAGTGGAATCTGGCTCCTGTCTTCGGACGGATCAGCTCAGTGTCAGTCCAAGTGGGACTTAGAGGATACTGAGGGCTACTCAGCGAGCCCTAGAGAAAGCTGACCTCGCCATTGAAAGTACAAGTGTTTATGTTAAGAGCGTGAAGCAGGGCGAAGGGCGCAGTGGAGAAGACAGAGCAGTGCTACAGGTATTGGATTACCTGCACTAAATTGCCGGACACCGGGGTCCGAAGCGTTGCTACAGTTTCAAGCTTAGTAACAAGAAAACCGGAGGCATCTGGACTACAGGTCGCAGAGAGCAGCCCTAAGTGTCAATACGTAACCGGAGTCAGGTGGAACAGGGACTTTGAGTCAAGTGCACGACAAAAGTAAGGACTTAGTTTCATCACTTAGAAGGCTCCACCACAACGTTGGCCGGGCAGTACAGCTATTGAGAAAGCTGGAGATTCAGAGTTAACTTCGCTTCAGGCAAGTTGGACTCACATGTACATTGGAAGTAAAGGAGGCCTCTAACCTGCTCAGCTGTTACCGGAATGTGCACTCTCCACCCCGACCAGCTCCCCGGGACCTGCTTGAACCACCATCAGTAAAAGGTATGAAAAGGAACTACCTTGTGTATGACTGAATTCTTACTACACCCTGCATCATCTTCACCATAGACTTCCAGGGACCCGTCTCACCTGTGGGAGATTTACTACCAAGCTGCCCCATAACATCCCCTGTGAAAGTCCTTAGAGCAGCGCTGGTACAATTTACCAGAAACCGCAGGTGGCGTCACGAACTACCTATCCTAATAATCCCCTGTAAATATCCCCCCATCGCATTGACTGCCAGGGCCACGGACCGAGCCACCGCTACCAGTGACAACTCCCATAGAAATCTATGGGCTCGGCTCCGAGTACCCCATAGCCCTGGTATCCACAATTGTGGGGCGAGTCAATTCAGCCTAGGAAAGGTAAAGACTCCTGCTCAAACACATATTTCTCCAGCTTGGCATAGAGGGAGTTTGCCCGTAAGAGGTCGAAGACCTCGTTGACATCCCTCCGGTGAGAGTCTATATCTGGTGAAAAGATGAGAATATCTCCAGATAGACTACTACAGAGGTGGAGAGCTTATCCCGGAAGATGTCATTGACAAAGTCTTGGAAAACAGCGGGAGCATTACAGAGCCCGAAGGGCATCACCAGGTATTCATAATGCCCATCGCTGGTATTAAAAGCTGTCTTCCACTCGTACCCTTCACAGATGCGAATTAGGTTATAGGCACCACGTAGATCTAGCTTGGTAAATACCTTTGCTCCTCGGAGCCTATCAGAGCTCAGAGATTAGGGGCAACAGGTACTTATTCTTGACGGTGATGGCGTTAAGACCCCTGTAGTCAATACACGGATGTAATTCTCAGTTTTTCTTTTGCACGAAGAAGAACCCCGCCCCTGCTGGTGACACCGACTTCCTAATGAACCCTCTTGCCAGATTTTCCTGAATATACTGGGACATGGCCTCCATCTCAGGAAGCGAGAGGGGATAGACTCTTCCCCGAGGAGGTTTTGCTCCAGGCAAGAGATCAATAGGACAGTCGTAGGGGCGATGAGGCGGAAGAGTCTCCGCCGCATTCTTGGAGAAAACGTCTGCATATGACCAATAACACTGGGGAAGAGAAGTGAGATCTACGGGTATCTCTGTAGTGGTGACCTGAACGCACTCCCTGACACACCTGCCTCTACATGAATCACCCCAACCCAGTATTCTCCCAGAGGACCACTCAATATTGGGAGAGTGGTGACGGAGCCAAGGTATTCCCAGAAAAACCTCGTCTATTCCCTCGGGCAGGACAAGAAAGGAAATACTCTCCTGATGGGAAGGGGACATAGATAAAGTGAGAGGGATAGTCTGGTGGGTGATTTGTGAGGGCAAAGTTGATCCATTCACTACTCGCACAGTCACCGGTTTGGCGAGCATCACCTGAGGTATAGTGTGGCGGAGAGCAAAGGCAGAGGACATGAAATTCCCCTTGTCTCCAGAATCCACACAGAGCTCGGCGGTGAGAGTGGATGGACCTACAGTAATTGTCCCCTTGGACAACTACAACTTGGTGGAAAATGCCGCGGTGTCTAGTGAACCTCCTCCCAGGGTCACTAGATGCGACTGTTTTCTCGACCACTGTGGACATTTGTTGGCATAATGTCCTAACTGCTGACAGATGTTACAAACCACGGGTACTCGAGCGGCCCGGGACTTAGGTCCTGCTCGAGAAACCTCCATGGCCTCATGGGAGTCGGACGCCTGACTGAAAGATTCTAGAGGTCTGGCGAAGGTGGGAGCCAGCCGGAACCTCTGCCTACACTGGGACCGCTCCAACCTCTGCTCGTGAAAGCGGAGGTCGATGTAGGTAGATATGGCGATAAGCTTCTACAGTGTGGCGGGAATCTCCCTGATAGCCAAGGCGTTTTTCACATGGCCCGCCAGTCCTCTCCAAAACACGGGAATGAGTACTTTATCTGGCCAGTCTAACTCCGAGGCCAGAGTCCGAAATTGGACAGCAAAACAACTGACCAAGGACGAACCCTGTGAACTTGCCAGCAGTTGGAGCGCCGCATCGTGGGTGACCTGAGGTCCTAGAAAGACCTTTTTTAGAGCCTCCAGAAAACGAGGAGCACTCCGCACCACACGGTCGTCACGCTCCCACAGCGGGTGGCCCACTCCAACGCTCTGCCCGACAGGAGAGATATTACAAAGCCTGTTATGTTTCGGTAGCTGAGGAGTGCAGGTAAAAAAGGCAATACACCAGAGCAGTTGGAATCTATGAGATTGCAGTACCCTGACTAACCACCACAACTAGAGGCAGCTGTGGAGCGTTCCTACGTTGGTCCTAGACGCCTCGTCACAGCCTGAGAAACTAACTACACCTAAAGATAGATATAGGAAAGCTATCTGCCCCGGAGCAGAACCCCAAAGATAACAGAAAGCCCCCAAACATGTAATGGCGGTTAGACAAGATGAAATACTGACACAGAAAGAAAATAGTATGAGCAAACGCTGGGGCCCAAACTAACTAAATAGAAAAGGATAGGAAGGGTACTTACTGCAATCCCAGAAAATCCTGAAAAGCACCAACTCTACTAATTTCAAAAACACCTGAGATCACACGACCTCTTCCACCTAAATTAGTTCTCTGGTGTAACAAAATCAAAACAGCAGCCACTGAAAAAACTGGAAAAAGCAAAAGTACAAACATCAGTGGCTGAACAAAACTGAGAGGGCAGAAGCCCCCGGAGGGGACCCTGAAGGCCCCCACAGAAGTGCAGGACAAAATGCAAAAATATAGCACAAACACAAAAGAAGAAAATGTCTTATCTGTTAGCAGGAGATGCAGACACGACACAGCAGGCTACAAGGGAAACTGGAATAAAGGATTCAGACCAGAACAATTGATCACCGGCAACCCTGATGGGAAGGTGACTCCCTTATATAAGACCAGTCAGTAACACCTGATTCCCAGTCCTCACAATCTTCACTGGACAGACTAGCACCGCTTGTAACCACCAGAGGGAGCCTCTGCTCAGAACTCATCTCAAACCCATTCACAACAGTACCCCCCCCTTGAGGAGGGGTCACCGAACCCTCATTTGAGCAACCAGGTCGGTCAGGATGAGTTCTATGATACGCACGGATAAGTCTCCTAGCATGGATGTCCGAAGCAAACACCCAAGAATTGTCTTCCTGACCATAACCTCTCCATTTAACCAAATACTGGAGTTTCCGTCTAGAAAAACGAGAATCTAATATTTTCTCAACCACATACTCCAGATTGCCCTCAACCAAAACAGGGTCAGGAGGCACAGCAGCAGGAACCACTGGCTCAACAAACCTCTTCAACAAGGACTTGTGGAACACGTTATGGATTTTAAATGTCCCTGGAAGAAGCAAACGAAAAGAAACAGGATTAATAATCTCCATGATCTTATAAGGTCCAATGAACCTAGGCTTAAATTTAGGAGATGCTACTCTCATAGGAATATTCTTTGAGGACAACCAGACCAAGTCCCCCACTTTAAACCGAGGCCCATCAGTCCTATGCCGGTTAGCAAACCGCTGGGCCCTCTCCTGAGAGAGGGACAACCTCTCCACTACCTGGTCCCAAATCAGTTGCATACGCTCCACAACAGAGTCAACACCTGGACAAACAGAAGCCTCCGTCTGTCCTGAAGAAAATCGAGGGTGAAACCCAGAATTACAGAAAAACGGAGACATCAAAGTAGCAGAGCTAGCCCTATTATTAAGAACAAACTCAGCCAAAGGCAAAAAAGAGACCCAGTCATCCTGATCAGCAGACACAAAGCATCTTAGATAAGTCTCCAATGTCTGGTTTGTTCTCTCAGTTTGACCATTGGTCTGAGGATGAAATGCCGAGGAGAAAGACAATTGAACACCCAGTTTAGAACAAAAGGTCCTCCAAAATCTGGAAACAAACTGGACTAATCTGTCAGACACAATGTTCTCAGGAATGCCGTGTAAACGAACCACGTGCTGAAGGAACAACGGCACCAATTCAGAGGAGGAAGGCAACTTAGGTAATGGCACAAGATGTGTCATCTTGGAAAACCTATCACAAATTACCCAGATGGTGGTCATTCTCTGAGAAACAGGAAGGTCGGAAATGAAATCCATAGAGATATGGGTCCATGGTCTCTTGGGCACAGGCAATGGCATCAACAAACCACTAGAGCGAGAGCAAGGCTTGGAGCGAGAGCAAGTCCCGCAGGACTGCACAAATTCCCTGACATCACGAGACAAGGTAGGCCACCAAAAGGACCGACTAACCAAGTCTGTGGTACCAAAAATTCCGGGATGCCCAGCCAACGCGGAACAATGAATCTCAGACATCACACTCTTTTTCCACTGGTCCGGGACAAACAATTTTCCAACAGGGCAGCACTCGGGCCTATCCTCCTGACACCCCTCCAGAGCAAGTCTCAACTCTTCAAAAGCCCACTTCATGGCCAATAACTCCCGATTACCCACGTCATAATTACGTTCAGTAGGAGAAAATTTTCGAGAGAAAAAGGCACAAGGGTTACTTTTAGAGGTCTCTGGATCTTTTTGGGACAAAACGGCACCTGCCCCAATTTCAGAGGCATCAACCTCCACCTGAAATGGCAGAGAAACATCAGGCTGCCGTAGAACAGGAGCAGAAGTGAATCTCTGCTTAAGTTCCTGAAATACAGAGACTGCCTCAGGAGGCCAATTCACAACATCAGAACCCTTTCTGGTCAAATCAGTTAATGGTTTAACAATAACCGAGAAATTACCAATAAATTTACGATAAAAATTGGCAAAACCCAAAAATATCTGAAGAGCCTTTAATGAAGTAGGTTGGACCCAATCACAGATGGCCTGAACCTTGACCGGGTCCATTTCAATAACAGATGGGGACAAAATGAATCCCAGAAATGAGATCCTCTGTACGCCAAAAAGACACTTTGATCCCTTCACATACAGAGCATTCTCTCTCAAAATCTGGAATACAGTTCGAACATGTTTCACATGAGAGTCCCAGTCATTAGAAAAAATCAAGATATCATCCAAATAAACAATCAGAAATTTGTCCACAAAATCCCTGAAAATGTCATTCATGAAGGACTGGAAGACGGAAGGAGCATTAGTGAGCCCAAAGGGCATCACCAGGTACTCAAAATGCCCTTCAGGGGTATTGAATGCCGTCTTCCATTCATCCCCGTGCTTAATGCAAATAAGGTTATACGCCCCCCTGAGGTCAAGCTTGGTAAACCAAGTAGCGTTTTTCACCCTGGAAAACAGGTCAGAAATCAAGGGTAACAGGTATTGATATTTCACAGTAATATTGTTCAAGAGACGATAATCAATACACGGCCTTAATGAACCATCCTTTTTGGCCACAAAGAAAAAACCGGCACCTAAGGGTGAAGAGGATGGTCTGATATGACCCTTCTCCAATGATTCCTTGATATAAGACCGCATAGCGTCATGTTCAGGTACAGACAAGTTAAAAAGGCGACCTTTAGGGAATTTACTACCCGGCACTAATTCAATAGCGCAGTCATAGCTCCTATGGGGAGGCAAGGATGCAGATTTACTTTCGCTAAACACATCAGAAAAATCAATCAAAAAGTCAGGAACATCCTGAGCCTGGGGGGAGGCAGAAAAAACAGGAGTGTTGGTATTAACACATTGGCAGCCCCAACTGGTTACAGACACAGATTTCCATTCCAAAACAGGATTATGAGACTGTAACCAAGGAAAACCCAGCACGATAATGTTATGCAGATTATACAGAAACAAAAATTTGCAGCACTCCTGGTAATCAGGTTCAACCCTCATTATCACCTGAGTAGAAAACTGGGGTTTATTCTCAGCCAAAGGGGTAGAATCGATCCCCAGTAGGGGAATAGACTTCTGTAGGGGTATCAAGGGAAATCCACAACGTTTAGCAAAATCATAATCCATCAGGTTAATAGCTGCTCCAGAATCAACGAAAGCCTGAGCAGAAAATGAGGACAGAGAGCATATCAGAGTGACAGTTAATAAAAACTTAGTCTGAACACTACCCAAGACAACTGAGCGTGCAAAACGTCTTCCCCGCTTAGGGCAGACTGAAATAGCATGAGAGGCATCACCACAGTAGAAACATAACCCATTGCGCTTTCGAAACTCATGACGCTGTGCCCCAGACACCACTCTATCACACTGCATGGGTTCAGAAGCTGGTTCACAAGGCAACACCATTCCACGCATACTTCTCCGCTCACGCAAACGTTTGTCAATTTGAATCGCTAATGACATAGAATCATTGAGACCAGAGGGACAGGGAATCCCACCATAACATCCTTTACATTATCTGACAGACCCTTCCGGAAAAGGGCTGCCAAAGCGTCGTCATTCCATTTGGTCAGGACTGCCCACCTACGGAATCTCTGACAGTATAACTCAGCGTCATCAAGCCCCTGATTTAATGCCAACAAGGCTTTCTCAGCTTGATCAGTGACATTAGGCTCATCGTACAATAACCCCAAGGCCTGAAAAAATGCATCAACATCACTCAAAACAGGATCCCCAGGTATCAGGGAAAAAGCCCAATCCTGAGGATCGCCGCGCAGGAGAGAGATGATAATTTGAACCTGCTGCGCTGCGTTCCCTGAGGACTTAGATTTTAAGGCAAAAAACAATTTACAATTATTTTTGAAATTCTGAAACTTAGCTCGATCCCCTAAAAACAAATCTGGCATGGGAATCCTAGGTTCCACAACAGGCAACCCAGCAAGATAGATAGCAATACTCCGAACCTCAGTGGCAAGCTGATCCACACGGCCAGACAACTGTGCAAACTCCATTGAGAGAAAAGATCCTCCCCAGCACCCAGAGATACAGAGGGAAAAAAAAAAATGCAACAAACAGAAAAATATCTCTGACAACTCTGACAATATTTTTTCCCTTCTGTGAGTACCATACAATTTTCAATTTTTAGGCCGGTGATACTGTTATGTTTCGGTAGCTGAGGAGTGCAGGTAAAAAAGGCAATACACCAGAGCAGTTGGAATCTATGAGATTGCAGTACCCTGACTAACCACCACAACTAGAGGCAGCCGTGGAGCGTTCCTACGTTGGTCCTAGACGCCTCGTCACAGCCTGAGAAACTAACTACACCTAAAGATAGATATAGGAAAGCTATCTGCCCCGGAGCAGAACCCCAAAGATAACAGAAAGCCCCCAAACATGTAATGGCGGTTAGACAAGATGAAATACTGACACAGAAAGAAAATAGTATGAGCAAACGCTGGGGCCCAAACTAACTAAATAGAAAAGGATAGGAAGGGTACTTACTGCAATCCCAGAAAATCCTGAAAAGCACCAACTCTACTAATTTCAAAAACACCTGAGATCACACGACCTCTTCCACCTAAATTAGTTCTCTGGTGTAACAAAATCAAAACAGCAGCCACTGAAAAAACTGGAAAAAGCAAAAGTACAAACATCAGTGGCTGAACAAAACTGAGAGGGCAGAAGCCCCCGGAGGGGACCCTGAAGGCCCCACAGAAGTGCAGGATAAAATGCAAAAATATAGCACAAACACAAAAGAAGAAAATGTCTTATCTGTTAGCAGGAGATGCAGACACGACACAGCAGGCTACAAGGGAAACTGGAATAAAGGATTCAGACCAGAACAATTGATCACCGGCAACCCTGATGGGAAGGTGACTCCCTTATATAAGACCAGTCAGTAACACCTGATTCCCAGTCCTCACAATCTTCACTGGACAGACTAGCACCGCTTGTAACCACCAGAGGGAGCCTCTGCTCAGAACTCATCTCAAACCCATTCACAACAAAAGCCCACTTGTGCCCGATCCATGGGGAAACGTGCAGCCAGAAGCTCGAGTTGTATAGAGCACTGACTCACGAATCCCCGACATTGCTTGCTGTCACCAGTAGAGTTGAGCGATACTTTCCGATATCCTAAAGTATCGGAATCGGAATGGTATCGCCGATATCACTAAAAAATCGGCGATACCCGATACCGATACCGGAAGTCCCATGTAAGTCTATGGGAACAAAATATCGCAACTAAAAAAACCTCTTTCTTTCCTTGTAAACACTAAATATACACACATAGAATACATATATATATATATACATGTCATTGTGACATATATATACATATATGTATAGTTTATACACTTCTACATAGTAAAATATCCTTTGATTCAATTGCCGGGTAAAGCCGGCTTCAGTGAAAAGACAGAAGCACCCGACATGAAATGACACTTGGTGTACATAGGGTTAACCATGTCTTTTCATGTTCTTTGCTATCTAATTTGCACAAACAATTAAATCAGACTATGTGCAAAATTTCACACCTGTAGGGGTTAATTAAAGGTGTAAATTCGTTGTAAAAAAAACGGACTTTTTTGCTACGAATTTACACCTTTAATTAACCCCTACAGGTGTGAAATTTTGCACACATAGTCTGATTTAATTGTTTGTGCAAATTAGATAGCAAAGGACATGAAAACACATGGTTAACCCTATGTACACCAAGTGTCATTTCATGTCGGGTTCTACATTTTCACAAAAGCCGGCAATTGAATTAGCGGCTATTATACTATGTAGAAGTGTATGAACTACAAATATAAATATATATATATATATATGTGTCACAAATTCAATGACATGTATATATATATATGAGGTGTAAAATTGCTGAAAAAAAATGCGTGGGCTCCCGCCCTATTTTCGCAACCAGACAGACAAAGCCAGTGAGTGGGGGCAGATAATAATAGCCCAGAGAGGGACCATTATTTTTGCCCCCCCCCCGGCTACTAACATCTAACCCCCAGACACCCAGGAAAGACAAATCTATAATTAGATTCGCCCTTTCTGGCACTTTGCCCGTCTATTCCCATTGCCCTGTAGCGGTGGCGAATGGGTTAATATGGGGTTAAAGCCACCTTGCTATTGAAAGGTGACCTTAAGCCAGGTTAATAATTGAGAGCTGTCAATTAGACAACTATCAATTATTAATCCTATTGCATGAAATAAAAATAAAACACACACACTTTAATTAAAAATCATTTTAATGAAATAAAGACACATGTTTTTGACCATCTTTTATTTTACTGCAAAAACCATTTCCTGTAATAAAAATAAAATAAAAAGCAAAATTATTCTTACCTATCCCATGCACAGTCAGGTCCCACGGTGTAATCCTTCAGAAAGGGTTAATGTTTACTGCAGGGACCGCAGCTAATGCTGCAGCCTCACAGTAAACCCCAAATGAATGAGTTCCTCTCCTGCCTGACAGGAGAGTAAAGGCTGGGTGTCACATAACGATACACCAGCGATCCCGACAACGATATGCACTTGTCAGGATCGCTGGTGTATCGCTACATGATCGCTGCTGAGCTGCCAAACAGGCAGCTCAGGCAGCGATCTGGGACAGCGACACTGCGGGTAACATCGCTTAAGGGCCCGTCTCACATAGCGATATCGCTACCGAGATCGCTGCTGAGTCACTAGTTTTGTGACGCAGCAGCGAGCTCACCAGCGATATCGCTGTGTGTGACATTCAGCGACGATCAGCCCCCCTGCTGGGTATCGCTGATCGTCGCAGAAATGTCAGGACCTTTTTTTCATCGCTGGTTTCCCTCTGACAGGCACGCATCGCTGCGTGTGACAGGCGGGAGACCAGCGATCCGCTGGTAACCAAGGTACACAGCGGGTTTCCAGGCACCGCGCAGCGCTTGGAAACCCGCTGTGTACCTTGGATACCAGCTCCCTGCATCAGGGCGCTGGTATCCAAGGTTACACAGCGGGTTTCTAGGCACAGCCCCGCGCCTGGAAACCCGCTGTGTACCTTGGTTACCAGCGGATCGCTGGTCTCCCGCCTGTCACACGCAGCGATGTGTGCCTGTCAGCGGGAAACCAGCGATCAAAAAAAGGTCCTGACATTTCAGCGACGATCAGCGATACCCGGCAGGGGGGCTGATCGTCGCTGAATGTCACACACAGCGATATCGCTGGTGAGCTCGCTGCTGCATCACAAAACTAGTGACTCAGCAGCGATCTCGGTAGTGATATCGCTATGTGAGACGGGCCCTTAAGTGGAAAGCTTAATTGATTGCTTTCCACTTTCACTTCAGGTCAGCCAGGGACACAATCAGTGACGTCAGAGGGAACTGATTAACAAAAATAGGGGTTCCCTTCGAAAAAAAAATGGCGTGGGGTCCCCCCTATTTTTGTTAACCAGCCAGATGAAGCAGACCGCTGAGGCCTGGATTTTCAGGCTGTTAAGGAGACAAGATCCATGGACCTTGCCAGCCTGATAATACTAGGCCACAGCAGTCTGCATATCTTGGCTGATTAACAAAAATAGGGGATCCCCTCGAAAAAAATTGGCGTGGGGTCCCCCCTATTTTTGTTAACCAGCCAGATGAAGCAGACCGCTGAGGCCTGGATTTTCAGGCTGTTAAGGAGCCAAGATCCATGGACCTTGCCAGCCTGATAATACCAGGCCACAGCAGTCTGCATATCTTGGCTGATTAACAAAAATAGGGGATCCCCTCGAAAAAAATTGGCGTGAGGTCCCCCCTATTTTTGTTAACCAGCCAGATGAAGCAGACCGCTGAGGCCTGGATTTTCAGGCTGTTAAGGAGCCAAGATCCATGGACCTTGCCAGCCTGATAATACTAGGCCACAGCAGTCTGCATATCTTGGCTGATTAACAAAAATAGGGGATCCCCTCGAAAAAAATTGGCGTGGGGTCCCCCCTATTTTTGTTAACCAGCCAGATGAAGCAGACCGCTGAGGCCTGGATTTTCAGGCTGTTAAGGAGCCAAGATCCATGGACCTTGCCAGCCTGATAATACTAGGCCACAGCAGTCTGCATATCTTGGCTGATTAACAAAAATAGGGGATCCCCTCGAAAAAAATTGGCGTGGGGTCCCCCCTATTTTTGTTAACCAGCCAGATGAAGCAGACCGCTGAGGCCTGGATTTTCAGGCTGGTAAGGATCCAATATCCATGGACCTTGCAAGCCTGATAATACCAGGCCACAGCAGTCTGCTTAGCTTGGCTGGTTAACAAAAATAGGGGATCCCCTCGAAAAAAAAACGGCGTGGGGATCCCCCCTATTTTTGTTAACCAGCCAAGTAAAATGCAGACTGCTGCGGCCTGGTATTAAAAGACTGTCAAGGCCCATGGATTTTGGCCCTCAACAGCCTGATAATACCAGGCAACAGCAGCCCCACATTTGGCGCATCAAAAGATGTGCCAATTGTGGCACTTTACCCGGCTCTTCCCACTTGCCCTGTAGCGGTGGCAAGCGGGGTAATAAGGGGTTAATGTCACCGTTGATTGCACGGTGACAATAAGCCCGGTTAATAATGGAGAGGTGTCAATAAGACACCGATCCATTATTAATCCCAAAGTTATTAAATGTATAAAAAAAAGACAAAGCAAGAAAAAAGTATTTTAATGAAATAAAAGAGACAACACAGTTTTCATTAATTTTATTGTACTCTCATTCCTGCGATGCCATCGATCTCCTGTAAAAAAGAAAAAAAACAAACCAACAGTATACCACCTGTCCGACGCAGTCCAGAACGACAGTCCCACGACGATCCAGCTGTGCTACATCGCAATGACAGGCAGAGCCTGTCATCGCGACGCAGCACAGCTGATTACCTGCTTCCCCGGCGGTGACGTCATCGGACTGACTGCTTTACGGCCGGGATTACCCAGCAGTCACTGCAGTTATCGCGAGAAACTGCATGTGACCGCCGGGGAAAGAAGATTGCGGCCATGAAGCAGTGCAGGACGTGACCGCCGGAGATCTTCTGCCAGGTAAGTGCCGCTGACTCCTGACAGACCCGACCGACGGACACTGACAGTGACAGTGACAATCCCGATTCCGGTATCCGATAAGACGAAAATATCGGAACTCGGAATCGGAATTCCGATACAGCCAATATCGGCCGATACCCGATATTTTCAGTATCGGAATGCTCAACACTAGTCACCAGCAAACTTGTCTGGAAGCAGGAGGTGGGATAATGTAGGGGCAGAGGTGGCAGTGGACACACTGGCTGCAGCCACGCTAGCAGCCTGAACAGCGACTGCGGTAACATCCACAGCTGAGGTTGTGCGCTCAAGGGCCGCCAACCTACCCTCCAGTTGCTGGATGTCCTACTGTAGACGCTGGTCGTCCGCCATTTTACTAGCCAGACCCTGGCGCTAGTATTATGTTAGGGCTGGCGGAACGGACAAAATAAATACAAATAGGTGCGTTCGCAGCCCAGGGTCCACCGTGCAGGCAGAGCCTGCTGCTAGTAAGATGGCGGTATGGTGAACTCTGTTACTTCACAGAGTCGCAACTATAGATACTCGAAAAAAAATTGGTTTGGAACTATAGATACTGTGGCACTCTTTGGCGGTATAAGCGAACTCTGTTACACCACAGAGTCGGTAAGGTAGAGACGCAGAGATATGGACTGTGTCCTGTTAACTCCACAGGGATGCACAGACAACTGCTGTGCGGACAGCAGTCCATAGTAATGCAATCAGCAACGCAATCAGACAATCTCCTCACCGGAGAAGCCGGTATTCTAGGGGCTTATTTCAGCCAAGCCCTAAACACGTGCATACAAGCCGGTATTCTAGGGGCTTATTTCAGCCGAGCCCTAACATATGCGTGCAAGATTACACTGGCACAAAGCACATAATGCAATTGATACTAGCGCATGGCCGCATGGTCATACAACCCTTTTATAGCAGCAACTACAGGGCCTGCCAGAAAAGGACCAATAAGAAACTATTCCAGAACACATGTAGTTTCAGGACCTTCCTAGCGGACCAATAGGAGCTGTTGCAGTACCCGAGCGTGTGACCCCTGATCTCCAATGAGAAATCGTACCCTGGGCATGCTCAGAAGGGGAAACGCAGGACTTAGTCCTAAAGACGTCTGCTCGCCACTAACCAGTACTAGCTACAATAGCAGAACCTGGAGAAGCAGCAGTAATCCTCTGCACAATGTTAGACTGGGCGAGACGCTGGGACCGACGTCTCTGCTGAGCAGAGTCCACCGCGGCCGGAGATGGATGGGGACCGCAGCAGGGATGGCTCGAGATTCCCCTTGTACAGAAGCGAGAACTCGACCCCTAACACCTACTACCCAGATACAGCTCTATTAGTCTGAATACCCAAGGTCAGAGAATGATGTAGGGGGAGGGGAAAGGTGGAGCTATTCACGCTGGTTGTAGAGATGGATACATTTCTGTAATTAGAAACCAATGGGTGCTGCACCTGCTGATGGTTGCAGCAGACAGAGAAAAAACGAGGGTAGTTTCCTTTACACTAGGGTTGAGCATTCCGATACTGCAAATATCGGGTATCGGCCGATATTGGCTGTATCGGAATTCCGATTCCGAGTTCCGATATTTTCGTCTTATCGGATACCGGAATCGGGATTGTCACTGTCACTGTCAGTGTCCGTCGGTCGGGTCTGTCAGGAGTCAGCGGCACTTACCTGGCAGAAGATCTCCGGCGGTCACGTCCTGCACTGCTTCATGGCCGCAATCTTCTTTCCCCGGCGGTCACATGCAGTTTCTCGCGATAACTGCAGTGACTGCTGGGTAATCCCGGCCGTAAAGCAGTCAGTCCGATGACGTCACCGCCGGGGAAGCAGGTAATCAGCTGTGCTGCGTCGCGATGACAGGCTCTGCCTGTCATTGTGATGTAGCAGAGTTGGATCGTCGTGGGACTGTCGTTATGGACTGCGTCGGACAGGTGGTATACTGTTGGTTTGTTTTTTTTCTTTTTTTACAGGAGATCGATGGCGTCGCAGGAATGAGAGTACAATAAAATTAATGAAAACTGTGTTGTCTCTTTTATTTCATTAAAATACTTTTTTCTTGCTTTGTCTTTTTTTTATGCATTTAATAACTTTGGGATTAATAATGGATCGGTGTCTTATTGACACCTCTCCATTATTAACCGGGCTTATTGTCACCGTGCAATCAACGGTGACATTAACCCCTTATTACCCCGCTTGCCACCGCTACAGGGCAAGTGGGAAGAGCCGGGTAAAGTGCCACAATTGGCACATCTTTTGATGCGCCAAATGTGGGGCTGCTGTTGCCTGGTATTATCAGGCTGTTGAGGGCCAAAATCCATGGGCCTTGACAGTCTTTTAATACCAGGCCGCAGCAGTCTGCATTTTACTTGGCTGGTTAACAAAAATAGGGGGGATCCCCACGCCGTTTTTTTTTTCGAGGGGATCCCCTATTTTTGTTAACCAGCCAAGCTAAGCAGACTGCTGTGGCCTGGTATTATCAGGCTTGCAAGGTCCATGGATATTGGATCCTTACCAGCCTGAAAAACCAGGCCTCAGCGGTCTGCTTCATCTGGCTGGTTAACAAAAATAGGGGGGACCCCATGCCAATTTTTTTCGAGGGGATCCCCTATTTTTGTTAATCAGCCAAGATATGCAGACTGCTGTGGCCTGGTATTATCAGGCTGGCAAGGTCCATGGATCTTGGCTCCTTAACAGCCTGAAAATCCAGGCCTCAGCGGTCTGCTTCATCTGGCTGGTTAACAAAAATAGGGGGGCCCCACGCCAATTTTTTTCGAGGGGATCCCCTATTTTTGTTAATCAGCCAAGATATGCAGACTGCTGTGGCCTGGTATTATCAGGCTGGCAAGGTCCATGGATCTTGGCTCCTTAACAGCCTGAAAATCCAGGCCTCAGCGGTCTGCTTCATCTGGCTGGTTAACAAAAATAGGGGGGACCCCACGCCATTTTTTTTTCGAAGGGAACCCCTATTTTTGTTAATCAGTTCCCTCTGACGTCACTGATTGTGTCCCTGGCTGACCTGAAGTGAAAGTGGAAAGCAATCAATTAAGCTTTCCACTTAAGGGCCCGTCTCACATAGCGATATCGCTACCGAGATCGCTGCTGAGTCACTAGTTTTGTGACGCAGCAGCGAGCTCACCAGCAATATCGCTGTGTGTGACATTCAGCGACGATCAGCCCCCCTGCCGGGTATCGCTGATCGTCGCTGAAATGTCAGGACCTTTTTTTGATCGCTGGTTTCCCGCTGACAGGCACGCATCGCTGCGTGTGACAGGCGGGAGACCAGCGATCCGCTGGTAACCAAGGTACACAGCGGGTTTCCAGGCGCGGGGCTGTGCCTAGAAACCCGCTGTGTACCTTGGATACCAGCGCCCTGATGCAGGGAGCTGGTATCCAAGGTACACAGCGGGTTTCCAAGCGCTGCGCGGTGCCTGGAAACCCGCTGTGCACCTTGGTTACCAGCGGATCGCTGGTCTCCCGCCTGTCACACGCAGCGATGCGTGCCTGTCAGAGGGAAACCAGCGATCAAAAAAAGGTCCTGACATTTCTGCGACGATCAGCGATACCCGGCAGGGGGGCTGATCGTCGCTGAATGTCACACACAGCGATATCGCTGGTGAGCTCGCTGCTGCGTCACAAAACTTGTGACTCAGCAGCGATCTCGGTAGCGATATCGCTATGTGAGACGGGCCCTTAAGCATGTTACCCGCAGTGTCGCTGTCCCAGATCGCTGCCTGAGCTGCCTGTTTGGCAGCTCAGCAGCGATCATGTAGCGATACACCAGCGATCCTGACAAGTGCATATCGTTGTCGGGATCGCTGGTGTATCGTTATGTGACACCCAGCCTTTACTCTCCTGTCAGGCAGGAGAGGAACTCATTCATTTGGGGTTTACTGTGAGGCTGCAGCATTAGCTGCGGTCCCTGCAGTAAACATTAACCCTTTCTGAAGGATTACACCGTGGGACCTGACTGTGCATGGGATAGGTAAGAATAATTTTGCTTTTTTATTTTATTTTTATTACAGGAAATGGTTTTTGCAGTAAAATAAAAGATGGTCAAAAACATGTGTCTTTATTTCATTAAAATGATTTTTAATTAAAGTGTGTGTGTTTTATTTTTATTTCATGCAATAGGATTAATAATTGATAGTTGTCTAATTGACAGCTCTCAATTATTAACCTGGCTTAAGGTCACCTTTCAATAGCAAGGTGGCTTTAACCCCATATTAACCCATTCGCCACCGCTACAGGGCAATGGGAATAGACGGGCAAAGTGCCAGAAAGGGCGAATCTAATTATAGATTTGTCTTTCCTGGGGTGTTGGGGGCAGATGTTAGTAGCCGGGGGGGGCAAAAATAATGGTCCCTCTCTGGGCTATTATTATCTGCCCCCACTCACTGGCTTTGTCTGTCTGGTTGCGAAAATAGGGCGGGAGCCCACGCATTTTTTTTCAGCAATTTTACACCTCATATATATATATATACATGTCATTGAATTTGTGACACATATATATATATATTTATATTTGTAGTTCATACACTTCTACATAGTATAATAGCCGCTAATTCAATTGCCGGCTTTTGTGAAAATGCAGAACCCGACATGAAATGACACTTGGTGTACATAGGGTTAACCATGTCTTTTCATGTCCTTTGCTATCTAATTTGCACAAACAATTAAATCAGTCTATGTGTGCAAAATTTCACACCTGTAGGGGTTAATTAAAGGTGTAAATTCGTAGCAAAAAAGTCCGTTTTTTTTACAACGAATTTACACCTTTAATTAACCCCTACAGGTGTGAAATTTTGCACACATAGACTGATTTAATTGTTTGTGCAAATTAGATAGCAAAGGA